>CM037024.1:14022850-14622850 GCA_020875875.1 Dioscorea alata
AAAACTGTAACTAACAGATATCTTTAAAAATTAACATCAACTAATAAAATGATATGCAGATCGTGCAGACGAAAATAAGCATTTAATAACCTGGAAGTTTTAAAGGCATATATAAATAAGCCAACTTCACAGCCCCACAGAACTTACAAATAAAGTTTTGCATTATCACAACATTAAATTGACTAGTCATTATGCTAATATAAAACTAAAAACAAGTATGATCAACACCATGTAATTTATGTGCAATTTTTAACTTTAAGTTCCAAGTGCAAAACATTTTTCAAACAGTCCAACTAGAGTAGTTGTACACTACAGAGGGTTAAAATTGTAAACAGATTGATCACTACAGTCCAATGTGTGTAATTATATGTTTGAGAGCAGGAACTATGGGAATTGTTAGCTAAAATGGTTCAAGTTGAATATTTTTCATGCTTTTGGGGTGAAATTACCCACAAAGATTTAACCTTTCAAAAGTGCAAAGTAGCAAAAAGCTATGGCCAATATGGTCAACTTCGTTATTTGACGAGTTCAAGGGTAATAATGAGATACTTCATGATTGAGAATATCTGATGATGAAAAATGGAAAAAGGTTTGGTCAAGGCGGTCAAAATTTGATCAAAATATTTGAGGGATAAAATCAGAATACCAAATCAGTAAACCAAACAAATGAAAATACAGTAACAAAGGAGGTGCACATAAGTCAGTTTACTTCAGTTCTGGAAGATTCTTCAACCCAGAATAGACTAATCAGTTTTTCATTTTCATTTTTCTTCAAGGCAACTAAGCCTAAACCAAACGAGTTTTAAAAACACAAATAAATCCCATTTGAACTTGCTAATGTTCCATTCAATTTTTCTTCTTGGTTGATTAGGGTTTCTCAAACAATGTAGGATGGGTTATAACTAGTTAAAGAACTATAACATGTGACATGAATACTACTTCAGCTAATTAATACATTAATCTTACTGGACTCTGATTTAATGTAGATAGTTTAAAAAACATTATCAGTTTCAAAACAATACAATTCAAAGCAACCTATTTTAGTATCAGATTATTACAATGTTGAGTCTATTATTCAGAGCCTTGATTCAAATCCAATTCTATTCGAGAAAGTCAACTTTATAGAACTTCAAACCTCACCAAATAGAATAAAATTCATTTGAAACAAATTCATACAAAACCAAAACCATAGCTTGGGAAAATATGACCAAATAAAATCACATGCAGTGGTTTGATTCATTTTGTCTATTTTCTTATGCTAGCAACAGAACCTATCATAAGTTGTGTACTTTTACCAATCTTGCTTCAATTTGTTATCAAAAACACACTTCTTGTATGGTAGGTTACAAGCAGCTGTATTATACCCTACTTACATGCAACTTCCACTTAATATTACTTAGTTTGGTGTCAATGGAGCACTCATAAACAAGTTACTCAAAAGCCTTATGCATGGAACAACTCATTGCCACTTAAAATTGTTTGACTAAGTGAAAATCAGCACTCACATGTAATTGAACTCCTTGAAAAGTCTAGGAATAAACGAGATGATCTTATGGGCAAATCAGCCATAAAGCTTGTTCACCGAGCGTGAGATGCAAATAAGGCAAGCCTAGCTCAGGGTTGAGACGCAAATATTATAGGCAGAAGTCAAGCCTGACCTGACCTTAACCTTTTCAGTTTACATTTTTGGGCAAATTTTGAACTTTGGATAAGACTAAGCCAACGCATTATTTAATTTATATCTCACATGGAATAAATCCTAGAATAAAATTTATTCCAGCCGAATGCTTGATTTAGGCACAAGGGATAGAGAGAATGGTTTTCCAGTCAAATCACATTATTCCCTAAACCCTACACCCCAAAATATTTTTGGGAATAACAATTTCATGAGTTGGACAGGATAACTTTTGTTTGTTTACTGTTTTATAATAATGACAGGGAATCACAAAAGCAGCAACTAAGAAGAATTGGTCCTAAATGGAACACTTATGGTCACCATAGTGTTTGATTTGCAGTAAATTGGCACTTGCATGTGATCTAACACTTAAAGGAGATCAGCCATAAGTGGTACTCCAACATGACCCTAGGGATTGCAACATGTCAGACCCAGCTAGGGTCTAAGTAAGTTTGGAGCGGACCTGCATACCAAAAAAATTATATTTTAGGCCCAACTTAAGTACTACCTAGGCCTAAGTTGGCCTTAACCATTTTAGTTTACATTTTGGGGTTGGATTTAGACTTTAAATCAGACTGACCAGAGTATTACTTCATCTTAGCTTGGCTTAATGCCAAATATCTAGCCTGATCACAGCCAACCTTTTAAGATTTTTTTTTTTCTTTTCATAGAAATGACAGTCTGGAAAAACAAGAAACATAAATTTTATAATATTCCTTAAATTAAAAAAAGAAAAAAAAATTATCAGTGAAAATATGGTTTATAGGCCCCTTCGATATCTTTAAATCAAACTTCTAACCAAATCAACTATTTGTTTAAAGAGCAACACATCCTACTCTCACATTGAAGATAAAGGTGAACTCTTTATAAGAATTTCTCACATGCAAATGAATAAAATTAGATGAACCAGTTACATGTAAATGCGCATGATTGTTCAAATTAAGATGCAATTACATGAATATACATCAAACAGATGCTTAGGTAATGGACTCAACATCTTCCAAGGTTCCATCAAGAGTAACATAAATAAAGGATCACAGAGCTCCTCAGCAAACCCCAATACTGAACAAACCACTCAGCAAACCCCTCTTTCACCATGAACTAAAAAACTTCATCATTCTCATATAGAAAGAATCACAGAGCTCCTCATATAATCATTCCCAAAAAAAATTGAAATGCATCTAGATCTAAGAAAGCCCCAACACCTTAGCAAATGCCAATGCACCAGTTTTCAAATATTCCACTTTTCACCTCAAATCAATCAACTAAAAAATTCAAACAAATTAAGCTCCCATAAACCATGATCCCTAATTCACAAATCCCACTAAGCTCTCGCAATTTTTCCAGCTCCAGCTCCAAAGACTAAGCCCAGATAGATCAAATCACTAACAAAACCACTAAAAAGTCAACAAATCCGTCAAAAACTCTACCAATAAAAAGAATCAACCGAGAATGCGAGAATGGAGGGAGATCCAAGGATCGAGAGCAGCTGACCTTGCGGGTCGAGTTGGGTGAAGGGGGTGGCGTCTTGGCGGGGTCCTCGGGATCAGCTGCCTGGCTTAGCGGGACCGATGTGGATTCCTTCTCCTCCGCCATTGTCGGCGTCGAGAGTATCGGAAGAGAGGAAGAGAGAAAGAGAAGGGGGCGGTGAGATCCAAGAGCGGCGAACTATATTTGGGGGAGGTAATGAAATTACTATTTTGCCCCTGTTCGACAGTGAGAGACTGCCTGTGACCGTCAGGTGGGTGAGGGGTCTTTTCGGGTTGGACCACGTGGTCTGCTGTCTTTGGGTAATAACAGAGCTTTTTCTTTAAGTAATTTTATGTTAGATAAAAAAAAAATGAATTATAAATCACTTTCAGAACATCGGAGGGAGAGAGAGAGAGAGAGAGAGAGAGAGAGAGAGAGAGAGAGAGAGAGAATGAATTATAAATCGAGAGAGAGAGATCGAGAGAGAGAGAGAGAGAGAGAGAGAGAGAGTGAATTATAAATCACTTTCAGAACATGGGGGGGGGGGGGGGGGGGGGGGGGGGGTTCTGATATTTGAATTTGTCAACATAACCTCTAATATTTGAATTTTTCAGATAGATTTTTTTTTTGTTGCATTACATTTTTTTTTTGGTATTGCTTACTCTATCAGTTTATTTTATATTATAACATGTATTTTTTATTTAATTTTGTTTTATTTAATGTTGTGTGCTTATGTATAACCACGTAAGTTTTCACTTAATATGTATATATATATATATATATATATATATATATAAACGTGGCACAATTCAGAAACCATCTATTCCGATTCCTAAATTGCTAGTTCCGACTCAAGAAAATCTTGAACCTGAAGCTCACTGCCTAGACAAAATTTTTGGCGGTTTGGTTCCAGTTTCGATTCCAATGGTTTAGTTCAACAGTTTTGATTTGACTGTTCGTACTGTTTGTTTTTTGTTTTTTGTTTTTTATTTTTTATTTTCAATTTTTGTTAAATTAAATAATCCAATATTTCAAATTAAAAATGAATGCGAATTATGCTATAAATTGGAGAAAAAGTACAATTTTCTTTACAAAAAATGCATGAATTAATTCAATACAATATTTTATATAAAAATAAAAGTATTAATTTAATACAATAATTTGTAAAAAAAATACAAGTACGATATGAGAAAATGAAAAAAAAAAAAATAAAGGGCTTGAACTTATTTATATTAAGTTGCCTAAGGATCTTCTCGGCGTACAAAGAAATCAAAGACCACATGGTTCTTTTTATTTTTGTTATACACAGTTCCCCATAATTCCGAATTGGCTAATTGCTTGCTTCATCATTAGAAGAGTTGGAATTGGAAGCTACCGTTGTTGAACCATAGCCATCATTTACCCGCTCGTCTGATGATGATGATGATGATGAATGTATAAGGTCATCTTGACTTTGTAGTCTAGCTTTTCCAAATCATCGAGGCAAGTTTGCACTTCCAATGATTTTGGACTCAATCTTAATCGTCTTTCATCCAAAATGTTGCCTCTATTACTAAATGTTTATTCAACTATGATGGTTTAGGAAGGAATTGCAAGGAGTTGTTTAGCAATTTTGGCTAAATAGGAAAAGTCTGTGCGTGTCTACTCCACCATTCCAAAATTGAAAAATTTAGACCTACATTATTACCAAACTCAAAAACTGTTGTTAGATTTACTTCGAGCTCCGAATAAGGCCTGATGTTCTAGGCTTCTTCCTCCTTTCTAAAATTTTGTTACTCCATTTAGTGGATTACGAGGAGGAGGGTGGAGGTAGAGGAGGCTCCGTTTCTTCATCATGCGTAGAAGGTGAAGTAAGTATTTCACATAACTCATTACACAAAATTCTACTTCCAATAACTATTAACATTACATCAATATCTTTGGTATTAAACCCCAACAAATCAAAATAATAAGTGGTCAAGATCTATATTAAACCTTCAAATTTACATTTAGGATTAAAAACCATAGTAGTAAGATAAATATCGGGAATAGTTTTATAATAGCTCGACCATTTTCATCCCTAATATAGCGTGGCCATTTGGTAATGCATCATAGTTGAGTTGGCTGTGATTTCCGGTGGCCACATCAACGATTTGGATCTATAGTTAATCACGAATAACCTCTCGGAGAAAAAAAATTAAAGATAAGTAATAATTTTGATGCAAATTGAAGTTTGGTAATAAAAATGAACAAGATTAAAGTTTAGTGGCCTACCAAAAAATTAAGCCTAATTACGGAGAAACAGAGTATAAGAACTATGTAAAGATATAAATTTAATTAGAATTAATTTTTATTTACATTTTATAATAATTTACTCCAAAGTGGTTTTTATTTTAAGGCTTCATTGGTTTGTCACTACATACTAGACCCATCAATAGGATGAGCCGTACATAAACAAGCCAATTGTAGATCATGATCTACTTGAGATTATTTGTGGGAATGATCAAGCAAGTGAACGTCTTTAGATATAGATCACAATGTCAACTCTCGCCCATTGCTTGAATCTAGTGGTCTCAATTATATGTCTTTTGAGGAGACAAATTATCATATCAATACCCCACTGCTCAGCCATAATTAGTTAAAAAGTGCATAACCAAGGGGATTAACTTTCACTCAAACAAAAAAAAGCAAAAGGAAAACAAAAAGTGCCATCCGAAGCTGAAGCAATATGGGAGATGGACAACATGATCAAGGATGCAATTGAAAAAATGAATACTACTCATACATTAACCTTTGCAAAGTAACTAATTAATGAGGTTTTTAAGTTGAAAGCATATGGTTACTCCAATCGTGAGATCAATAAAACATATGATTGGTTGATGGCTAATGATAATAAATCCATGGCTTTCTTAGCTAAAGATGAGGAGCTTAGAAAATATTGGGCAAAGGATTTTTTTGAAACACTTAGCAATCTAGGAGAACATCTTTAGAGGTCTAATTAAGTTGTTCTTTCATCGGTTACTATACTATGGGGTCTTTATTTTTTATTGAATCATATTATTGTTATGTATCTTAGCCATGGTGGTATTTTTGTGTGTCATACTTTTTGCAGGTGTTGCGACCTTGGAGTATCTATTATAGGTTTTAGGTTTGATCTTCTGACAATTTTCCTTGTGTTTACTATGTTTGGCATACACACTCTTTTGTTTCTCTTGATCTTGTGCAAGTAAGGTGTAATTAAAAAAAATAATTTTTGTATATTGATTTTGTTTGACAATGAGACCAAGAAGAATGACACAGGTAACTAATTCTATTTATCTCATTGTATATATCATGTTACAGTAGCTCACCATATTGAAACTTGAATTTCTTCATATGTTTAGTTTTCTTGGAGAACTGAAGAATGGCTCCAAACAAGATTTTCATGGAATATTCAACATCTTTACTTCCTTGTGAATGTTTTTTATGTGCTTGTTTCATTAAATTAGTCTTGAAATTGTGAATGTCATGCCCTAACCCATGGTCGAGCACGCAACACCGTAGTAGTTTGATGTAGGGGACACAAGTCCTTCTAACCCCGAGGCACTGCAAGGCTACTCGGTATTATGTCCTCAAAATAATATCTAAAGTACTAGAAAACCAATGTTAAGTAAGATGATAATGTGAAAAACATAAAAATATTCTACAACTTAATACTATATAATAATACAAAAGAAATAAATATTTTTTAAGAAAATTTATGAGAAAACGACAACCCTAGTGGATCCCTCCTAGTATTGACTGAACATCAATGGTCTTAAGCACAATAACCTTAGTGTCCAACAACTGGAGAGATAGAAGAATAGAGGCTGAGTAACTCGGTTACTCAGTGAGTGGGGTGAAAACAAATGAAAAACTCATAAATATTTTCAAATACAGAAAGAGGTTATTTATACTTTTCCAAAAAGTCAGTATAAACCATAATATTCGAGTATGAAACATGGTAAGTAAAGGTAAGGAATGATACAAAGTAAATGTACAATTATACACATAGGTTTCCAATGCATAACTTTGCAAACACTTGTTAATATCGCCATAAAAAGCATAGCTCAAATGTAAACTTGTAGATACCATCCCAAAATAAAACATAACATGAATTCCCAGCAAGAGATATAAAACTCACAATTACATACACATATAGAGAATAGAGGTCAAGACCTGCGTATAAAAGTTAATCTTAAAGGGCTAGCCAATAAAATTATCCCCAAACTTAGCCATGACCGTGATCGTGACCAAGTTAGGAACCACCAAGGTTGTTTGGTTTTAGTTTAGCAAAATATTTACTCTCCTTGGCGTTGGCCTTTGGGATCCCCCGTGTGGTGTACATGGTATCTCAAAAACTAGTGGGGACCATTCATGTTCTCTACGCACCTCATGAAGGAGAAATAATCAACTTGTCATCCACACCGCCTCTTTATGAGCAAAGTTATTTATCCCAATGAATGTCCCCAAATTCACCTCCCAAACGACGTGGTTATCCACGTGATTTCCTCTTCTCTCTCCTCATTAGCTTATTTCTCTCTCAATTTAATGTAAAAAAAAAAAAGAAATAGAAGAAAAAAACAGCCTGGTCAAAGCCCTACTTCATCTCCCATCTTTCTCTCCTCTTCAGCCAATGAATCTCAGTAAGACGACGATTCCCACAACATCGTCACCAAAATCGCATCATCGATTAACCTCCTCTCTAGGAAGACAACTACTCCCATGGCAGTACGGCCTCTCTTTCTCTCTCAGTGTGGCAGCCACCGATCTACGATAGTACAGTTCCCGCCACCCTCATCTCTCGTAGTCACTTAATGTAAAGAAATAATATTCCAAGCCCTAGTATGTTCTTGTCTTTCCTTTTGCTCTGGCCGACGACGAAGCTCATTAGGCGGTTTTCATCTTCACCACACCACCATCTCAAGAGTTACTCGAGATCCAAATCCGAGAAGGAAAGTATCGCTTTTCCATTTTTCTACGGCGAGGACTATGACCGACGGCTGCGACAAGCCATGGATCTCATCGTCACGATCTCTTCACCAACAGAGGAGATGAGGATGGAGGACGACATCAGAGCCCCTCCTCTCTTGCCGGTAAACTTCATCTCCAAGGATCAAGTACCTTATCATCCTTAAACAAAAGCAAACCTTAACCCTTAGCTCTGGCTAGCAACCAACCATTGTTTGTTGTTCATTTCCATTATAGTTGGACCATGTGGAGAAATCTACGGGCTTAACGGTTAAGGATGGTATTGTTCATCTCAATATGGTTATTTTCTGCCTTTTTTGAAATAGATCTCGAAGAAAAATAAGGATAAAAAGATGCAGAGTCTAATGAAAGATTCAAGCACAATGAGTTTTGATTCTATTGATATGGAGAAAATCTCAACATCTCAACTTTTTCTTTGCAAATTTAAGATTCATACATAGAATGCATACTCAAATCCTCTACCATTGATGGTGTTTAGATGTGTTGAAACTTTCTTTTTATGTGTTAGCCAAGACCTCTTAAAGCCTTGGATGAGGATGAGACATAGTTTTTGGATAATCTAGAGATGGTAAGAATGTTGAACAAGTTTTGTTTGATAGTTTTTAATTCTTTTCTACAAAGTTTTGAAGTAACTTGAGTATTCATCTGGACATTAGAAAATAGGCAAGGAAAATGGATGCAGTTATCTAATAATTCATTAATTATTGGAAAGATGAATGATGTTAAACCTTTCTTAGAAGGAACCCATGACCAGTTGCCTTGCTTTATTGCTAATGTCAATTTTTTGTTTGTGGCCAAAGAGATAATCCGAGTGGTAAATAGCGAATGAAGAAGCATTACAAGTTCGGAGTTTTTAGGCATGTTGACGACACAATTTATGGACTCAAAGTATTCAAACATTGCTATTCAAGACGTCAACTGCAATTGATTCTTTGAAACGGGTAACATTTATGTCGTCCTATAAGGATGTGCTTGGTCCATCCCTTTTGTCAGCATTATTGACCTCATATGGATATTTTCAGAAGGTCTGGAGATGAAAGAATCTGAAATCTGTTGAACTGAGCTGATAGATAATATCAAGTTGTCAAACACATTTACCTTTTATACATAGATTTCACTTTGTAAATAATTTCACAAATGTATTGTCCTGAAAAAAATGCATGATCATCATAACTGAAGAAATGCAGGAATCTACCAAGTTGAATATAAAAAATTTGAACAAAATGCATGTAACTTCCAAACATCCTATCTCCAAAACAACTGAGAGGATAAATGAGATCTGAATTAATGATTAAAAAAAGGAAAATTATAACTTTCCATAACTTTAAAAAGAGCATTCCATGGCATAAAAAGAGCTTCAGTTCTGCTCAAAATCACAAATATTCATGATTTAAACACATTGAACACCATAAACCACATCACCAAAACCATTCTCCTGGACCTGCATTAACAAAAAAAGCAACTTCAAGATTCCACAACACCATACAAAATACAACCTTGTCCGGTCCAAATAACATTTGAAGCATTAATATTGAAACACTTGAATAAAATTTTAACACAAATCAAGCAATTAAGCTAAAATCTATGCTTTTGCAATCACTCTCATCTATTTGAATAACAAGATGAGCAGAAAATCACTGAAGATGAATAGCAAGGTAGCAAACACTATAGCCAACAATTAAAACAATAACAATGATGGAAAAAAAAAAAAAAGCCTGAAGTGGAAAATTAATTAATCCAAGTAAAGAGAAAAATGGCGGCAAGTCACAAAGGAAATAGTTTTCCATGTAAAATATAAAAATATTTTATGCAACATTAGAGTTGATAACATCATGCAGCAAAAGAACAGTGGTGATCAGACAAAAATATAAGAGAAAAAAATTTCAAATGCATATACAAAATAGAGCTATCAAAGAACATTTAGTCAAGTTATATACTTCTCAATATTAGATCCCCAAAGTTTTTTACTAAAAATCAACTGTATCAAAGTGAATAGAAACAAGAAATAGAAACAAGAAAAATACCTCAATTACAAGTTCATCAGTTGAAACGTATGATTCTAATTCATTGTTAACATTCATAAACCGTCTCAAACCATAATGGTTAAACGAGCCAAAACTATCAAATTAAACAAGCAAATTATGAAACACAAAAAAAAAGGAGCAACACCATAATAGAACTTGACTACCAATCAAGTTAATAAACTAAAGAAGAATTTAGGTTCACCTGAAATAGAATTTGATACACTTGTATTATTATAAGTAGGCATACTCACTACATGTGGAAGAGAATTTGAATTCACCTAAGAAGAAGAAGACATAATTCAAAACATTTAAAATATTTTATGCAATAACATTAAATAACATAACAAATATAAATTAAATAACATAATATTACCACACTTTCTTGAATACAAATTTCAACTTGTGTGTTGTCCTGAGCTTGTGGTTGACCCTTCATTTGCGTTTTCTAAAAGCAATAACATTAGTTTTAGACTACAAACATAATTATGAAATCAAAAACGAGTAATGTAACATACAAGCACCTTTCTTTTTTTTTTTTTTTACTTTTAGTAATTATCTCTTCAACTTTTGACTTTTTTCTCTTTGATGGTGGTCGGCCTTTACTCCGCACCTTTAAAGGGATTAGAAACTTTGTGGTTGAAAATTTTGCTTGATCGTGCTCATTATCTTCCTCCAATATCATTGGTGAAATAAATTGATTTGAATGACTTTGTCAACCATATATGTACATTATCCATGAGCCCCTCTATTGCCTTGTTCACACATTTCATTAAGAAATTATATTTTTCATTAGATTTAACTCCAATTTTAGCAGCTTTAGAAAAATGAGCGCATAATTTATTGTATCAAACTTTTTGCTCACTAGTTTGTGTGTCATCATAACAATTCTTTACATAAGTATGCCGGTGTTTGATATCTTTTCTCCAACGGGTCAAAATATAATGAAATGGGATCTCCTTCACATTCTTCTCAACAAGAACTTCACAAATATGTTTACAAATAATACTTCTAAACTCAAATAAATGACACAAGCATTTGATGTCAAATTCAAGCTCATTGTGTTGGACATTAAACACCACTTGCTTTTTGAGTACGCCTTCTTTTCCTCTAAGGATGTCTGTCACTTGAAATGTGCATATTGCCCCATCTGAGTTGATAAATGAAAAAGTACAATGTATAATTCTTCTTAATTCATCTTGAAACAACTTAAAAATTTTGTTTGTGTATGCTTCTTGTAGTTGCTTCTCAAAATGGTAATCAGTTAGCATCGGAAAACTGGAGTTAAAAAAAGAAAAATCAGTTTTATTTTCTTTCTCAATTTTACTTTTCAATGCATTATCATATTGCTCGACAAATTGTTTTACGGATGTTGTTGGGCTGACATAGCCATCAAAAAAAGTATTTATGCTTTCACTTCTTTGAGTAGTAGACATTCTAGCCCAAAAAACTTCTTCAACATATATACGAGCCCAACGATGATGACTTATGTATAAAGAATTCAACTACTTAATTTTTTTAAGGTTATAGTCCTCGATCATCTTCAGCCAAATGTCTTCAAATTCTTGAATATCCATTGACTCATAAATGATACTTTTCAAAATCTTCTTTACTGCTTTTGTAATGAACTAGTCCACCAAGCTTCTCTTGAATCTTTTTCATAATATGCTAAAAGCAAAGACGGCGATAAGAATTTGGGAAGACTGTCCTAACTGCACCTTGAATAGCCATGCACTGATCAGTAAATATAGCATTAGAGGCCTTGCCTGACATGCATTCCAACCAAGTTTTGAACAACCAAATGTAGGTTTTTGTATCTTCCTTTGACAGTACACCGCACCCAAATAATACGGTCTGTCCATGATGATTTACCCCAACAAACGGAGCAAATGGTATATCATACTTATTTGTTAAATATGTTGTGCCAAAAGATATGATATCACCAAAAGCTTCATAAGTTATTATAGATCTTGCATCTGCACAGAATACATTTCTTAGCCGACCTTCTTCATCCATATCAATCAAATGGAAAAAATTTGAATTTCTCTTTTGCATGTGAGAAAAATAATTCCCAAGTGCTTCAACATCTCCAACTCCAAGCCCGAATTGCCTTGATCTTGTACTTGACAATCTTTTTCTGTATATGTCAAATTTTCATATCCACCGCTTTTAACAGCTAAGGAATGAAAGTTCTTGCTCAAACCTATACCTGCTTGGTCATTTAGTTCAAGTCTCCTTTTCACATATGTATCCATTTTTTTGTTTCATTTTTTTTAAAATGATTTTTGTGGACTAAGTGCATAATTATGCTCAAAATGGATATAAGATATCGTAAAACGTCCATCATTATCAACAATAACATTAACCCTAGCTTGATAGCTTGTTTTGGTAGATAGCCTAGGTTTAAAAGAATCTTTTGCAATAGTTGTTCTTTTGCCACCTCGTACACATGCAAATGTGTAATATTTTAATTTTTTGCCTTCTCCTGATTTTGTAGTTCTTTTTGTAATACCAAACCCTTATTGTTGTGCATATTTAACATAGAAATCATAAACTTCTACTTTAGAATTGAAAATCATACCCGCCTTTCGAGTAATTCTTTCACATGTTGAATCTTCCACAACCACTATTTTTTCTTTATCTACGTTTAACATTTCCAAACTAGAAAACCCATCTTCTATCTCATTTTGCCTCTTTTCAGAAGACCCAATTTCTAATTCTAGCATCTGGTTTAATAGCATCAACTTGTTTCAGTTAATACTATTTTAGATATAAAGAATTAAATTATAACATAATGCTCTATCACGGAGAAAAACAAAAAGAAGATGATGAAATAATGAATTTATTCTAGATAAATAACAAGCATGCATTAAGCATTAAATACATATTAGACACATACATATATACACATACTAACATAAGCAAATTAAATTATAAAGGGATTAATTATATCATTGGATTATAAAGGACAATGTGATTTTTAATACTAATGAATCACTTTGATTAAATTTATTGCATTCAAAAAAGTTTAGCCAAATATATGGAGATCTTTGCAATACATAATTAAAGGAGTTAATAATAATCATGAAGCATTTTAAACAAGCTAATCACAATAATCATACAATACAACTCATAGTAATTCATATAAATGTAACTTCTAATAAAGAAAACCTAAGTCTAAGACCCTATAACCAAAATAAATGTATAAAAGTCCTAAATCGAATGTTTAGTGAAAACAATGGATAAGAGAATTGGCATTACTAATCACAAGTGGGCTCAACCTTGAAGAAGTGTTCTTTTCACAAGAACATGGCATTACTAATCCCACTTTATCTTTCTATCGAATTCTTTGTAAGGAAGATAACATTGAGAATACATTTATAGTGATTACCGAAAAGTACTGGAAATCCCTGATCAAATGTGAAAGGCAATATTAATCAAGAAGATTAAAAAGAAAAAAGGGTAACTTGACATTTTAAACCTAAACCAGTTTCCAATCCTCAACAACCAGTCAGGCCATATCACAAAGCATGATTGATAATGAAATCAATTGTTTGTAGCTTGAGAATTATCCAAATCAGAGGAATATGCTTTTACAGCAATGATTTAACAACCATATATATTTCAAGGATTCATGAATTGAAAATTATTAACAAACACATAACACGAACTACAAATCTAATAGTTCTCAAAGAAACCAAAATGAATCAATAGAACAAACACTACCCAGTTTATAGTGGAATTATTAAGCAATTGTTTGTAGCTTGAGAATTATCCAAATTAGGTTTGCATCCAAGTACCTATGAGAGCCGCAAACAATCTCACTTTTCTCTTCTCCGCAACTCCGAGGATTGCCGGAAGTCTTTTTGTTCTCCCCTTATAAATGATACACAGACAAGCTCCATCAATAGGAGAGAAAGAGAGATAAAGAGAGAGAGAGAGAGAGAGAGAGAGAGAGGACATACTATCGTGGGAGTCATCGTCGGAGGATGGCATGAACTGTACTACCATGGATCGGTGGTTGCCGCACTGAAAGAAAGAGAGAGAGAGAGACTGTAGTGCCATGGGAGTCACCGTCTTTCTAGAGACGAGGTCGATCAATGATTTGATTCTGGTGACGATGTCATGGGAGTCGTCATCTTACTAAGATTTGTCGCCTGAAGAGGAGGGAAAGATGGGAGATGAGAGATGAAGAAGGGAGATGAAATAGGGCTTTGACCAAGCTGTTTTTTTTTTTTTTTCCTTCTTTTTGGTTATTATTTTTTTTTACATTAAAGTGAGAGGGAAATAAGTTGATGAGGAGAGAGAAAAGGAAATAACGCGGATAGTCATGTTATTCATGAGGTGAATTTGGGCACATTCATCAGGACGAATAGCTTTGTTCTTATTTTTATAGGGCTAACCATGAAGACCAGCACTGCAATGATCGGGTTGTAGCCCGTATTCACCAAGATAAAATAAAATCACTTTTCAAAGACCTTTCGTGGCATGAAAAGTATCCTTATTTATTTGACTGAATGCTCACACAACCTCGAAAGTGCCAACGGATGAGCATATAATTATTTCAACTGTTTCATTAAAACTTTCAGGTCAATTCCATGAATCAAATCATACAATTCAATACTTTGAAAAGCCTTCTTCTTTTTTTTTTTTTTTTTTTTTTTTTTTTTTTTTTTTTTTTTTTTTTTTTTGAAGTACATATTGATGCTAGAAGGAATGTAAGGCTTTCATAGCATAAATCCCTTAACATTCGAGTTGAACCACAAATAGTACATCAAATGCTTGGATAAGGTTAAAACATATCATAAATCATTTAGTATAGAAATCAATAAACCCTTATAGTCATGGTCATGCAATTGCAATGGCTAAAATTAGACATTCCGAAAAACCAATAAAAATTCAGGCTATAAAGCCAAAGTGGAGCAAGTAGTAATGATGTAATATATATATAGGTAATGCCAAAATAGATTGTAGAAACAAAATATGCATGTTATGAGCAACAATAAGATCAATGGGAGTAGATCAACCCTTTCCGTAACAATATGAGCATGGTCAAGCTAAATCCCCAAAGATCTTCCATCCAACTCAAGCAAAATAACCGACCCACGTTGCACATCAATACTAAGACCTTAAACATCATCACACTGGGTATGATTTACTCACCATCTCCCAAGTATACTTTCTTCTTAGACCACTCAATTACTCAAAGACTTCTTACTCAGTATAATATAAGAACTTTCTTATCCCACAAACTTGAAAAGATTAAAATCAAGGCAATGGAGGCAAGCTTGGATTTAGACCACCCTTATAGAGCTTCATTCTTATATGCTACTTCTAACTAATTTCAAAATGATAATCCATCACTATTAAATTCCAAATGCACGACATCAAGGCTAAACTTGAATGCACAACAAAACTTAACTAACCCCACGACCCATCATAAACCCAAGCATCTAAACCCCCTGTATAAATTTACTAAAGATCTTCTCTCACAAGGACCCTTGACTTCTTTTGCCAATAATCAAGCAAACTACTCGGCATCAGAATAAATTCACCTTCTAACATAAATAATAATCCAAAGCGTCATCTATATTCCACAATTTAATTTTTCATATTATTAACTCTATAGGTTAATATAACAATTTTCAATACTAACTCACCCTAGCTATAATTAGACCAATCCAAAATATAAATCTAGAACAAAAATTGAAGAAATCCTATCTGTGCACTGTATATAAACATCAATATTATAATTCTTTGAATATATAAACATATTATTATACAAATCAATATTTTTTGAATGATATGTTATGCTATAAACATCTTAATTTAAAATTATAATTCTGTGGAACATAATTTCACATATTATTAACTTAAATTGTAATATTTTCTGAAATTTTGGTTAATAAATAATTAACTTAAAATTTTATTAATGTAATTTATATAAAATATCTTTTAATTATAAATTTTTATTGATCTTTATGTTAACAATATATTTTAAAAAATTAAAATTAGAATAAATATATTCATAATGAGATAATGTTAACAACTAATTCATTGTAAAAGAATATTTAAAATATTTTTAAATTAATCATTTCTATATTTAATAGTTTTTAATAGAAAAAAATATTTTTTCATTTAGTAAGATCTCTTCAATTCCAACCGTTATCTTTTTTAATGGAATCAATAATTCTTACAAAGGTTTTAAATTTAATCCCATATCATCAAATATTCGGTTTTGAAAATATTATGAAATACATTTCATAAAAAGTATTTAACAAAAAAATTAATAATTATAAATGTTTTTTATTATTGTGATTTATTTGAAATTATCTTAAATATATATTTTATATATATTTTTAAGACTGCTATTTGATTTTTGACAAAATAATAATAATAATAATAATAATAATAATAATAATAATAATTGTGATCAACAACATTCGACTTATAACATCATCACGCTAGCCAATCAAACAAAAAATTAATGTTTTCCTTTGCTACAAATATAACAAAACAAAAAGTTTATACTATTCATGTTTAGTTCCGCATGGCCTAGGATAGGAAAAAACACGACAATTAGTTATTAAAAGCACTCATAACCAACTCAATATATTTGTTTATTTTTTTACATTTCAAAACTTTTTAATTAAATCTTATGATCTATTTTAAAAACTAATAAAACTCGGCGGTTTTCAACTTGGCCCGTCGGTTCGAGGTGTTCCCTAGGTCAAGTCTGGGTCACTTTGAGTTACCCCGTGACCGCCGGGTCAGCTGGACAGGCACTGTTGTCCAGGCCAATTATGGGTCGGCCAACAGCCGTCCCAGACCCGTCTGGTCGGGCTCAGTTAACTGGCCCACGCCCCTCTCTAATTATTACCCCCCACCCCACATTTCATTTTCACAAACACAAACATCTCACCAAGCACTTACATACAACTTCATGCTCATTCAAAAACATGGCTTTCCAAAAGATTTCACTACTTTTCTAGTTACACCATACATTAACTCCAACCATTATTATCCAATAACCCATCACAACATTTCTCCCATAATTTTACAAAATTTGCACACCCATTAAGTATCACTGCCACCTCTGCATGATAAAACATTTTCTATACCTAAAGCTTCCATCGCTAATAATATCTCCTTATTTTTCTTTATCAAGTCCTCCAAAAATAGCTTCAATGTATCTAAGCTTCTGGCCTTAACCTTCACAAACCTAAGACTATTTTCCATTCCCAATGTAGATGTATGGAAATAAAATATTCTTTTATCAATGTACCAATTTATACGAACAATGTCATGCACACCTCATATAAGTATACCCATGCCATTAACATTAACATACAAAATCTCACACATAGCATATCTCTAACAATCCATAAACTCATATCATCATATTTTAACAATCACGAACATATCCCATTGGAATGGATTTAAGTTTGTCTATATGTGCATATTTTATTTCTGTCAATGCTACAAGAACATCAACACAAGATTACTCTTGAATCTTAAGAGGGGATGTAAGGCTTTCTAATATTACACAAACTTCTCATCCCATAGGCATCACCTATATTCTCACATCAATACATGCATATATGACCTATGTTTCTAACTTATGAAAAATTATCCCTTCCTTCTTTATTTATAAGAACAAGACAACACTCAATTCTCCATAATTCAATACTATTAAGTTCATCCTCTTTTGCATTTTTCCATGCAAAACCTAGTCATCAAATTTTCTTCAAACCTCTAAACTTAATAAATTACCAACATATCAATAATCATCACTCTCTCACCTCATATTTAAGCACTAACACTCTTCTAATCCTTGTTAACTCTATCATCCTCCCAATTCTCCTAAACATCACCTCCATCCTCAATTCTCACAACTATGTCTCCAAATACTTGTATTCAACTCTTAGAGGCAATTTATCAAACATCTTGTGTGCATCAATCATATAGCCACATTTTCTTACAAACCAACACATGAATTCAAGTCTAAATCATGCATCCGTACTCCTTTACATGGAAGAGAAAACAAGAACATTCGAAAATATCCACAACCATGACTGAGAAAGAGAACATATATATATACATAAAAATTATGATTTCACACAAACATGAGGTCAAAAAGCCCAAAGAAGTTACATAGCTAATAATGTTTAAAGAAATAAAGGAGAGTTTAACCCACTCACCTTCCTTCTTCTTCTCTTCCTTACTTCTATGGATCTATAACCATCAAAGGCCAGGATATGGAGAAAGAAAAGGTTAGGGATTGCAGTCCAAGGATGAGAGTGAAATTGGAAAAGACAGGGCTAAAGCTCTAAATGAATTCACTGTTTGCGACAGTACCAGAGTTATAATACCATGTAAAAGCTATTGGGCTACAATTGCAATAGTATTGGGCCAAGAAGGACAGATGACAGTGAACTAGTGTAGTTTGAACTAAATTAATGTTTTACTAGTAATAAACTTTGAACTTGGTTGTAGGTTTCAGTAAACAAAAACTTATGATTATGAATGGATCATGATTCTCGGTTGAATGAAATGTTATTGGTTTGAGTGAGTAAGCCTAATTAAATTTATGGATGCCTTGCTTGAATGAAATGTTACATGTTTGAGTGAATAATGCCTCATTAACTTGAATATTTGGCAGAAAAAAAAAAACAACAGGTTATGTATTGGATTAGATTATTTTTTACTGAATTAGACGAATTGGAGATCTAGCAACAAAAGGGTAAAGAGTGTTTGTTTTGAGGAGATCAATTTTTCTAGCCCTTCTTGTATGATCTTCTTCAATTCCTACTTATAAATATTGTTTTCATGTATATGAAAAGTAATAAGAGGGCTTCTTATTGGGTTAGTCAATGAACTTAAAAAAATGTGCAACTTCTAATAATTAATTAATTAAATCAATTTAATAATAAATTAAATAATTAATTCAACAAAAAATATAGCAATATGATATTTAAAATAATAAAAAATAACATAAAAAAAGTAGTATGGAAAGTGATAAGAGAGCTCTTTCTTGTTGGATTAATAATTTAATTAAAAATTTACAAATTTTAATAATAAATTTAATAAATATAATAAATAATTTAATCATAAAACGATTAGTTAATTAATATGATAAATAAGATCATTAGAATAACATAAAAAAATGAATATGTGGAGAGATGGGGTAATCTTATCTTGGATGTTTTCTGCACTGTATTTCAAAATCCATGTATTTCAAGTTATATTGTAACTGAAAATCCACTGCATTTAAAGTTACATCCAATCAGATGTCACGTACATAAAAACTAACTTCTTGACCAAATAATAATAATAATAATAATAATAATAATAATAATAATAATAATAATAATAATAACTAATGCATGCACTATTGTTGTAATTTATTTCGAATATGTAATCCACTTGCATAAAATTTGTAATTAGAAAATGCCAATCATGGTATTTATTTGGAAGCTTGTTGTCATTCCTTGAATTAAAACCTTTATTTGGAAAATGGCTCATGGCAAATTAACTACAGGGGCTCTTCTATACAACCTGAACATTGGCCCTTTTTCTCTCTGTCCTTTCTGTGGTTTGGAGGAGGAAACTGCTACACATTTAATTTGGAATTGCTCCAAAATCAAGCAGTGTTGGATCTCTATTCTTTCGTTGTTCAACATTGACTTAAATATCTTTTATAATTTCTACAGGGGAAATTGGTTGTTCTTATATTTTAACTCTAGATCAAATTCCTCTTGGGCCAAAGCCATAATTGCCTCTGTTGCTTGGTTGATGTGGAAAGAACGATGCAACTTAATCTTCAAGAAGATCAATCTCAGATTTGATTCCATTGTTCCAAAAGCTTTCACTCTCTGCTCTGATGTCTTCCGGGCTACTGGTCAAATCAACAGGGAGTTTTCTAAAACTTCTAACTTTTTGCATTCAATATCGGTTTTCACTTATGCCTCTTGGCACTCTAATGATTCCCTCTTTGGACTTGGTTTTATTATCATCTCTAATGGAGGTTTAATCTTGCTTGCAGGCTCCATGGGAACCAGGCATTCTTCACCAATTAATGCTGAGATTGATGCAGTCATCCAAGCTCTTTTAGTTTGCAAAGACAATGATTGGAAGCCCTCTAAAATTAACAGTGCCTGCCTTGGTGTGGCTCAACTGATTTCATATCCTCATCCCTGTCTTACTTAGAGATCAATCCCTCTGGTTACTACTCTCAAGAATCTTATGACTGAATTTACTGATATCAAAATCACCATCATTTCAAGGGATGAAAATAGCATCATGGATGATCTCGCTGTACACACTTGCTCAAACCCTCCTCTGACTCTCTTTCTCTCTCTTTTTTCGGGGCATGGATAGACCCCACTGGCTAGAAGAAGCTTGTTCTTCCAGACATTTATCTTTTTAATTTTTTGTTGTTGTTTTGTTTTACCTTTGTTTAAGCTCTTGCTTTTATTTTTCAAAAAAAAAAATGAATTGACCCTTATCTATTAATCCATTATATATATATATATATAATTAAAATAAATTTCTAACTTATGCAACACTCCCTGGTCAAAACTAAAAACCTAATTTATGCGGCATGTATTTTTTAAGGAGACCATTTCATGTTTTGATAGAGTTGACAGCTGACTCATGACCTATTGTATTTTGAAAAAAAGACCTTGTAAATTCCCACCAACTTCCAATCTAGTCAAAAAATTATTTTATTTTCTCCAAGATCCTAAAAGTCATGTTTCAAAGTTTTCTTAATATATTATCTTTAATTAATTAAATATTTTAAAATAACTATTTTATTTTTATCTCTATTTTTTTTTTTGTTTTAATTTTTATCAACAAGCTCATGTCAACATTATATAAAATTGGGCACATTCTAGTGAGTTCATTCTATGATCAATGAGCTGAGCTCATCTTGAGCCTAGCGAGCGAGATTAATTGGATTATAGTTTTTTTATAATTTGTTTGAGATTGAGATCATGTGTGGTTGAGCGAAATCATCCACTCCCACCCCCCCTGATAACTTGTGTGAACTCTAGTGAGCTTGCCAAGGAGCGAAACAAAATTATATATATATATATAAAACAAAAATCTATGATGTATAACTTAAAAAAATGATGGAGAGACACCGGATTCTCACCCAACAGTGAGTGGGAGAGGTAAGAGGGTTTTGACCCAGTGCATATAGATATTGTTCATTCATTGTTCGCTAAATACAGTATTGTAGAAAATTATTTATTTATTGTATAGTGGGTTCCAGTGTGGGTCTCATATAGAAGCAGTTGTATTCTCCATCTTTTCAGAGTTATATAACATGAGAGATTTACCATTGTAGTGTTATAGTCTTTGATATATTATTTTGGACTCATGTGACAGATTCTATTGCTTAGCATATTAACTAATTTCACATAATAAATTTATAAATGGTCAATAAAATCACCACAAAATTCTTGGCAAATAATAATAACAATAATAATAAATAAAATCACAGCAATTTATATAACTCTATAGTCTATACCTACATACCCTTTTCATGATGCTTAAAAAAAAAAAAAAAAAAAAAAAAACACCCCTGTGTGGAATATTAATAAAATGGAAGAGCTTTACAACTTATTTTAAAATTTACCAAAAACATGCATGCTTTTTTAGCTGAAATTTTATGTTAATTTATCAATCAACCTATATTTTCTCCGATTCATATTTGCCAAGTGATGTCAGCTTTCTAGAGTCAAATTTGTTGGTCATGTGGTCATGTCCAACTTCGACATTCAAACATGATGACTTGAATGCAAAGCGTGCTTTATTGAGGATGGAATAAGTTGAAAGAATTTTTTTTATTTTTTAAAGAAACCTTTATCAAAATTTATATATTTAGCTATATCGACGACAGGTTTACTTTGTCAATGTTGCTCTAATAAAAATAAAAAACTAAATAAACCATGACTAAATATATTAATTATAAAATTTTTAATAAACATTTTCTAAGTTTGCATATGTTTCTTATGTAACTTTCTAAAAAGCTCTCAATTTTGCTCTTCTTCTAAGAATATTTACTTGTCATTTAAGAACATATTCACAGAGGATGAGTATATCTATATAATTTTACTTAATTATATTAAAATAAATAGTTTAAATATAAATTATATTATATTATTATATTTTTTTAAAATGATTTTTAAGTTATTCCATTTTGGTGAGGACTTTGGAAGAGCTTCCAACAAGCCACGTCCTTCTGTAGTCAAACATTGTCGAGGGTCTTTTTTGAATTAGAAAAGGAAATTGATTGCACACCCCTGTGAAAGCAAATAATTGTTAAAAATTATTTGTATACTTCTATCAAAGGGAATAATTACTAATATGTTTTTTTTATAAAAAATAAATCATGCACAGCACTTATATTTACTTATAGAAAACTAAAACTGAACTTAAATTATAAATAACAAAATATTTAACTTGTAAAAGAAAAGAGCCCCTGTTTCTATAATTTTTTTTAGTTAATATATAATAATTGAGTTACATAACTAAATTAAAAAAATTTATAGTGATTTATAACTAAAAATTTAAATTATGATTTTTATAATGCTATATTAGCAACGGTAAACAAAACATAATTTTTTTTCATTAATTTCCTTGTTGTTAACGAGAGGTAGAGAGAGATAGACACAAAAATTAGTTAATAAGAATATAACAATAAGGTGAATAGTGTACAAAACTTTGTTGTTGCATTGAAAAGGGTAATGTTATGGGTGATGGTTTGGTTTATAAATTTTTGGGGTTGGGGAGAACGAGTTAAATGGTTATCATTGGTTGAGTTACTGTTGAGATCATAATCAAATGAGTCAAATAAAACTACTATACATTGTATTTTTTATTATAATTGTTTATAGCACTGTGCATCTCACTTTCTATTGTTTATCATAATAATCACTGTTAATATCATAATTGGACCCGTTGAATTTTAATCTAATGACTGCTATAGAGACATCCGTAGAATGCTTATCTACTAATGTCTCTACTAAAATCACACACACACTCTCTCTCTCTCTCTCTCTCTCTCTATATATATATATATATATATATGAGGAGAAGTTATCTATGGACGTCCATTACCAGCCGTTGGATCAAGATCCAACGGATGACAGTAATAAACAGTAGTTGCTCAATGTCAGCCATTTAAATCACAATCCAACGGCTGACAGATGGACGTCCATAGATTTCTTATCTATGGACGTCCACAGAGGAAGTATTGTCTATATATATATATATATATATATATATATATATATATATATATATTTATGGTTTTTATTGGGGGCCATTACCAATTATCTACTTTTATGGGGTATACAAGAAAAAAAACCAAATTAAAACAAAGGTAGGGGGTAATTTAAAAATTGTCATTCGAACGGCTTTCTTTTCTCTATTTATCTCGCTTAGTGCTTCTTCGCTCTCACCACCAACACTGGAATTCCTCGACGCGATCTCTCATCTTCGTCCTTGAAACCCTAGAACGAGAGAGATTGAGTTGGTTACCTATCGGATCATCCATGGAGGGTGTGGATTTGAACGGGAAGGTGGAGGCTGGAGCAGTGGAGGAGCTCGGAGGGCCAACAAACCCGATGGTGAGCCCTTTACTGACGGATCTTTACCAGTTCACCATGGCCTATGCTTACTGGAAGGCTGGAAAGCATCTCGATCGTGCAGTGTGAGCTTCTTGTTCTCGTTTTCTATTTCAACTGTTGAACGTTTTGGTGTTTGGATTGAATTTCTTGGTTTTTTTTATATGGAATTGGAGCATGAGGTCATAATTTGATTGTATGCATTGGATTTGTGTATAATTATTTATTCACAATTTGATAGGGTAGTTAATTTCTTTCAATAAGAATGGTTTTTTGGAGGTGAATTGAAGTTATATGGGAACTGTGATCATGGTCTCTTTGCTTCATTGAATTTTCTGGTTGTTATATAGATGTTTTGATGGAATTTTTTTTCATGGAAATAGCTTTTACGGTATCCTTTTGAGTTTTGATTCCAAGTGTCATTGTTATGCTTTGATACCGTGCTTGTATGGCTCTCTGTATATGACCATTAATCAGTTGTGCTTGTTAGTAAATTCACCAAATTCTTGCAATGATTTTTTTATTATTATTTTTAATCTTGGGACTTGCTGTTCTTAATCTGCTGAAAGTTATATAGCTAATATCACAAAGTGTGAATAATATCATCTGTCTGCTGACATGATGCTCTCCAATTATTTGGTGTTGTAGATTTGATCTTTTCTTCCGCAAAAATCCTTTTGGTGGTGAATATACTGTTTTTGGTGGTTTAGAAGAATGTATAAGGTTGATTGCCAACTTTAAGTTGAAGGATGAGGAGATTTCTTACTTGCGCTCAGTTATGCCAACCTGTGAGGTGTGAATTCTGACCTTCTAGCTAGTATTTAGTGTACATGTAATAATGGATTTTTTCTCTTTATTGCAAAATTTTGGATTACTTGCATAATAAGATAAAGCATTCTTTTTTTTTTTTTAATAAATTTTATCAGATTTTTGTGGTTAACGTTTTTGTTTCCAATACTGATTACTGGCCTAACTTCTGTAGATTGAACTATGGTTCCCCCTAATGACAGTGTAGGAATTTTGGTCTTCCTTATCGTTAGCTTATACTAATCTATGGGGATATATTGAAGATCTATACTCTACTTTGCATAATGTTTATTCTCACACTATTTAAGGTAGATTCATATTCCTTCAAGAGATTGCCATTTGATCTTCTACAAACAACTCATACGAGAATAAATGGTCATTCTTCAGCTATTTTTGTAAATTTGAATATTTCTGGTATTGAGAAATTTTCTGTTCCATATAACATTAATGTGTCCTTTTTTGTAGGATGGGTTTTTTGACTACCTCAGGGAGATCGATTGCTCTAATGTTGAAGTTTATGCCATTTCAGAAGGTTCTGTTGTTTTCCCAAAGGTTCCTTTGATGAGAATTGAAGGGCCAGTTGCTGTAAGTATACCAACAAAACTTATGGGTTCATCCAAGGACACGGTTCTTCATTATTTTTGCTGAATTTAGAGTTTGAAAATTTTATTGCTAATTTATATAGTATTTTCATTCATAGGTGGTTCAACTCCTTGAAACCCCATTTGTAAATCTTGTAAACTACGCATCACTGGTCACTACCAATGCTGCAAGGCATCGATTTGTTGCTGGGAAATCAAAAACTCTCCTTGAATTTGGACTTAGAAGAGCACAAGTGCGTTATCTTTACTAGCTTTTCGTAATGTTTCTAGCTTGATAGGATTTACATCTTCAACAAAAGAGAATTAGTTTTGATATAATGTGCAGGGACCTGATGGTGGAATAAGCGCTTCAAGATATTGCTATATGGGAGGATTTGATGCCACAAGGTCTATTTTGTTGAAAAGTGTACGCTTTTAAGTATGGTCTTATGATTCTAATTACATCTAAATGGACTCCCTTATAACCTCATTGATTCGGATTACGTGAATGTTAAGAAGGCAATTTAATATTTGTAGGAATTTGAAATATTTTGTGAAAACAAGCTTTCGTAGACTTAGGCAATATCATTTGCTTTTATTGTTGGTACTTAAATGAAATGAAGCCATCAACTACTAAAATCTGTTAATGCAATCCAATACAAACAATCAAATTATTGAAAGAAAAGGTTCTAAATCTGAAAACTAAAGGTATAGTCTTTCTCTCTAAATACAATTGGCACACCACTCTCTTTAAATAAGAGAAGGATTATAGTTATATAAACTTAACCCTAAAGGCATTATTACCCTTGTACTCTAAACACATATTATCACTCTGACAATATCAATATGAATTTTCATTTATCTTTTGGTGCTGATATTTCTGAACCATTGATGCTTATCTATACTTGGTACAGCTGTGGAAGATTTGACCACTTTTAAGGAACAATAAACTATGAAAAGTGAAGCTGTGTAATATCAGCAGTTATATACTATTAATATTTTTATTGGGAGATATGTGGTATAATACCTCAAATAAAATGAACAAGAATCAGGTATAGCATTTACTACTAGTCTAATGCCATATTAATGAGTCTAAGCCTTGTAATTCGGTTGACATCCCAGTGTGATAATAAGTTGCGAACAGTGTGAGATTATAGTGAAGTATGGTGCCACTAAGTGAATATTTTCTTAGTAAGGAAGTGAACGTTCAAACTAATGTATTTGAAGCTCATTGGTCTGATATGTATACACAATGGATTTCCTATCCTTTGGTTTAGGAAGTTTCCTCTGACACTCTGAATTTTTCAACAGTTAGGCCAGCCTTTTGTCTTGATTATTGATTGATGCCTGAGAGCCTTGGCTCTTGAAAGTCATGCTTCTTTGATTGTTTATAATCAGTTTACTCTAGGTAAGGGCATCAAACAAGATATGCTAGTGAAGATGTTTGGTGGGCGTGACACATATCATTTTCTGCGTAATAATTATGCATTTTCATTATCGAATTCAGTTTCTTCGTGGGAATTTTCAAATATTTACTTGCTACTTAATAAATAATGAGTAAAATTGTATAAGTTTTTGATTGATTGTGATCATTGTTCAGTAATCCCTTTAAACAATGCTTTTTGCATGTCGAAAGTTATGTTATATTTTCTCACAGTTTGATGTCCATCTACTGGCCCAGTTAATCTTTTAAATTCTGGTATTACTTGGTATTTCCATTATTTATTCCTTGTTATGGTGTACTGCACTTCAATGATACATGCTTGCCATTATCACTGGAATTTTTTTTTTCTTAAGTTGACTATGTTTTCACTGACTTTACTCGCTTGCTAACATGTGTATTTCATATTGCATAATAGCAATGTGGCAGCTGGGAAGTTGTTTGGCATTCCTCTTCGCGGGACACATTCTCATGCCTTTGTTAGCTCGTTCATGGTTAGATCCATTTAAAACTCCCATGTTGTGCTGTTCTGTATTTAGAGTCTGTCCTGTCCATGTTTCTTATTGAAGATTTCTCACATTAAAGTATGTTTTCCCGTGCTGCATCAAGAATCTTTTCCTACCTTTAAAGCTTGAAATTTTAGATCTTACACCGCATGAAAATTTTATGTAATTGTGGAAACAATTTTCTGGTGGATACATGTAAAATATGGGGAAAATGTTGTCTCTTATGTCCACGTTAGGGAAATCAATATTAGTCAAAACTATGGGTAAATTCTGCTATGATAATTGCAGTTTCCCAAAAAGCATACCAACATGGATGATAGTTGTAAACTGATTTATTTATTTATTTATTTAACATATTTTTCATATTTCAAGTTCATCTTTTCAACTCTATCCTCTGTAAAAAGTTTCTTTTTCAAATTCTCGATGAATACAGTATCAAACGTAGTAAATTAGAAATTTGTGACTGCTCACATCCTACTAATTTTTATTTGCAAAATTGTATTTTTAGTTCAGAAAGCAGATACTGGATTTTATTATTTGTTAATTTATAATTTTATAGCTTGCTGTATGTTCTCCCAAACATTTTATTTATGTACCTTTGTTGCTTTATGTGGTGTTAAAGTTTTATATGTTGGGATAACTTATTTAGTCTTGTTTTTAGTGTTTAGATGAGATAACAGACAAAGCCCTTCGTAGTCAGGATGGCTCAAGGACTTGTGAAGATTTTGTTGGCCTTGTCCAAAGCTGGCTTCATAAGCTTCAGGTAGTAATACATGACCCTTATTTCTTGTCTATCCACTGATAATTCTATTCATCCATTTCTTATCATTATACTTTTTAAGGCTTTTATGTGACTATTTTTTTACAAGCATCACTTGATTATGAAGACCCTTTTTGATGCTCATTGAAAAATTGCTCTTTTGTTTGTGGTCTATCAGTTGACTTTTATACATGTGTTATTTGAGAAGAATCCTTTTAAGTGGACAATATAGTTGACATTTCCAAGTTAACGTAGTGGTTATGCTAGTTTGTGTTTGATAGATAGTTTTCATGCATTTAGTTTGTGAATTAATAGCCACCAACTCTCAAACTTGCAATTAATTTCTGAGCTGAGAAGCTTTATTTCTCAATCACAGGCCATATTCTTTATTAGCCTGTGTGGTATTTGCTGACAGATATGCCATATGCTATGTTTGGTAATCTTGGTAGTTTATTGTCTTACCTTACCTGTTTTTATAATTTAATTTTTTTCCTTGCAAGTGCCTACCCAATCCTCTATATAATGGGATTAGGGTCTCAATAAAGTTTGAATTGCTCTCTTTTCTCAACAGTATTTTCAAGAAAGAATTAGTAAAGGTTCTGCAACAGAGAACCTAAACCTTACTAGGACGTAAGATCTGAATATTTGATGGAGAACAAGTTGGTTGCCCATGATATGTCTTTATTCCCTACTATGAGTTGATGATAGAAATGAATTTTTAATCTTGTATTGCGTTCGATTCATTACTTTGATTCTTCGCTTATAATCTGGTTGCTTGTGTTTTTAGTTGGCGGACTCTTTGAGTGGTTTCTTTGGAGAGACAAATCAAAGTGAGCTTGCAGCATTTATATCATATGCCTTGGCGTTGCCACATAATTTCTTAGCACTTGTTGACACATATGATGTAAGTTTATTTTTGTAGTTTTTCTTATTTGTATTGAATATGACTTTATTTTTGTTATTGGTGGTCTATGTCTCCTTTCCTAATAATGTTACATTTTTTCAGCTCAGGTGATCAGATTTTCCATATGATTTTGGTGTCGCTAATATCAGGTTTGATAGGGCTAAAGCATTATCCTCATTCAAAGGAATCCTAGAAAGAAGTATGGAATTTTGGGATAATTTTGATTAGTGTTAACCAGTCTAATCCTAATCTTATCAGGTCTAATCCAATTAAAATGAAATCCTCATTCATTTAGGGTTTGTCTTAACCAATTTGGCGTGCCTATCTTGACTCCACTTACAGTTGCATTGGCTGATGGTAACCATGTCTGGTCAAGTTGAACTTGTTGGGGAATATATTACAATGGATTAATTAATTTACCAACTAACAATAGTTAGAACACTAAACCAGCAAGCACACAGAAGAACACCAAGATTTACACGAGCAACCCAAATTAGGAAAATTCAGAAGTATGGGCAGTATCCACTTAGCAATTTGGAATAAAAGTATAAGAGAGACCACCTTCGCGATAGAAGGATGGTAACTCCCTTCCCTGCTGAGCGAGAGATCAAGGGTTCAACCCCCTTTCACGGCAGTTGAGGTGAGTTTAAGAGTGTTCTGACAGCTATAACAGTTCCAAGAACACAAGCATCCTCTACAAATGTAATAACCAATTCCTCTGCCAAGGCAAGTCAATTCCAAACCTCCAAAAAGTTTCATACTCATTTGTAGAAAAGAATGATGAAGAATGACCTTGGGTCTTGTTCTTCAACTCTGAGAAAACCTTATTCAAGCACTTAAAGCTTGTGGCTTTTGAGCCTTTAAAATTATTTGAAATTAAAGCATATTTATAGAAGAAAATATAAAAAGCTTGATGAAGCTTCGGCCCAAATCTAGATGAACTCCAACAGTCTCCAATGAAGTTCAATCAAATGCATATATTCTAGAATCTAAAAGATAAACTAAAAGCTGTGAAGTTTTGAAGATCTTATTGTTTGGATTTGAGCCTTCAAACTTCGTTGAAATTGAGTGTGTCCCTATTGAGTCTTCATGCTCCCATGGAAATAGGTCTATGGTTCTTGGACCTTCAGATCTTTTGAAGCATCCCCTTTTGGGTCCTGAGTTTTCATGTGATCTTCCAAGCTGGTGTTTTTAAGCCCATATAGAACTTATAAGATGGGAATATTTAGCCTTTGCCTTATTTTTGTACGTATTTGTGGATATTGTGGTATTTAAAATTGATTATTTATGAGTGCAATGGAGTTGATCCGTTTCATGAACCATCTAGTGATTGATGAGAAGTGGCTTTTAGTCAGAATTGTTCCATTAAATAATTCAAACTCTGGAGAGGCCAAGCTTGAGCTTAGCATGAATATTTTCTTTTACTGGCCAGGCTGGGTCCTAAACACAGGGCTATGTATTATTATTACTTTATTTTTAAAAAAAATCACCAGCTTTCCCTAATTAAGGCCCTTAAATTGAACGTCAAGACATGGGCACTACATCCCTTTAGTCATTCTGCCAGAATGTTTTGAAAGCAACAATACTGGCAAAATATGCTTGAAACTTGAATTTTCGAAAAAAAAGAAAAATCACTTGCCTATATCACTCGGTTAGTAAGTTTTGCCACTGTACAACATTCTGTAACCTGTAGGATTACTTTATAGTAACTATAGTCATACAGACAATGGCATGAACTTTATTGTTTCATTCAAATGGTTGGTCATAAGAAATGTGACTTGCATTTTCATATGTGCATGGTTTTTTTTATGGTCTTGTTGCAGGAAGTTTTCTTGCCTGTCAGCTTTTCACTATCCTGAAGTGCCCAATGTCTGCATTTAATGTCTCTTAGTGGCACTACTTGACTTTACATTGTTAACTTCCTTCAAGTTTTATAGCCCTCAAAGATGGTGAACCTTTTCTGAGGAATCCTGGGATGATGATGTTTTACTGATGGATCTTACATCCAATTCAAAACCTTTGCATTGCATTCTTGATCATTTTCTTCTGTATGTTTGTTCTTTCAGTATATTCAACTAGTAACTGTATTTTGCATTCTCTATGTCTTCTGTTCAGTTTGTTATTCAAAACTTTGTGTGGAATGCTCTTTAGATGCAGGTTCTATCTTGAATTCTGGTAACAATTATCATTATGCATTTCAGAGCTGATAGTTAAATGCATTCTTATCAGGTAATGAGGAGTGGGGTGCCAAACTTTTGTGCTGTAGCTTTAGCGCTCAATGATTTGGGGTAAATTTTGAACTTTTGAATGGTTTTTACATTTCTTAGTTATTTTGACTTGCATAAATTTAATAGTTGTGAGATGTTATATCTTCTCATCTTATTTTTCATCCACATATGCATGAAGTACAATAGTGAACAAGATCAAGAGATCTTTGTTAGGTCCAATGAATGTTTTCATGTGAGCATGTAAATTGGGACTGCAAAGTCAAAGTTCTTATCTATGTTTATTGTGAAATAGGAACAATTCAATCTGTAAATGGGTTGTCTTGACTTTGGGAATCACATGCATAGATATGTGTATATCCTGAATGGAGATCAGGGCTCAGGGGAAGTTGGGGAAGTTTAGCATCCCATGAACTGGATGTAGCTTATATCTTATTCTAGTTGTTTGTTATGGTAGAAACTCCCTGGCTATTCTGGTGTCCTTTGTTGGGCTATTTTTGAATTTATTTGGATTTCCAAGCTGGGTTTGCTGGATAAGACATGGAATTTATTCTGTCTGTCTTACTAGCATTGAGGGATGAATTGGAAGATATTTGAATGAAACTAAGCTTTATATACTGTTTGCCTGTTATTGATGTGGTTAGGTCTATTCAGACTGTCTAAGAGACAAAATAGTTCATTGTTTGGAAGTCCTTGTTAGGTCTCTTTGATGCCTAAGCCTTCTCATGGTTCCCTTGAATTGGGCAAATGTGGTAGTTCTTTCTCAAAATTGTACCTTGGATGGATTTCCACATTTAGTTGTGTGTTCTACAATAAAGTGTTTGTATAAATCTTTTGTTCCTTTTTTAGAATATTCTCAACACGTGTTTTTTTATAAAATTTTGTAATAAGCCTTGTCACACGGCACTTTTTTTTTAATAATTAAATTTATAGTTTATCCATATTTCATTTTTGAGCTCCTAAATAATCTTGGTTCATATGTGGCGCAATTTTCTGTAATAGTTAACATGTTTAATTGCAATCAGGTACAAAGCGTCTGGAATTAGGCTAGACTCAGGGGATCTAGCATATTTGTCTATTCAAGCTCGGAAGTTTTTCTGTATGGTTGAAAAGGAATTTGGTGCCCCTGGTTTTGGTAAAATGTTGGTTACTGCTAGCAATGATCTCAATGAGGAAACTATTGATGCCTTGAACAAGCAGGTACTTCCTTCCATATATTCGAAATATTTGGAGTTCAAGTAGTCAGACAGCAGGATTAACGTGCGGTTTAATTAGCAGACTGCATGACTAATATGCTGACACACAAGGACAATGTTAGGGGGTACCCAAGGTCAATAATGCAAGCTACTGTTGCCAGTATAATAAATAATTTCATATCCCGCTGTTGGATTTTTGGAAACCTTTTCTTTTACATAAATGTGATATGTTATCATATGAGGAAGTTTGTGATAGCTATGTTTCTTCAGTCCACTTTTGTTCTTTTATTACGAAAGCAACCTACTATTGTTTTTCTCAATTTAGCTTTGCTGAGTTCTTCATGAACTACCTAGGTTGCATGACTCTTTTCAAAGATTTCTGTGTGGTTTAGCCATATCACTTCAGATTCGGTATTATTTATTTTAATGTTGCTCCTGTTGTTCAACTAAGTCTGTATTGAATGTGACGGAGTATTTCAGCTACCCACCTAAGACAATGGAATGCTCCGTTATTAGGATTTGATTTTTCGCAAACAACTTTTTCCTTCATGAAGTAGGAACCGTGCAGTTTATGTGCAACATGATACAAACTACTAGAAGTGGTATTTGACAATGTATGCTGACAATTTTAACTCCTCTATGTTTGAAAAAGGGACATGAGGTGGATGCCTTTGGAATTGGCACATATTTGGTTACTTGCTATGCACAAGCAGCTCTTGGCTGTGTGTTTAAACTGGTTGAGATAAATAATCAGCCTCGTATCAAACTCTCTGAAGATATTACAAAGGTCAGGTCATAATTATAAAGGTAAATTTGCCTTCATATTTTGTATATTTGTTAGTCTTAAACTATTGTCATCTTGTAGGTCTCCATACCACGTAAAAAGCAATGTTTCAGATTGTATGGTAAAGAAGGATATGCATTGGTAGACATTATGATTGGTGAAGATGAAATTCCTCCAAAGGTATGCAATACTTTTAAGTCCAATCTAATGTAGTAAAACTTATATTTGAAACTAGGTCAGTTCTAGCACAAAATACATTTGAAGTAATAAACCTAAACGTGAAAGTAGCAACCATGTAATGAGGAAATGCCAAAACTTCAAATTGGTTTTTCTGGTTGCCAATACTAGAAAGTTGTGCATTTTGGGTGCTTGTATTTTATATCTACCTTATATATTTAAAAATTCTTTCAACTATCTTTTCCAAAGATTGGATACATTGCGTTGTTGAGGGTAGTTTGAAAATTTGAAATGCATTAACTTTTCTCTTTTTCCTTAAATTAAAGGTTGGGGAAAGAATTCTTTGCCGCAATCCATTCAATGAGTCAAAGAGAGCTTATGTTGCTCCTCAGCGTGTTGAGGAACTTCTGAAATGTTACTGGCCTGGAGATTCTCGTATGTCAAATGCAATTTTCTGTTATTTATCTGATTCAAGTATTGACAAAATAGAATCACCCATGCCCCAAAATTTTCCATTAAAAAACTAACACAGCAGCTTACTCATCTATTTGTGCATTGTGCTACTAGAAACAGAAGCAGCTTGTAACATATTCTAGTTTCTGAACATGAATCTTTTGTACTTGAAAGATAAACCAAGGGAAGTACTGCCATCGCTTTCGGAAATGAGAGGCCTTTGTATGCAACACTTGGATCAGATGCGGCCTGATCATATGAGGAGGCTAAACCCGACACCTTACAAGGTCGTATTCCTTTTTCCTTTGCAATTGTTATTGTATAACTAGCTTCATCATGTGTTCATCACTTTTGTGCTTTATCATTCTTGCCAGGTGAGTGTGAGTGCCAAGTTGTATGACTTCATCCATTTCCTATGGCTCAGTGAAGCTCCAGTTGGTGAACTTCTGTGAAAGAGCTCTGATGGAAAGCATTAACGGTGTACGCAAATGTCATAAACACGTTGAAAGAGGGTTTTTTTTTTTACTTGACAAAAGATAGATGAAATGAATAATCAATATACCCAATGTGCTAGTTTTATGATTTCCATGATCTGTAAATTATTGCATCACTTTGCAAAGTCTTGTGGCCTATTTTTTCTGGTTTTAATTCATTTAAGCACAGTAAGAAAATTGGTTCAAAGAGAGCATTGAAAAAGTTTTCTTTGTTGAACTATATCTGTTATCTTCATGTATTAGTTATCACATTTATCAAATTCCATGTCCCAATTGTCAGAACACACCACCATTTGAGTGATGATTTGTTGAGTGATTGATGGTTGGTTTGCTATTGTGTTTGGAAAGCTCTTTTGTAAAGAACATCTTAGGATGTCATTTTTTTTCCTTACTTTATTTGAGGAGCATTTTCTAAAAAGTTTAGTTAACTGTGAAACTATAGTTTGAAATTTTTAAGATGAATCTTTATTGGTTCATCTTTTAATTTATTGTTTATGACGACATTTGAAGTAAATATAATTGTTGGATTTTTTTTCATGGTTGAAATGGTTGTTTTGTTAAGAACAAACCCTGAAAGTGTTGGAATAATTATGCCTCATTAAGAATATATTTTAGAAGGGAACACAAGGGAAGGAAATAAAAATGAAAAGAGTTGGGAACGTTATGTCGCTTTCCTCCAAAATAAATAAATAATAAATAATTCGATGAAAAAAGCAAGGCATAGATTTTACAATCTTTCCAAGGGGTTACTTAAAAATGGTTCCTGTTTCAAAAAATTGGGATAGAGGAATTTTTTTTATATTTTTAAAATTCAAAAGAATAAGAAGTGATAATTAAGGATTTGTTTACCTTTCTTTCAATTTCCTCCAAAATAAATTTCTTTAAAATAAAAGAAAACTAATAATAGATCCTTCATCTTCGTGAAATCTCCGATCCATCCTTTTAATTTTTCATATTCTCTGGATCTTTATTTACTTTTTAAAAATTTGACTTTTTAATCTAGCTAGATTGGTTTCAAGAGTAATGTATAAAGATCATCATGCCTTTTCAACTAGTAATTTTTCTCTTATTATAATTAATGGTAAAAAAACATATATTTATCAGAGAAAATGTTTTTTTAAGAGCAGTTAGGCCGTTAAAAAAGATAACAGCATGCACAAATTTCGATGGGAGCAGGGTCATACACACATGGGCACTGAGATCACTTGTACACAACCATTATTCACATTCTCTATCTTTTTATGAAGGGTTTTAATAAGAACCGATAATCAATTGACCATTTGATCATTGATGAATTTGTGCTACTGTTGAGGTTGAGATGGTTAAATGATCTCAAGAACACTTGCTTCTTATGAACTCGGTGTTGCAAGCATTATTACACACACAATGCTGCTCAAAAACTTTTTTTTTTTTGAGCTTTTGGTATAACCAACATATTCACCAACAGAACAAGAGAAGGAAGAGAGAGGGAATGATAATGATGGTGATAATAGGTTTACTTAGTTTGCAATCTAGATGCAATGTTTTAGTTGTCTTTTCTAGTGAATTGTTGTTACATAGCCCTATTAGATTCCTGTTCTTCAAATCTCTCCTTTACTTTCAAATTTTGATTCTTATTCATCAATTTTAGGGTTTTTTTTTTAAATAATGCATTTTTTATTTAATTACGAAAATAGGTATATTTTAAATTATTTACAAATTTAGGTAAAACGGGCAGGATGATACCGTTATTAATGTACTTAGTTAAAAAACGGTATGAAACATACCGTTTTTATTTTATTTTATTTTATTTTAAAAAACGGTATACTTCCTACAGTTTTTATTTTTTATTTTTTTTTAATTTTTTATTAAGAAAACAGGATTTATCATCCCGTTTTCAGCATTTGCACAGAAACGAGACAATTAATCTTGTTTTTTTTTTATATTTTTTTAACAATTTATCATTTTAACTCTTTATTTATTTTTAATTACATTTCTTTTTTAATTTCTGATTTTTTGCACTTTAATCCCACATTTTTTTGTAATTATTTCAATTATTTATTTGGGGTCTTTTAAAGCCAATTTTTTTAAGAAAAATTGTTATTTAAATATAAAACATTATTTGAAATTAGAATTATTATTGTTAATTATTAAAATGGGAATTATTATTATTGTTGTTATTATTATTATTATTATTATTATTCGGCATTTCAAATAATTTTTTATATTTAAATAACAATTTTTCTTAAAAAATTGGCTTTAAAAAGACCCCAAATAAATAATTAAAATAATTACAAAAAATGTGGGGTTAAAGTGCAAAAAAGCAGCAATTAAATAAGAAATGTAATTAAAAATAAATAAAGGGTTAAAATAATAAATTTTTAAAAATATATATATATAAAAAAAGAAAACGGGATTGATTGTCCCGATCCTGTTTTCAATGCATTTGCACAGAAAACGGGATGATAAATCCCATTTTCATAATAAAAATTAAAAAATTAAAAAACAGTATGCTTTTTTCTAACCAAGTACATTAAAAACGGTATCATCCTACCTGTTTTATCTAAATTCGTAAATAATTTAAAATATACCTATTTTCATAATTAAATAAAAAATAGATTATTAAAAAAAAAACCCAATTTTAGATCTTTATTTTTGGAATTTTTTTTTTATGTTAGCCATTTTTATTGGCTTTTTGTGACTCTGTTTTGTGTGTTTTGTTCTCTTATAAAGTGTTTCTCGCTCACATAAAAGTGCATTTTAGGGTTTTCATAAAAATTAATAGGTTGGGATAACAGAAGTGGTTTTAAAAGTAATACAATGAAAATAAGAGGACTAAATAGTATATTAGGTTATTAGAAGATCTATTTAGGAACAATGAAAATATTTATTTAAAAAAAAAATTGGTGTTTTTAGTCCCACATCGACTATTGAGAACAGTGAGTCCTGTAAAAGAGCCTATAAATAGGGCTTGAATGTGACCAATAAAACTCATACCTTTCTCGGCCTTTTGGCTAAGATCAAGTGTAGTATCTGTTCTTATCAGTTTAATATCTGATACGTAGGCCATTGGCCTACTATGATATTAAATTAATTTCTTGTTTTGGGGAGGGCCCACCTACACTAGCTTGCTAGTGGGGCCCTCAAGCGTCGCCCTTGCGTTGCACTACTGCTTGGGCCTGGCGCGCCCCCACCAAATCTGCAGTTTCAAATCTTTGTGTCTGTTGCTTGTCTCCTATGAAATGCTTTTATGGCAAAAGATCATTTAATGAGTGATGTTGCTGTCATTGCAGAGTTTTTAGCCTGTGTTGGAGATTCAATTAGAAACTAGAACACTCTCTAGAGTCTCTACACGTCCTTTAAATGGAATATTATTCAATTCTTGCCTTCCTCTGGGAGAAATATTTGTTCTTGCCCTAGCATCACTAAGTTTAATATAAAAAAAAATATATGGCTTAAAATATTAATAAAGGTTTTAAAGATCTAAAATTTGTTTTTTACCAATATTTTAAGTTATTCATTAGTATATATATATATATATATATATATATATATATATATTAAATGTGGTTACATTGGTGTTAGTGGACATAGGGGTGGCAAAAATCCGGTCCGGATAAAACCGAGTCCGGACAACTACTACTATAAATAAATAAACTTGTTATTCGGACCCGGCCCGCTTTTACATCCGGACAAACCTACCTTGTCCAGACCCGGTTTGTTTTAAAACCGGGTTGTCCGGATGTCCGAATTTTGTCTGAATCCTATAAATTACATTTAATTTTACGTAATTATTAAATTATAAAAAATAATTTAATTCACATTATATGCAAAAAAAAAAAAAAAAAATCCAATAATTCAAAATCCAAATCAAGTCATATAAAATTCTAAGTTTTAATAATAAAAAAAAATCCATATAAGTTGGAAGTTTTTGGAAAATGGGGCATAAAACTATTGGGCTTATGTTTTGGGCTTTTAAAATATTAGAAGTACAAAAGCCCGGTTGTCCGAATTTCTTTGTCCGGACCCGGCCCGGATTTAAATTCGGACAATCAAGCATTGTCCAAATCCGGTGCGGATTAATTCAAATTTTGTCCAAACCCTTTTTATTCCGGGCCGGACAAAACTAGACCGGACCCGAACAAAATATTGGCACTCTTAAGTGGGTACACGTTAGTAAAAATGGATTAGAGTAAAACATTTCCTAATTGAAGAAAATAGAGGGATTAAATGGGTATATTTCATAATCAAAGGACTAAAAGGGTGATCTAATCATATAAGGACTATTTTGAGGATTAATTCATTTGACAAGAAGTGCATGTAATTCTAAACATTTAGATATTTTAATTATATATTTATGTATTTATTTTTTATTTAGTACCGCGTTATTAAAAAATTTAATAGAATATCAAAAACGATTTAACGCGGTAAAGAAAGAGGATGAATGGTGGTAGGTTTTAGTGACAATGGGACCTAAGCAAAATAATTACTTTTTAATTATTTTATTAAATAAATAAATAACATAATAAGATATTATTGATCACAAATGATTAGAGAAAAGATAAATTTTATGCAATTTAATATTATGTAATCGTCAAGGTTTTTAATATTATGGTCTTGTGAAAAAAAATACTAATAAACGAAAAAAATAGTAATACTATGGTCTTGTAAAAAAATACAACAAGCATATTATAAAAAGTCAGAATATGTGTGCATACTGAAAATACTGAAAATTTAATTATCTAGTAAGTATGTCCTTATCTAACATGGGTTTAATTATAAATCTACGCATTTTGTCAACTTAGATTTTAATAATATGACGAGGCTTAAACAACTTCAGAATTAAATATTTATTTTTGATAATTAATTAGTTATAGTTTTTAATGTTTTTTAAAAAATATAAATTAAAAATAACTCATTATTATATATACAATATCATTAATTGTATAAGGGGCATAAGTGTCATTTTATCATATTTATTATCTTTATTTTTCTCATTCCCAATTAATTACACTCTCAAATCCTTATTAACCAAACATATTCTTCATTCTCATTCCTACTCCACTACCCTCATATCACTTCCAATCCACTTCTCTCCCAATCCACTCTTGACAACCAAACATACTCTAAATCCTTTCAAGGGAGATAGTAAAAAAAACATTCTTTCAGTGCTGTAATCATAGTTTTATTTAATAATAATAATAATAATAATAAATAAATAATAATAATAATGATAATAATTTGTGGGCGTGTGAAGCGTGATTGATGGCATATCAGACATAGTATGAAAACATTGCTTTCCACGTGTTCCAACAATTTTTCGAGAATCGTAGTGATTGGGATTGTTATTGTGCGCATGTGAGCCAGAATAGCACATCTCCGATGTTTCAAACCAAAATTACTTTTATATCCCTTTAACAGTTTTTATTTACATATGTATGACTTGTTTTTAGATGATAATATAATGCGTATAAAAAAAAACAGTTTTAAAATTTGCATGCTAATGCAAAAATATGCTATTGCTTCGACACTCAATAGGAAAACAAAACCCTCTATTTATCAGTTTATATAAACCGATTAAAATTAATTAATTTTTTTATAAAAATAAATTATTTATTATTCTTTCCATTCCATACTATAAATATAAAAATAAAAATAAAAATATCATATATATATATATATATATATATATATATATATATATATGAGAATTCATTAACTACAAACATTCTATAAGAACATCCACAGGCTGAGAAAAAATAGAGATAGAGATTAGACAGATATAGACACAAACTAGTATAACAATAGTAGCATAAATAGTTTACATGATTGAAAATGAGAGATGATTTTTAACCGTTGGATCCAACCGTTCAAACACAAAAAGGCGCGGTCTATATATATATGGGTTTGTAAATTACCTTTTAACTATAAAATTATACAAATAGTTCAAAAAAATTTTTTTTTGTTAGGAACAGTGGGCTAGCTCACTGGTAACTACTTAATTACAACTGATTATAATTCACTTTATGGGTCTGCTGTGAGAGTTATGTGCGAGGAATACATCTCGATCTCCTTCTAAAGTTGCAATAGGGTTTATCCTAATTTTTTTTTTATTATATAAGCAAATATTTGAATGATTTTTAGATTTCAATAAGTTTAAGTATAATATAATCAAAACTTACATTTTTTTACTTTTCCTCTAAACAAAGTAAGATTGAAAAATAAAATAACAATGAATTTGGAAACATTTTAACATAGCCAATTACATCACGCTGAGCATTCAATTGCATTCTTGAGCTAAGTCTTCAACATTTGATGCAACATTTGTTTCTTTAATCTTTCCCCATAGAACGTCATAAAGTAATCTGACCATTAAATCACTACTCACCCAATACAATGCAAAACATTACCAAATTAATACACAGTTTGATGAAAAGAAAAATACTATTACATTAATTAATTTATTGATTAATGACCTTTCGAAGTCAATGATTTTCTTTAAAAGCAATGTGGATAATGCATCAGTGATAATGGAGTAAAGATTACAGCAAGCATATGACCTTTCTTATGAATAGCCAAAGTTTGCAAGTAGAATCCAATTACACCAATGAAGATTCCTTGTAAATTTCATCAATACTTTAGTAAACAAAATTGCATAATATCTAGTCATCATAAAAATAAGCAGAAATGTTTTTTCATATGTTTGTAGGAAAAGAAATTATACAATTATTTTTATGATGACCGGATATTATGCAATTCTGTTTACTAAAATATTGATGAAATTTATAGGAGAATCTTCATTGGTGTAATTGGATTCTACTTGCAAACTTTGGCTATTTATAAGAAAGGTCCTATGCTTGTTGCAATCTTTACTCCGTTATCACTGATGATTACCATTGTATTGTCCATATTGGGAAGGTCATTAATCAATAAATTAATTAATGTAATAGCACTTTTCTTTTCATCAAGCTGTGTATTAATTTGGTAATGTTTTACAGTGTATTGGGTGGGTGGTGATTTAATGGTCATTGGACTTTATGGCGTTCTATGGGGATAGATTAAAGAAACAAATGCTATATCAGATGTTGAAGACTTAGCTCAAGAATGCAATTGAATGCGCAACTTGTTGTCATTGGCTTTGTTAAAATGTTTCCAAATTCATTGTTATTTTATTTTTTAATTTTATTTTGTTCAGAGGAAAAGTACAAAATGTAAGTTTAGATTATGTTACACTTAAACTTGTTTTATGCTTGAAGATTTCAATGGTTTTTTTTTCTGTATAAATCACATACACTAATATTTAATTAAAATTTTATTATATAATTAAATTATCTCCATACCGGTGAAAATTTTAAGAAGTTCTATGTAAAGATTATTAACTTCAAAGTGAAACTGGGTTAACTCCCAATATATATTTGGAGAAAAAAATAACAATTTTTTTCATATGTTACAAATATAAATATATAAATAGACAACATCCATGGTATCTTTTTGCAAAAAAGTTTTCAAAAAGTGTTAAATTAGTAAACAAATAAAAGAAAAAAAAATAAAAAATCTTATTCCATTCCTCGCCTCCAGGCCACGACTTGTTGGGGCCCACGTCAGACATATGCTCTCACGCCCCCTTCTTAGCTGGGCCCCACCCATCTCCCTGTTCTGCTCACTCGCGGCACTTCCTTACCTACCCTGCTTCACCTTTTGTTTTTCTCTCCTTAGTTTAAGTTTTATATTAATTAATTCATACCCTAAACTATAATTAATTCTTCATTTGTTCTATGAACTACATATCAATTTTTTTTTTTTTTACTTTGGTCTTTTCATCTTATATAATTTAATTATAGTATCATGAAAATATTAAGGTAAAGTTATTTATACAATTTCTTTTTTGGCAAAATAAATGAGAGATGCATGCACTATGCATAGGTAATGATTAATAGCTTAAATGGTTTACACTCTGCATGAGTTTAAACATAAACATGTTCTATTAGTACAATAATGAACACTTTATAAATAAGACATGATTCCAATTGATAAGTGGTCATTGATGTTATTTATATTGCATGAAGAACTAGTTGTTGTTTATAGCCTAAAATTAATATTTTTATGTAATTTAGCAACTAAATTGATATAATTACTTTGTGTGTTTCTATATATAAATATAATTAAAATTTAAAAAATTATAATTAAAAATATTTATGAGAAATTTACTATTATTTTAATTTTTTCATATAAAAATTATAATATAAAAAATTCAATTAAAATGATGATTCATAGAAACCTATTTTTGTTTCTTAATTTCTTTTTTTTTATAATAATATTCTAGATTATATAATTTTATCTGAATGATCGTTTTTGATAATATATTATTATAACTATTATTACTTAATTGTTCCTACAGGACAATCTTCATTCTAGTTACAGTTAAGTCAAACATACTTAAATTTACAAATAAAAAAAATATTGTGATAAAATAAAATTCATATTTAATTTATGTACTTTGTCTCAGTATTCATATCCATTCATCCCCATACTTTCAAAAAATTTTAAATATATATATTTTTTTATCAATTTGATTTTCTAATTTTCACATAAACTCAAATAAACTAAAATAATCATACAATACTTTTGTTTTTTGAAAAAAACCCCTCTTTCCAATAATTTGAAAACATGTTTAGGTTGTGGATTCCAATAAATAAGAAGAATTAAATACATGTGTTAACTTAATAATATTTAATTGTTATAAACTCAGGGGTATTTTCGCAAAAATTCCCTTACACTTTGTTGAAGATGTTTTCCGCGAGTGACCAGACCGCGCTCTCTGTCGTGTCTGAAACCAAAAAATCACAGTGTCTTAGTGTCTATTCTAATAAATAGGCGGTAAGTTTACCGCTGAACTCTCTTTACTCACAGGTCTCTCACTGAGCTCCTTTGTGAACTCCTTGCTTCGCCTCTAATGCCGCTCTTGCTTCTCTTCTTCTCTCTCTTCTTGGTTACCCTTCTCGTATCCTCGCAACTCACCGTGGGCGCAGGGGGTGAGCTTTTTCTCTCTTCAATCCTTCTTTTTTTTAGCATTTTGATGAATTTTTCCCATAAAAATGTCATCTTTTTCTTGGCTTGATTGGTTTGTTGTTTGTGTTTTGGTTGCCATATCTGATTTGTGGTATGGGTTCTCTTAAAGTTTGGATTTTGCCTTGGTTTATGGTGGTTTTGGGATTGATTTCGTTGTGGAAATGGTGGGAACGGAAATGGGTGTGTTGTTGCTTGTTGGGTAAGATTGAATGTTTTGTGATTTTGGGTTTTATTGAATGGAATTGGTTTGGTGTTGGATTGATGAAGTAGGTTAGTGTTTTTGAATTTGATCTTCTAGTTTTTAAGGCAATGGTGGATGTGACTTTACCTAATTCATGCATACTTTTTATGGCAAGCAAAATAAGTGGTTGTAGCAATGCAGAGAAGATGGAGATTCATTGCATATATCATGCATTAGAGGAACCTGTCCGCATGGTTAACCCCTGCTCAAGTTACCTCTTGTTTGAGTGTTGTGGGAGTTGGAACATGAGGGGCATGGATGGCATATGGCACGACATTTCTTAATTGTTTCTCTATATCCTATCAAGTTATATTACGACATTGCATAAATTTGTTATTATGTTACCTTTTGGCGAGTTTGTATGTGAATCTTGAGGTTGTTATCTAAGACATTGCATAAATTTGTCATTATGTAACCACTTATTAAGGTAGTATGTGAAATGTTGTCAAGGGGTGGGACTTACTTCAATGAATAGGACTTTAGCAATCAGAAGTACTAAGGCTTGGATGAGTGAGATCTTGATGTCAATGTCATGATTGCTTATCTGCAATATAATTGATGTTCCATTTTTTGTGTGAAATGCGGACCTAGAAAATACTCCCTCCGTTCCTTTTTATCTGTCATGGTTAACCGAATCTCACGCACCAAGAAACTTAATTTTTTCACAAAATTTTATAACAAAGTAGTTATCTTTTCAAAATTATCCTTAATTTATATCTTAACATTTCTCTCTCATATTTAATTCAAGGAAGAGAATTGAATAGAGTGTTATGGGTAATTTTGGGAAAAAAATAATAAATGCTTCTTAATGTTCGAAAATGATAGATAAAAAGGAACATGGATTTGTGACAGATAAAAAGGAACGGAGGGAGTAGAAAGTAAGACACCCTATGTACTAATATAAGCTTGCTTGCTATCTTCAATTTTGCCCAAGTTTGGAATTTAATGTAATAACAGTGTGTGGCTTCTGCAATTACTGGATAAAGCTTGTGCAAGTCCCAAAATTTTGCTTGATGAAAAAAATATAGATAGTGTGGAATCAACATTAATGGCATTAAACAATAATGATGGGTTGATGAAGTGGAGAAGTGCTTGTGATTTAGTTGATGATGATTGCATGCTTTAAAGTCTCAAAAGAAAGTTTACATTTTGCATGCTCTCTTATTCTAACAATTGGCGGTTAAGAAAGGCTTGAGGCAAATAGATTGTTCTCTTGGAATGATAATGTCATGGGGCATGATAAAACTAGCCATGGTTAAAAAAGGGATCAATAAACTGGAGTAATTTTTGCCATGTATTGAAAAATTGTTGAGATGCCATTGTACATGAGCCAACATGGGGCCACTACCATTAGAGGCTGTAAAGAGGAACCAAGATTTTGGATTATATGACATGGAAATTTGTAAGTATATTAAGATGTTTACAATGAGACAGGTTCCTACTTTAAAGCTTTGTGTGCATCTCTCCTTTTTCATTATATATAAATATGTATGTATATCAGCTAGTTTGAGGAGATGCTTCTGTGTGGGTTCAGTTGGTGTTCTCTAATTGATATCTTTCTTCCTATTGATTCACTTTGCATTATCTTGATTATTTATTTAATTTGGGCCATTTTTTATATTTTTATTTTTTTCCATGCAGATTGTCCTCTGGATTTCAGTTGGTCAAATCTTACTTTGGCAGCTTCTACATGTTCGAATAGAGATGAAAGAGCCCAGTGTTGCCGCTATATTAATGCCTTTGTTGCTGTCTCAGTTGCTCATTATGCAAATGCGACAGGAAAGCTGGGTGTTCCGTCTGCATTCTCTGATACCTGTCTTGATTCTGTTTCACAAACATTGGAGTTAAATGGAGTGCCGCCTAATGCCACTGCATTTTGTGGGTTGGGGCCAAAAATTCGAGTTTCGTATCAGTGCGAGGGAAGAGAGACTGTTTTGGAAATGCTACAATCACCTAATTTTAGTGATGTCATTGGAAGCTGCAAGATGCCACTTTCATTGGACAGTAGTTGCAAGAGATGCTTAAACTCTGGAATTAACTACCTTCACCATCTTATTGGAGCTGAAGATAATGTAACATTAAGCATCTGCCGAAATGCAGCTTTTGTTGCACTTGCAAGTCAAGGTGATAACATGTTGGCTGTTGACATGTCCAGTTGCTTCTTTGGTGTTAAAGGGTTCAGCAATCTCACAGGTTTGACCATTCAGACAGTGCTTTTAGTAATATCTATTAAGTTAGCATTTTTAAAAATGAAATTGTGGTTTGATCACAAGATCCATTTTTGGAACAATTTTGCTCATGCCATATATGTTAAGTAACATTAGTGTTCTACCATTTTAGTTAAATGGTAAATAAAGAAATGTACCCAATAAAAGGTATTTTGCTCCTATCGCAATAATATAAGTTTGGATGTGCTTGATGCATATACGAAAATTCATCATTTGAACTTTAAGCCCAAAGGTGTGATAGTTTTAGTGATGGGCCCATTGTTTAAGTGGTAACCTAAGGTTGCTAAATTTGTTTGGTCGGATAAACTGTTGAAGGATATTAGTGGTCGTATACACTGCTAAATGTTATTTGTATATTTTTTTTTATTTAAAGTTCAAGAAACTGTTGAAGTTTCTTGGTAAGTTTATATCTTTTCTATTGCATATTTATTAGTGGAAATTATTGAGAGTTAAAATTATGAGAGAAGCTTCTCTTCGATTATATTTTTATGAGAATGATGAGCATGCCATACGTCTACCATTGCTAATGCCTTGTTTTAACAAATCCCAAAGCAGTATATGTATGTTATTTGTTTGATTGCCTCTATCTAACTAAAAACTCAAGTTTCTGGATCTTTGGACCGATTCCATTTGACCTAAAAAGATGAGACATATGTACTTATATAAAGGCCAGCTCTCTTATGGTTATATTTGATGTGAGATTAATTCTTAAAAGTATAATTGGCTTCTCATTATAATATCGAAGACGATCTGTTCTTAGCATTTCTATCAGGCTTAGAAACAAACCTAAGAAGGATATCATGCTATCAGGCACTTTTCTCAATTTTCAACATTGTCATATATGTTATTGGTAAAGTTTATTTACGGACCTTCTGAACTTAACTATGTTGTTATATACATGGAGATAGCTTTAAATCATGGAAATTTTAAACCCTTAATTCAAATACAATAAGGACAATGATCAACATGTGATTTCAGATTTTAGCGTGCCTTCTTTTTGTGTAATGCTTTGTGCTTATTTCACATACTGTTTCAACCAATCGATTCTCCCACAGATTATGTGAATACTGTTTGTTACTTGTGAAATAATCTCATATGTCAATTGACCATTGTCGTGGGCAGATGACATAATCATTGATCATATGTAATTAAATATATTTAAATTCGCACCATATCATTCTTTTCTTCTGCAGTATTATCTGTCCCATTATGTGTAGGCAACTATCATATCTAAATCAATCTTTTCCTTTTGCATTCTTCAGAGCCATCATCACCCTACTCACCAGAACCTGCGGCTCCTCCAATTTCTGTGCCTGCTCAACCTCCTATTCAGCATCTTATTGCGACACCTCCTAAGGAACATCATAAGAAGTATAGCATCACATTGATTCCAGGCATCGGGATTGCTGTTATAGTGACTGCCATTCTTTTATTGTTGATCTTAATATTTCTTATCCGTAAGAAAAGCCGGGAACTGGAAAGTGCAGACATTAACATGGGGACCTCATGGAATGCCTTCCCTCCTCTGCAGGTCAGAAAGTGTTCAGAAGGTTGTTATCCTGCCCCCTTCTCAAAACTCGCAGATGCTCAAATCAGTTAAAGAATGCAACATTCAGAAAACCCAAATCATAGATGTTTTCTCTATTAGATGAGGGTGAGAAAATTGCCAATGTAGATGACATAAAAGTATAATTTACACAAAGTAATAGATCTTTGGAAAAGATAACTAAATGGATAAGCTGCCTTTATAGAAGAAGTAAACAATTATTTTTATTAGATGGATGTCCATTACTGTGAAGTAGCGTTAGGATCTTGATGTGTTGTTTTCATGTTATTTAGCCTGTTTTGCGTCTGGCCTTATGGAGTCTTGTTTTGAGTTTAATGATTCCAATAACTCCTCTTGCTTTCTATTAAGAAGATACATTTAAGGTGATTCCTAACGCCGGTTTCCGGAAAGATAACTAATTTGAAGCCATTTTGCAGGTACATCACCAATGTTTCGAAGATTCAGCTACAAGGAAACAAAAAAGGCAACAAACAGTTTTAGCACTGTCATAGGAAGCGGTGGTTTTGGCACTGTCTACAGAGCACAATTCAGTGATGGTTCTACGGTTGCTGTGAAGCGGATGAATAAAGTTTCACGGCAAGGTGAGGAAGAGTTTTGCCGCGAAATGGAGCTTCTTGGTCGGCTTCACCACCGCCACCTTGTTGCTCTTAAAGGATTTTGTGTTGACAGGCAGGAGAGGTATCTGTATTTATTTGTTTGTTTGTTTATGCCTGTGCATCTGTCTCTCTTTTCCTCTGTTGAAAATATAATTGGTCTCTTCTTTTGGCTTGATTTAGGTTCCTCATGTACGAATACATGGAAAACGGAAGCTTAAAGGATCATCTTCATTGTAATTTTTTCTTTTTGCTAATGTCCCGTTATTTATTGTGACATTCTAAATCACAATTTATCTTAGACCTGATTTTTTATTTGTGCAGCTCCTGGGAGAAATCCTCTAAGGTGGCGCACTAGGCTTCAAATTGCCATTGATGTGGCTAATGCTCTGGTATTGGTTAACCTTTATTAAGATAGCAACAAATTAACCATGTTTAAACATACAAATCCATTGTCTAAGTGAAAATAAATTGAGTTAAATGATTTTGTAAAAAATCCTCTTCACCTTTACTATTGATCCCGTCACTTTCCCTAGTCGAGTGGGTGTGGGATGTCCCAAATTTGAATTTCTCAACTATTTTTTAGGCTTGCAGAAAATCAAATACGATTTTTGAATAGATATGGTAACCTATGAGTACCTTGTGATCTGCTAGAGTAAACATTCTTCATAAATGTTGGAATCCAAATTCGAGAATGCCATTAGCTAAATGATCAGATTTCAATTCTTCTATAACAGTGCCTGTCTTTTGTATTGCAGGAGTACCTTCATTTCTATTGTGATCCTCCTCTTTGCCATAGAGACATAAAATCCAGCAATATTCTCTTGGATGAGAATTTTGTTGCAAAGGTGTATATATATTGAGGAATTTCCTATAACTTGTCTTATCTACTTTCTTAGTATCTATAAATCAGAACTTTTCCGTCATGTAGGTTGCTGATTTTGGCCTTGCACATGCTTCTAGAAGTGGTGCTATCAGCTTTGAACCTGTGAACACAGATATCCGTGGAACCCCAGGTCAGCATTTCTTCTCCACTTCAATTATGAATGAACGAGACCCGCAAATATCAACTCATCAATTAATTTTAATGATATAAATTCACTGATTTAATTGCATTTAAATGCGACGCAAGACTAAATGATCTACATGCATTAATGAAGAACAAGTATCATAATTGGAAAAAGGGCGATAAAACTGGTACGCTACAACACCTTAATTGTTACTTTGTCACTTTGGCAGTATAGTGTTGCTTCTCCGACATTAGCCCAAATAGAGTTTTATGTGCACATTTATAAGTTTTGCTTCTTGAAATAACTCATTCACATTTTGTCAAATGGAGTGTATGATATTGACATCACTGTTTACAGGATACATGGATCCCGAATATGTAGTGACCCAAGAGCTAACCGAGAAAAGTGACATATATAGCTACGGCGTTTTGTTATTGGAGCTTGTCACCGGAAGAAAAGCAATACAAGATAACAAGAATTTGGTGGAATGGGCTCAAAAGTACATGACTGAAGATACTAATCTGCACCAATTGGTAGACTCCACAATTGCTGCCAGCTCGATCGATTTTGATCAGCTCCAAACAGTGGTCGAGATCATACAATGGTGTACGCAGAAAGAAGGCCGGGCTCGACCTTCAATCAAACAAGTTCTCAGAGTGTTCTCCGAGAGACTGGACCCCGTGCACAATGGTTTCGCAGAAGCCTTTGAAAATGGGCAAGATGTCTACAGCGGCGGGCAGAGTAGCAAAGTGATGGCGTATCGTAGTGAGTTTATTTATCATAGTGGCGACGCAAGGTGTCTCCAGTCATCCTCAAGTACAACAAGATCATACTGTAGTCGAAGTGTTTTGCTCGAAACCGGCTCCCCGCAATCACCCTCAAACGTCCTCTCGGTTTAATGCTTTGCTTCCAGGACTCCATGAATTCAAGCAGAAACCAGTCAAATCCTCGGCTGAAGCCAAATTCAGCAACCATGGTGTTTTGCTTTGCGATCATTTCGAATTGGAGGAAATAGGCCTACTGACTTTGAGGATTGTTTTTGATGCTGTAAAATTTTTTTTCTGCTGTTCTTGAGAATGTGTGATTAGATATAATCTAACATATTATTATGTTGTGCATTTGTGTTCAAGCAAAAATTGTCACTAATTGGATTGGGTTAATGTATGAGTTTATCTATTGTATGTTTATATACTGAGTATGCCTGTTGTGATCTTCTGTGTGCTTTCTGCTGAGCTTTGAGACTCTTTATCTTCATAAATTTCTGCCCTGGAACTGTGATGAATGTGAGAAGGAATGTTTCAAATGTGTATAGACAAAATATATTTTTTTTAGGAAATGGTGATTGCAGCAAATCAAGTTCATAGAATTTAATAAATAAACTCATCTATATATTTATTTAATATTTATAAAATCACCTAATAAGATAAATGCAAGTAGCTAGCCTAGTTTGGTCTATATCCACTTATAGCCCTCCACCACTACCGTCCATCACTTTTGACTTAAACCCATAAATCATTGAGCATGGAAATATATGCCAGTTTGTCAAGAATGCTATAGAAATAGTATAAAACAATGAAACAGTAGCAATCAATTTTAATGTAGCATCCACTAGCATTGTTATTATTTCATCTATAAATATAATTTGGACCATTGAATTGAATTAATTAAACTATCCATTCATATCTTGAATGGCTATAAATACTCCCCTTATTTATTATAGATGAGGTGTAAAAGAAATAGAAAAGAAAAAAAAATTATAAAAAGATATAAATGGCTATAAATACTCATTGGCTATAAATACTCTTTTTATTTGTTATAAATGAGATGTAAAAGAGATAGAGAAGAAGAAGAAATTATAAGAAGATATAAATGACTATAAATACTCCTCTTATTTGTTATATTTGTTATAAATGAGGTGTAAAAGAGATAGAGAAGAAGAAAAAATTATAAAAAGATATAAATGGCTATAAATATTCCTCTTATTTGTTATAAATGAGGTGTAAAAGAGATAGAGAAAAAGAAAAAAATTATAAAAAGTAAAGTATAATCAAAGGTGTTTGGTACATATTCTTTTTCTTTATTTTTCTTTATTTTTATGTTTTTTTTATACTTATCCTTATATATATATTTTGAGGATGAATTATTAGTTGTCTATATAATACAATAATTTATATCTATATGAGTCCACATCCACAGACGTCTCAAGGGCCATTGGATTAGCATTCAACATCCCCATATATCCTCTCTTTTATTTTTTTATTTTGTGAATGTTATACGAACGCCAATATCTACAGATGACGAATTGTATACACACACACACACATTTATATATAGATGAAGCACCAACATATTGTTACTTGAAAATTATAAATTTTATTAACAAAAATTGTTTTAAAAGATAGAGATTTGACTCATTTAAATAAATAATTTTCATTTTAAATTTTTATATATAGAATAAAATGTCTATTTTTTTAAAGACTCAATATCTTATCTAAACTGGTGGTACAGATTTGAATAATTTTTTTTTTTGAATAATAGGTGGCAAGCGCCCCCGGGGCGAACAGTGTATGAACAGTACATGGAAGGGAGAGGATTTGAACTCATGACCTCCTCTTTAATATATCAGTGTCATACTATTGGGCTATTCAATGATTGACGGATTTGAATAATTTCAACAACTGATTTTAAATTTAAATTTATATGTATAGAATAAAATGAGATCAAATATTGCATTCAATTTTGGATTAGCTTTAAGGACTCCCAATGTCTGATCCAAACTGGGTTAGAGCCAATGGACTCAAACCAATAGGTCAAACATCAATTTCATTGATTTTAATAGTGAAAAAAATTCATAATTGGACAATTAATCATTCATCTTATGTAGATCCATCAAACCTCATTTAAAACAAGCGCCACATGTTTTAGATAACAAGTGGTCCACTAGTGCTACTTGCTTTATATGTAATGGAAACAACACAAACCAACAAAGTTTGAGCATCAATAATGGCCATCACTACCACACACTCCAATTTTTTTTATATACATATATATACATTCATAAGATTATTCCAAGTTCATTACCACAACAATGTCCATGGCAATGCTCCTTCATTCCTTTCTCCACATTTTGATGCTACTTCAATTAGCATCAATAGTATCATCATCAACACATGAATCAACAACTTATATCATCCACATGGACAAATCAGCCATGCCAAAACCTTTCTCTGATCACCAAAGTTGGTACCAATCCACCATTGCTACAACTACCTCAAGTTCCTCCAATCTAATCTATGTCTATGATCATGCCTTGCATGGTTTCACTGCACGTCTCACTCCATTTCAGCTCAAACAACTCAAGAAATCTCATGGCATCGTAGCTGTCTATAGTGACATGGTAGTAAACAAGGACACTACTCATACCACCAACTTCCTTGGCCTCGACACCTCTGCCGGCCTTTGGCCGGCATCAAATTATGGTGAAGACATGATTATCGGCGTCGTGGACACTGGAGTTTGGCCAGAGAGTAAGAGTTTCCATGATGATGGTTTGCCGGTTGTGCCGCCTAGATGGAAAGGTGAATGTGAAGAACCATCGATGTGTAACAGGAAAATCATCGGTGCGAGGAGCTTTTACAAGGGCCTTCTTGCTAATAACCCTAATATTTCCAGCGTGCACTCCTCTCGGGACACTAATGGCCACGGCACTCATACCGCTTCCACCGCTTGTGGAAATTTTGTTCCTAACATTTCTTTTTTTGGCTATGCCTCTGGCACTGCTCGGGGCATGGCACCGCACGCTAAGCTAGCTGTTTACAAAGTTCTTTGGGAAGAAGGCTCATACGGGTCTGACATCATTGCCGGAATCGATAAAGCAATTTCCGATGGAGTTGATGTGCTTTCAATATCATTAGGTGTAAACAACGTACCTCTATACAAAGATCCTGTTGCAATAGCAGGTTTTGCAGCGATTGAAAAAGGAATTCTAGTTGTGACTTCAACAGGAAATGATGGTCCTTTTTTGGGCACTCTACACAATGGCGCACCGTGGTTGATCACAGTTGGTGCGAGTACGGTTGATCGGAAGCTTGGCGGCATCATTGAGCTCGGCAACGGAGTTATCATCACCGGGCAATCACTGTATCTAGGGTCAGAAGCTTTGCCAAGCAAGCTACCTCTGGTTGACATGGGAGGATGTGAAAACGAGACATTGTTAGACAAGGTTGGCTACAAGATAGTAGTGTGTCAAACGCTCACCTTAGAAGATGTTATATCAAGTGTAGCATTCGCTAAAGTGGCTGCAGGACTCTTTGTGTCTAAAGATCCTTTGGCTGAGCTTTCCATCAGATTGACTCAACCAGGGGCCATTTTGAGCCCAGAAGATGGCAATGAGATCTTGGACTATATCAATCAACAAGAGTACAGATCCTAGAGCCACATTGGCATTCAAACAAACCATCTTAGGCACCAGACCTGCACCTCAGGTCACTACCTACAGTTCCAGAGGTCCGTCGATGAGCTGCTCGACGGTGTTGAAACCTGACATAGTCGCCCCGGGAGCCCTTGTGCTTGCATCATGGTCAGAGAATTCATCAGTGGGGCTTGTTGGTTCAGATTTGCTTTACAATTCTTACAATGTTATATCCGGGTCATCTATGTCATGTCCTCATGTTTCTGGCTTAGGCGCATTGCTCAAGTCTGTGCACCCAGATTGGACTCCGGCCGCTATCCGATCAGCAATTATGACTTCTGCTAGCATCATCGATAACTCAGGCTCGCCGATTATTGATATAGGCGATGATGGTCAATCTGCTTCCCCGCTCGCTATGGGATCAGGACATATTGTACCTAACAAGGCACTTGATCCGGGACTCGTTTATGACATTGAAGTTGATGATTATATAAATTTCTTATGCACTATGAACTTCACCCATGAACAAATCAAGACAATTACAAGAACGGCGACGAACTGCTCCGAAGCTAATCCTGACTTAAACTATCCATCATTTATCACTTTCTTTGAAGTCGATGAAACATCTTCGAATAAAACAATTGTTCGGGAGTTCGAGAGGACTGTGACAAATGTAGGTGATACGGTGATGACATATATAGCAAAGGTGATGCCATTAGAAGGTTTCAGAGTTAGAGTAGAGCCTGATAAGTTGATATTCAATGAAGAATACAAGAAGCAAAGGTTCAAGCTCATCCTTGAAGGTCAAATGGAGAATAAAGAGAATCAGGTGGTTTATGGCTCATTAACTTGGATTGATACCATGGGGAAGTACAGTGTAAGAAGCCCCATTGTAGCAACCACCTTTAGTGAATTAGATAATTAATCAAATGATGTTGTAAAGATGAAAGCAAGAGAAAGAGTGTATGAAAAGATAAATAATCTCCTATATTATCAATAATTAAACTTTAATAAAATTTTCCAATTTATTGGATATATAATTATCTAGATGTTTTTTTTAATAAAATATGAATAAGTTACGTGTCAAAGGTGTACATATGTGTTAATTAATATGTTAATGTATATGTGCCCTAACATGGGCAAGTTGAGGTTCAAGCTTGTATTCTTGGCAGAATATGAACATTCTATATAGGAAATCCTTTCGATGTCAATTAAACAAGAGGTTGGTTAGCTTAAATATAATTTCTTTTGTTTCAATAACATAATCAAAATATTTACTTTAATACTACAAAAATTTTAATTGAAGGATTAAAAATGTCTATGAAACAATGTCTACAAATGGTCAAAATTTTTAAGAATTTTTCAGGCATGTTTTTTGATTTACTTCTAAAGGTATTTTTCAATGGCTAAAAATGCATTTATTTGTTTTAAAACTTATTGATATAGTTCTTATTGCTATCTAATTTTATTGTACAAGTAAAAATTCAAATTAAATTACTTTGATGATATGCAACCTTTGAACTAAGCAACATTTGGATCAAGTTCAAAATCAATTCGAGTTTAAATTAATTTTAAAAATAAAATTCAAGTTTGGCGTGTTTATTATATATTACATCATAACTCATACAACTGGCTGAATCCCTCATTTTCTTAAACAAATTAAGACTCAAATTTCAACATAAGACAAACAAAATGATAGGAATAATAATAAGAATTATATGTGACAAAATGACCACAAATAATTGAAAGAAAAAAAAAATTAGAGTGATGCTTAAATTAAACCAATTAATCACATGCCATCAAATGAAAGACTTGGTGGTCCTTGGACTGAAATAATATTGGTAAGTTTGGACCCCATGATTTGGAAATGCTATGCAATTTGTCTGCTGTGATCTGAATAGAGTCACTAAAAACCAGCAAATCATCTCCTCATTCAAGCCTGTCAAGACAAAGAAGGTCCTTGGTTGTGTCCAATCCATGATTAACAAATCAAGTGCATTATTCATTAAAAATTTTCTTCTAGGACATTGGATTGTCTACTTGCAATTGCAAAAAGGAATCAATTTGGTTATCAAAATTTAGTCTGGTTTAATTGTTGTTTAATTAATTAATGCTTTCTAATTCATGGATAGTGGTTGTGTGATATATAAAGATAATAATTGTTATAAAATTCAGTTCGGTAATCGATTTACCCAAATTTTATTAAGACTTGTTAATTTTTTTTTTATTAAAAATGTCTTGACTTTGTGATCTAAATTATATTAACTCGATCTGAAAAACTCAATAGGTGACTTATATAATTTTTTTAAATTATGAGAAATTTTTGGGATCTACGGTGATAGTGTATAGATTCCACCTAAAGAGGATAAAGTTAAGTCACAACTCAAACTAAATCTAGATCAATTTAACTTGTACTCGAAATTTTTGATCAAATGAATATTTTACGCATACCCAATTGAAAATTTCACTAATTACAACCATTATGAATCTTTAGAACAACTTGATGAATTTAGTAGATCCATTTAGAAGACCCTCAATGCCTATAATTCAAACATTTTCAATTTTTAAAATTGAATGGTTGGCTGTTCACGGACTCCAAAAACAAAATGGAAGAAGGGGGACACACAGATATATATAGGTATAATTCCCTTTTTAGTCCCTGTACTTTTAAAATTGTGCCCTTTTGATCCCTCTACTTTAATTTGTATCTTTTAAATCCCTCTACTCTAAAAAATAAGCCAATGTAATCCTTCATGTGACGGCTGGTTCATTTGCCGTTTATTTTTTGATGATGTGGCGTTTTAAAATAATTTATTGGATGAGGTGGTTTCAGAGATATATTAAACTAATAAAATGATTAAATAAAAAACAAAGCAAATGATTTTTTAAAGATTTTATATGAATTCGGATCTATCCAACAAGATCCGAATTCTAGAAACTTTATCTTCTTCTCCAATTACCCCATGCTTCCTTCTTTTCATTGCTTTCCAGCGTTGTTTCTTTCCAACCGACCGGCGGCCTTTGGGTACACGCTGATGCCATCGTTAGCCAAGAGAAGGCATAACTTAGGGGTCTTGTTTTGGGATGGGGTGGATGACAGGGAGGGGTTGGCTTGTGCTGCGCACATGGCTTTGTAGGAGAAGGTGGAGGTGTCGGTGTTGAGGTTCGTGCTACCGGAGGAGAGTGAACGAGAGTGGAGTGAAGCCGATGTAATCCTTTTAGAATTGCCAGAGTGGTGTCATTTTAAGGAGCCAAGAGTCATTGGAGATATGATGACTTCTAATTATAGATGTACATTCAATAAATTAGCTCCTATGAAATTGATTATTTTGTTAATTGTATGGATTTAAGGTGTTGTCTCACATGTGTTACTGGAATTTTTTTTGTTAATTGTATGAAATTAATGTCGGCTCTAGTTTTGTATTACAAAATTTTGCAGTAATGCAATACATCTTCTACACTACAGAATTATAGTGCTAAACATAATATCTGAATAGAAGTTCTGCAGTGATACAGTATTTCAATAAATCAGTGTAGTAAATTATGGAACGAAAATGTAACTTCTGGAGTAATGCAATAATAATTCCCTTTCACTAAATCAATACAAGATTTGCAGTATAAGAATTCCACCAGTAACCCATTTCCAGCTTCATTCAAATATAACATCTGCATATTACAAAACCATTTCTGCATACATTGAAGTTTGACCACCTTATACAAAAACTTTGTCAAAACATGCTTAATAACTAAAGTTTAATACAAAACCTGGCTATTTGCCATTAAAGTTTAATACAAAACCTGGCTATTTGCCATCTTGCAAATCCAAAAAAAAATAAAAACCCTTCCAAGCCAAGCCTAAGTGAACCTTGACTAAAACATTAGGAAATTGTTTCAAATCTGAGGACTTGTTGCACTTACAGCCCTTGTCATGCTTTGTTGAGTTAACAATTCTAGGCATTCAAAAGCTGCAGATGGTTGTTGGCTTTCAAGCTGACTATTTTGTGCTTTCTGTTCAGCAACCATTCTGTCCCTTTTTGCCTGGCAATAGAAAAATGGATTCAGTAATACTATTACCAAAGAATATAAATTATTACACATAACACTGATGTGCTAAAAATGGATTCAGTAATACTATTACTATTAGTGCACTAGCAGTGATAATTGAAGAGCCCTGCTCAGTCTCTCTTCCAACAATAACTCCACCATCCTGGTCAGACTACATCAAAGAAGAAGCATAGTTCATGTCACTTCTTCAATAACATACAATTATTTGCCCATGGAGAAAAATTGTAACTTACCCCTAGTCTGTAAATTTTTACATTTGAAGCAACAACTCCAGCAGCAACTCCTATTTGGATCCTTCTTGGCGTAACAACCTCAACAGAATTAACTTGGACCTGTAAAAACATATCATACAAAACGATTATTTAATTAAATGAAAACATGATTGAAGACTAAATAATCCAGTCAAATATAAGGATCTTGCCTTTGGTAGCTTTTTTGGGCAGCTCACTCTGTTATGACCCTCAGCATGGCAAATACCACACTTCATAACCCTGCCTACTCTGGAAATCTTGGTTGTGCTTCTACTTTTTCCTTCTAATGGTTCTCTCTTTCTTTTTTTTGCAGGCCTACCAGGCATCCTTTTAGATATTGGTGGTAGGAGTGGTCCTTTGTCACTTTTAGGCCAAAACATTCTTCCTCTTACAGGGTTAACAGGATATTGGTATGCCTTTAAATATGTGTCCCTATTGAACCATTCAGACAAGTAATTGATTGGGTATGCTCCAGAGAATGCAATTGTAGCCATTGCATGTTGACATGGGATCCCACTTTTATCCCATTTCCCACAAGAACAACTGTGATTGGCTAATCTTATAACATACCCCTCTCTTACATGATTCACCAAATCATCCCAAAAGATCTCATGGCATGCACCCCCATTCCACTCCACCTGCCATTTTGCACTGTTATCCCTTTCTTTTTCAATCCTTTTAACTATGTTAGGTCCACAGTCAAGTTGCCATTTCAATGCAAAATCTCGCTTGAGAACTATCCTCCTCATCACATATTGTCTCATTTCTTCAAACATAGAAATAATAGGCTTACCTCTGGCTTCTAATAGCACCCCATTGAAAGTTTCACACATGTTATTATCAATATTCTCACATTTAACTAAATCAGTGAAGTAAGCTTGACACCAACCTTTGATTGGCCACTTGTCTAATAACTCCTCCACAGCAAGCTCCCCTCCCTTTAATTTTCTCATGATCTGCAGTTGCTTGAACACCTCAGGTTGGTTAGTTGCCCTAGCAGTCATCCAAAATTGTAGTTGTAGCTCTTTACTCTGGTATTTTTTTCCCCACCTAGCATAGATGTGTCTTGCACACATCCTATGCTCAATTAATGGCAAGAGTGTATTCACTGCATGGATTAGTCCCTGTACAAATTTAGAATAGAAAGCCATGTATTAGAATAGAAAGCAATTATGATAAACATCTAACTGAAGCAAAATTAGACTCAATTTAAAACAAACCTTTTGCATATCAGACATCACAGCCCATCCAAGCCCATCTCCAATGCATAAATCAGATTGTAGTTGTTCAATGAACCATGTCCAACTCTCTGTTGTTTCTTTCTCTACAACAGCCCATGCTATAGGGAACATTTGATTGTTCCCATCTCTTCCAACTGCAACTAGTAGCATTCCTTTCATTAACCCCTTCAGAAAACAACCATCTAACCCAATGAATCTCCTACACCCAACAAGAAACCCATCTCTAGCAGCTGCAAGACATATATACATCTTTTGGAAAACAGGCAACTCATTTGGATTCCTCCTTTGAGAGACCACAAGTACATTATTGGCAGGATCTGACACTTTCAACTCCTCTGCGTAATTGTTTAATACCATGAAATCCTCAACAAATTGCTTCTCAATTCTTTTGAGCACAACTCCCTTAGCATTTCTGCATACTTTATTTGTCACAAACACACCTAACTCTCTCCTGATCATTGACCTGAGGTGCCTTGGCCTAATAAAAGGCATGCCACTGATTACATCACCAAACCTGTTAGCAATAACCTGGGATGTCACCCTCTTATTTCTAGTTGTCTTCAAAAGACATGAATGTTGACCCACATAATGCTTTACTACAAACAATTTTCTTCTACTGCACCAAGAGCATAAAATTAGCCATTTACATCCTTTGGCTGAACATTTTGCCCTAACCCTTACTGCATCATTCTTTAAAAAAATGAACTCAAACCCTTTTCTGGTAGAAAAAGCAACAAGCTCATTTTTAAACTGTTTTAAGTCTCCAAATCTGAGGTCTAAGTGGAAATCATCCACTGACATGTTAGGATCATAGTGACTGCTTTTGGAACTATGCCTCTTTGCATGATCAACATCAGAGCCTTCACTTGTATCTTCATAGCTGCCAGGATCAGATGACTCAATATAATCACTTTGATGACCAGATGCCTCCCCGCCCTCAACTGTAAATTTATTACTGTTTTCCATTTCTCCACATGCTTTACCAAAATTTGCCTCATCACTGTCCTTTTCATCATCTTGCATTGACTTCTTGAACTTGACATATTTACTCATAATATCCCTACTTTGCTCTCTTTCTTCATCTATATCTGAGACATAATCTATAAAGGGGACATCCACCAATCTATCCTCCTCCGCCTCATCACCTGAGTCATGGTTGTTGCTGTCATCATGCTCATTCTCATTTTCCATACTAGGATCAGTTCCCATGGCAGCCTGCTCATTATCCCTGTTAGGAACCAATTCCATTGCACACTCCTCATTTTCATCATCAAGATCCAAATCCACAATAGCATCATTCTTTCCATTTTTGCCACCAAAGTCCACAGTTGCATAATTATTTTCTCTGTCAGCACCCAACTCCACATATGCAATATCATTTTTCTCATTACCACCCAACTCCACACCATGCTCAACATAAACATTTACAACACAATGCCTCCTCATATGATCACATAAAGCTATTGTGTCCTGATCATTACAAACATTATTTACTACTTTTCCATCATCCACAAAACAGAAAGAAATTTTCTCAGGAATGTTGTACCCTAAGTCTTGCATATCTCCCAACATGTCCCAATAACATAATTTATCAGGGTCTACTGCAAAGTCAACCTCTGACCCATTTACATATTTTACCCCTCCTGCCCTCAATAATGTCCCTCCATGATGATATTTAATAATACATTCATCCATGATTCTGTATATTATACAAATTCATTTAATTACTCTATATCAGAAATTCAGTATAATTAAGAAGATAAACAAAGTACCTAATATTTCATTAGTAACTTTACAAATAGGAATATAAATTCTTGATGCTTCATAGTATATAGGAACACACATACAAATAAAAATATAACAAATCAAGGTGAAGTACATTACATCAAATTTCTGTAAAATGAAAACAACTAGACAATGTAAAATAGAGAAATAGTAAATTAGGGCAAAAGAAAAAACAAAACCCACATGATCATTTTGTGCAAAGTGCTTTACTAAGTACTCCTGAACATAAGAAAACCAATAAAAGTACTTATAAGAGAAGAATTGAACACGATTGGAGCAAATAGACAAAAACCCACATCATTAACTTTGGACACAAATTTAATAGTTGATTAAGGCATTCTAACAAGATCAAAGAAGCATAACATGTTTAATACGCCAGATTATGCTTCATCCTGTAAAGTCTTTGAAAAGGTACCTGCTTGTTGGAAAATGGTGTTGATGACGGAGGTTGCGGGCACGCTAATGGCCAGATCTTAGCCGCTGCAGAGAATGGAGGTCGCGGTCACAACGCTTTGAGATGAAATCCTCAAAATTACAACGTTGGTTGGTCGGAAAGAGACAGCGTCGAAGAGCAATGGAGGTCGCGCGGTCTCAACGCTTTGAGAAGAAGGTAAAGTTAATTTCTAGAATTCGGATCTTGTTGGATAGATCCGAATTCATATAAAATCTTTAAAAAATCATTTGCTTTGTTTTTTATTTAATCATTTTATTAGTTTAATATATCTCTAAAACCACCTCATCCAATAAATTATTTTAAAACGCCACATCATCAAAAAATAAACGGCAAATGACCCAGCCGTCACATGAAGGATTACATTGGCTTATTTTTTAGAGTAGAGGGATTTAAAAGATACAAATTAAAGTAGAGGGATCAAAAGGGCACAATTTTAAAAGTACAGGGATTAAAAAGGGAATTATACCATATATATATATATATATATATATATATATATATATATATATATATATATATATATATATATATATATATATATAGGACAAGTTTGAAATTTAAAATTAAAAAATAAATATATTTTGGACAAGTTTAGGAATTGGCCCATGGTATTTAGAACCTAGAGCGCACACCATTTAATTAAGTACTTTTAGCTTGTATTAAAATAACATGATATAATATTTGTGAAGTTAAATAGATCCACTCATTTTAATTATTGTGGAATTAATATGAAGTTAAAATTTTACTTTTCAACTTCTACATTAAAATAATATTTTAGCTTGATTTTTTTTTTTTTTACAATTTTGACCCAACGATTTTCTGGTGTGAAGTACCGCAAGTCTTATAAATAAGTAAATATGTACGGTGCTTTTTGCACACACAACAATATGCACTCTAAACATTTATTTAAGCAATTCAAGACTCTTACTAAGACCAACCTCGTAAGTTAGTTAGTTAGTTTTTGTTTTTTGACAAAGTGGATAAATTACTACAATAGGCTCACCCTATTTATTTTTTAACTAAAAATTGAAAATGAGTCGAACTCTCAATCTCTTGCACAAAAGTTAATGTTTTAACCGTTCGACCAGTGCAACGGTGGTCTATTAGTAATATTATTGTGTAATATTTATATTTTTGATCAAATGTTAACTAAAGATATTTATTGGATTTTTATACAATTAAATAATATGACTAATATTTTCTCATGCATAGGCAAAGCTCAAGGAGTAATTTTGTTTATTTAAACAATATATATTCATTTTTCTAGTTCGGGTTTGTATTAATTAGAACTAATAAGGCAAACAATAGCATAATCTTAGTAGATACAATATAATCAATATCAAATTCCTTTAAACTAGATTGAGCTAATCTTAAGTTGGCTCATCAAACTTAGATCTAGCCAGGAATGACTATTACATTTCCAAACAAAGTTAGACCTTTGTTAAGTATAGCTTGGAGGATTTGGATGACTATATGGAAATATTTACAATAATAATCTTTTTAAGGAGTTATATATAAGAGATGAAAGATTTCGATTTATATAAAAAATTTATTTGCGACAACAACCATTTTTAGAGAGCTAATATAATTTAGAGTAAGTGATAAAGAACAAAAATACCTTAAAAATAAATATTATTAATATACTGTCAATTTATTTATTATTTATTTATTTTTTTAAAAAGCTTGATAAACCACTAACATTAAAGATGAAAACTGGATAAAAAAAATATTTACAAAGGGAACGAGAGGACAGAGTACAAACAGGGGCAAGGAACAAAGAGATGTGGATCCAAAACACCAAACAACACAAATCACCCTAATAGAACTTGAGGAAGGGTGAGAAGCTCAACAGAGATGCTAGCTTATGTCTTGGGTGTTAATCTCATCATCGGTGACACTTGCACCAGCGGCCTCAGAGCGGGGCTCCTTGAACTCTAGACTGTGTCGCACAATTGGCATGGAATCCTTTGTCTTTGCTTGCTTCCCCTATGAAAAATCGAGCGAAGCACCAAGCCCATTTTTCTTTTTGGTTCAGCGGGGTGGTTGTGCTAAGTACCTAGCTTCCTCATTTTATCTTGAAGATGATTTTTTTTTTGTCCTTCACTAAGTCTGGTACTTGGGGTTTGTCCCTTGGTAGCAGTGTGGTCTCTAGAGCGGAAATCTGGCATTAATTTTCTAATTGATCTCTCAAACTCTGATTCAGAGTCTTCGGTCACAAAGCCTTCCTCTTCCTGGTGGCTGAGTGGTTCCTGGACCTTGACCTCCATAGAGGAGTCCCTCGCAGTATCCTCAAAAGGGTCATCTTTAAGGGGAAATCCCGTGGGGTGTCCTCCAGGTGATCATCCTCTAGATCCTCCAAGGGGTCCCCACTTAAGTCTTCTGGACGTGGGTTCAGGTATTTGAATTTATCAACATGCTTCTTTGGTATAATAAACCAGACATTTGAGACAAAATACCATTCAAACCTTGGGGGAACGCCTTGGGCAGATAGGGGCTTGGAACCATCACAGAAGTCCTCCTCAGACCCCAAAAAGCCATTGGCAAAGAACTTAGAAACCTTAGGAGAGGGTATATTAGCAATAACATTTAAGGATGTAGTAGGCTTAATAATAGGCCTAGTTTCAAAGAGGTTCATGGGCTTTTTAGCAATTGCAGATGGTTGAAGTTGATATAGAATAACTGTATTGACTAGATTATGTTCAGGTAAATACTGATGCTGGTATGGGTCAACCACAATTTCATTGGACTCTATTATAGGTTGGATTGGTTTTGGAGATATTTGAGTTGGCTTAATTGGAAGCTTAGGCTTAGTAGTCTGGATCGAATCTAACAAAAGCTTGGAAGTTTGGTTCGCCCCAGACGATTTTGATTGAGTTAGGTCCTGTTCAATCAAAAACTGTAAGTTAGTATTGGTTGGAATGGAACCCATGTCCCCATTTCCTAACTTGACACATGTTTTCTCCCTAGACACATGCATGGGGTTTGAAAATTGATTATATTGTTCCAACGTGGCAATCTTAGCCAAAGGGTTGTCGACACGTCGATATGAGGAACCAGAAGTTCCTTTCATCCCGTGATATCGTACTGCCGTCGCCGCTTGCTTGCGAGCACCAAGTACCTAATAGTCCTTCCCCCGCTAGAGAATTGACCAGCGGTCCCCTTTTCTCTGTGGTCTAAGGAACTTTGGCAACCTTTGATAGGGTGGGAGTTAGTAACCTCCACTATCTTGTGGGTAGAGATGGAAGTTCCGCATGTTGCCATTGCCAAAATAGAATTAGCCTTCGAGTCCGTTTGCTCTCCAATGATGATTCGTTTTCCTTTCAAATCCAGGGAGATCTTGTGCATTTGTCGAGGGTGGTTCGGACAAGCACAGGAGTTAGTAGCCTCAACCGTGCTTGTCACTGATATTGACAAAACATATTGTTCTAACTCCAGATGAAACTTAGTTAGAGCACCTCTCCTGTCAGTAATAAGCACCGGATATCTTCTCATTCCAAAACTAAACTCCACCTCACGAGGTAAAGCAACACTATTCTTATGCCAAATGAGAGCTGAAATGAAGTTCTTGATCGGTTTGGAGCATTGACAGATCACCAGTAGTCCGCCTATCAGCTGAAGCACCTCCACAATCACTTCTCAAATCCATGCATGTAATGGAAGTTTCCAAATATTAACCCATTCTTCGGATACGGTCACCCTCCCTGTAAAGCCAATCTTAGCAAACCAAGGTGCCATAGACAAGGTGCAAATACCCTATTTGGATAAGAGGTTGAATTCTCCCCATTTACACATCTCCTTGACATCCTCCTTGCCACGAAGAGGCACCAAAAAAGCACAACCATTCATAGGTGTAATTGGGTTTGTGATCGTGATGTTCAAAATATTTGACAAAACATACTCGAGAGCCCCCTCGTTTATCTATCCGGATATAATGCTTAGAACTGCCATCAAGTTAATTTCCACACCAAGTTCATAGACCTCCAGTAATAGTGAGATGGACACTTTAGAGTGTTGCACCTTTTGGAGATACAGCTCATGAGACTCTTGTTGCTCGGTCTTCCTTGCCACGTCCACTGAGTTCCTCATCATCCTCTTAACCATGGCCCTTGTCCTGGTCTTCTTGTGTTGGCTTCATGGTTTTTCCAATAGACAGTTCACCATAATATGACCCACTCACTTATAGCATTTGCAAACTACCTAGTACTTGCATTAGTCTGTTTGGTGATTAGATCAGAAGCATCAGCCACATATGTTTTTTTTTACTCGGAGATCTTAGTCACTTAGAAGAAAGCCAGCTAAGAAGAGGTAGAGTGTTTCAGCTTTGGTTGACTATTCATAGGGCTCGATTGTTCTCACCATCATGCCAAAACCCATTCTAAACCATGCATTTTGGACGTCGGGGATGGTTATGAAGACTTGGTAGTGGTCTTGTGGGCAACATGCTCACTTGATGAGGGAGGGTTCACCGCTTGTGCATACATTGTGTTTGGCCGCATGTGGCCACTCATTGCAGGTTATCCACGAGTGAGTGACCCCTTCGAGGGCATTCCACCATAAATGCCACTACGTGTGCCCCTCTAGAGATTGTCGTGATGCATCATTGTTCCCATTGACCCTTGAAAATAACCGACGAATAAACCGTTCTTGTCTGTCATGATGACAATATGTTCATCGTGGGAGTAAATAGCCCAGGCCACTGAAGACGTTGAAACCTCCAACAAAGACTTACCAGTTTGGTGACTAAGCTATCTCGTGCTAGGTCTAGTTGAACTCGATCTAAAGTTGGTTGACATAAGTTTAAAGCTACCGGCCGTTTGGGTTTAGTCCAAATAGAGATAGCATCCTGTTTTTGGACTGATAAGGCAGTTGAAATATCATACACATGAACTATCGCATGTGAACTCCCTTGGATTTTGCTTGTTTTTGAATTCGACACGTGGCCTCAAGATTGATGTGAGCTTGGGTTTCGTAGGGAAGTAATCAACTACCTATGTGGCTGTCAAGTCCAACCAGGTCTTGACATGTTGGTATGGCACACGACTAGACTGGATTAAAAGCCTCCATACTGCAAAAAGTGAAGCAACCTTTTGACCATCAGGGAATCCTAATTTCTACAAAGAATCTTGGAACACCAATCCTTCCACTGCACCAGTGTGACCACTGATAAATAACTACGTTCATTGAGGGGGAAAAATCCTTAACTGCCAAAGAATTAGTTGGTTTCGGTCTATCCATGTGGTAGTTGACTACAACAAGGTTGACATCTTTCTTATTGGCCCTTAAGGGCACCTCATGCTCGACCCATGCACAGGAGTCAGACTCTATAATTGCGTTGATGCAACTTTCTCTTGGGTCTTCCAGAACTTCATCGTCCGGTATACTCCGGATAGTTAATTTTGTCCTCACAAGAGCGAGGGAAGGCATGGAGACACGCCTTCTGCAACCCAAAGACATCTCCACCACCTTTTCTTTCCCATTAATCTCTCAAGGGATCTCGTGAGTGAAACAATGACTGGATGATGGGGAATGGGAGTTAATTTCCTCAACCGTGTCCACTGACAATAGATCAGCTTTGGCTTCCCAAACACTACTTTCCTAACGTTTCGATGAAGCGAGGGGAACTCTATAGGCTTATAGACAGCCTCCCTATAGGAGGTGAACTCTAGTCGCGTGTCTTACCACGACGGAGTTAAACTACAGTTGGCATCATTTCCAACCTCGTCGTCTTCATCTTCCAACAATGGAAAGCTCCAATCATCATCATCCTTGTCCATAACAGATATTTGTAGTAATAGTGTTATTATAATTTATTTTTTTTCACTAGCACAAACTATTTTTTTTCCTTTATAGTTTAAAATGTTCAATTAAATGTTTTTTAGGTATATGCAAGTGGATATATTTAATAACTTTAAAAGTTGATGTATTATGTAAACAAATTTTATTTATGAAAATTATATTTTCCCGGGAAATCAAGAAATTGGCATCCCTTAAATGTGAAATATTTTTTCAATATTTAAAAAAATATATATAAATCAAAGTCTTAGCTATTTCAAAATGTAAGGAAGAGAATGCTTAAATTTAAATAAATATTTAAAGCATATGAAGATATGATGTGAGGGTAAAAATTTGGGCAAACCCTACCGTACTATGACTTTTTTTCACTTTGAGTACCAGATTTCAATTTGAATCTTTTTAGTTATCAGACGTCAATTACATTTCATCGGTAGGATATCCATGGGATTTTAGCTAAATTAATTTGATGTGGTCATGGGAATGGGCCACCTTACACTTAGGCCACGCCGTTATGTTTTACCACATCATCCTCTACGTTAACCATCCCTTCTACGTTAGTATCCCCTTCATTAATGAGGATATTCCCCCCCCCCCCCCCCCCCCCCCCCCCCCCCAATGGCTACTACACCACCTGCGGATTATAATACTTCATCTGGTATGGACGAGAAAACATATGAAGGACCAATTACACGAAGCTGTGCTAAATAAATCAAAAACCAGGTGAACGCTAACTTAAGCTTATTCTTTGATTATATTGATATGGTGGTGCTTCCAATTTCATCTACTTTAATTGTACTTAGGTGTACCGGAAGCGAGGACATAATTTCAGACTTAGTCAAGCAAGAGGATAGCAAAGGAGGAGCATTTGGAGTTAAGCCACATATGGGTCTCACACTCATGTGTGCACCCAAGGAGGAAGTTGCAAAACATAGAGAGATGTGGTTTCTTTTTACAACAAACCAGCTCAAGATATTTCTTTCCTACACTAATCCAATTTTTTGAAGGAAACAAAAATCAATCCCAATTAGGCAATAAATCAGGGAAGTAATAAAAAAAGAAAGAAAATCAAATCCCTATTAGCGAAGAAATCAAGTAATTGAAGTATACCAAGTTTAAAGTTGGAGAGATTGTACTTGCCATAACAATTCCTATTCACCTACTACAGTAACCATGGGTTACTATTCCTATATTTAAATTGATTCTCTAGCAAATTTTAATTTCCTATTTTTAGATTAATTTCCTAGCAAATTTTAATAAGATAGTTTTCATGTATCCCAAGTTTAAGTCAACTATAAATAGCCTTGTACCTCCTCTCTTGGCAACATTGAACTTTGATTATTATTCAAGAAATAAAAGTTGTCTTACCACTATTGTTCTTGTGAGTTCTCACGGATTCACAAGAGGAAAGTTCCAGCTTTCCCCTAATTTGTAGTCTACGCTTTCGGACATTTTGTGTGGATTAGTTTCCGGTTGTGGTTCTGCGATTGTTCGAACAACGTGTCAGAGTACTTGAAGCTTCAGATCATCTCTCCCCAACACACGTGCCGCATCCACCCCTGGTTGTTCGTAGCTAGTTATCCCTCTACTTTGATCCTACATCGTGAAGATCGGGCCATCATCTAGACGTCTTTCTTATTCGCCAAGATAGGAACTATCATTTGGTACTAGAGCCTCTGTTGACATGGTAGGATTAGTTATTCCTAAATTTGCCTTTCGATTCAGTCTCAGTTTTCATATTTTTTTTAATTCAGTCCCATAGTCCACAAACCTAAAAATACCCAAAAAATTACCTAGCCCTTACGTTAGTATTGTTATTTTAGGATTGTATTTCAAGTTTATAATTTATTCATATTCATCTAGTTGTTGGTCATTAAAAAAAAAAAAAAAAGACAAACAGAAAAGAAAGGTCATGAAAGGGCATTACGAAAAATAAAAGAAGAAAAGAAAAGGAAAAAGTCCACTAAGGAGAAAAGAAAGGGTGTTGTTGCGGTCTTAGTAGTTGGAAAAAAAATTCAAATTGGAGTTCCTAGGTTTTGGTGCAAGGACTAGCAATCTAAATACTATTTTCGATTAGATTATTACTTGTTTTGCACCTACTAGATTTCAGTACTATACCCTCGTTGTTTTAGCCTACTAAACTCCACTAAAAATTGAAGCTAGTTCTTTCGATTCCTATTGTTCAATTGCTTAATCACAATGTTGTAAAAACCGGACCGGACCGGCCGGTTCAACCAGGAACCGGCAAGTAAACTGGTCCGGTTAGTCACACAAAACACCAAGTAACCGGACCGGCTGTGTCCCACCTTGACTCACGGGCCCACAGGACGTGACAACCGCTGCAACAATCTCGAGAAGGGATACTCCGCCACTCAACCCTCGAGACGCTCCAAGGCTGACCAACACACCTGAAAATCAACAATATCTACCACAGATATAGAGTGAAGAAGTACAATGATACACAGTGGAAGTAACAACAACAGCAACGACAACAAAATACAGAAAATATAGAGGTTCATAAGTGCACAGGGAAGCAACACTAACAACAGTAGGAAATGCTGATGCACACATGCAACAGGGTTCTCTACAAGCTAGTGGATCCAAGACTCAACAACATGTTCATGACAAAAATAACATACATGAACTGAAGGAAATACGACAGATGGAACAGTAGCAAATGCTCAGCACGCTGCCACACCGCCACACCTACTACCTGCAATAGCCTGGGAGGAGGAAAGTGGGGTGAGCAACTAAAGTTACTCAGTGGGGGGGAGATTAGCACAACTCTACCAGAAATATACCAAAATACAATAAATATAAATCTTTAAAATGATAGTTTACTAATAAGATAACTAGCTTAAAGCTTGAATATTTAATATAACAAACTTTAATACAGTAATATAAAAAGATAAAGTGAGAAGGTATTTTACCTCAACTAGAGTTTTACCACTTCAAAACCATAAAATACTGAACATAAGGTTCCAAATTAGAAAAAACAAGCTAATCATGAAGCAAATCTTCCACCATAAAACACATAAATCAAAATAAGTCCCATTATAAGTATAACAAAGTAAATGACATGAGTTTCACAATAAGTAATCATAATACTAGTGCAGATCGAATTTAAGGGAGATTGCCCTCCTAAGAGCGACAGTTGGCTTCGTCCACTCACCACCAATTCGAGATGATACTACAAAAAAATACAATACGATAAATCTCAAACTCCAAAGCCAGAAAACAACAACTCAAAAGCATACTTAACCCACAACACGCACACAGTATGAACTGGTCTAGAAACTTCTCCAAACCTTTGCCATGGCCGCTAGGTTCAGAGTTGTTAAGGTACTTATGCCCTTAACGTTGACCCATTGGTTTACCATATGATGACTCTGGTTACCCGATGAATATCCAATCAGGACTCTACACTCCCACCTGAACTGGCCCTCGTAGTAATCAGTCGGTCTGCCACTCCACCTCAAAAGACTAGCTGTGAAGGCCGCCTACTACAGTAGGGTATCACAACAAAAACTCAACAATAAGCACAACTCCACATGGAGTACAATAGCCAATAGTAACCATCATCCAACAACACCTCAGCCATTTCCATGAGGAAATGATAAAAGCATAAGAAAACTCGAGCTTTTAACACAAATAGATTTACAAAATCCAACACAAGCAACAATATGTAAATTCTTTCCTTTTGACAACTCAAAATGAGTTCAAGCTCAGGTCACACATAAAATCAAAGAATTTCACAACAAATCCAAAGTTTCACAAAACAAAAATTTTGCAAACTCCTTGAAGGATATCAATCACAAATCCAATGGGAACATTCAAACACTAAATAAGACATTCAAGATTTTTAACAATAATAACTATCATTCACCAAAAAGTTGATTGAATTCTAAGAATCTAAGGTAGCCTTGGATTCCATTCTCTCTCCTCATTTCCACATTTCTCTCCTCCTCCTTGTGACAAGAAACTAGCTGCCTTTTTTCTTTCCCTTGTGCTGCTAGTCACTGTCCGGCTGTTGCCGCCGCTCGGTTTATTTCAGCGGTTGTCACTGTTCGGTTGTCACCGCCTTTTTGGTAGTCGCTGTTTTGTTGTCACCGCCTTTCCGGTAGTCGCTGTCCGGTTGTCGCCACCGCTTTGGTTGTCGCAGCCACTGGGTCATCGCCGCTGCTCTGGTTGTCACTGTCCGGTTGTAGCCGTCCAGTTGTCGACGCCATTGGGTCGTCGCCACTGCTCCGATTATCGCTGTCCAATTATAGCCATCCAGTTGTCGCCACTACTGGTGTGTTTTTATAGTTCCATCTCTGTGTGTGCATAGAATTGTTTGAGAAAATCAGATGTATTCAATATTGGCTAATGGATATGTATGTTAGAATTTGTTTGCTTTGATGTGGAAGATGTGGAATAGAGTATTCGATACTGGATGAATCAAACATTTGGATCATATTTGATGAACATTAGTGTTAGAATTTGGATGTATTTGAACACTAGTATGTTAGAATTATCGATGTCAGTTTAGAATTTGTTTGGCAAATGTGGAACACTAGTATTAGAATTACCACCATCTTTTGATTTAGAATTACACATTTGGAACACTAGTATTACACTAATCAAACACTAATCAAAAGTTAGTATTCGATACTGGTTGAATCAAACATTTGGATCATATTTAATGAACATTAGTGTTTATTTTGAGGTCTGAATAGAATACTAGAATTACCACCATCTTCTGATTTAGAATTACACATTTGGAACACTAGTATTACACTAATCAAACACTAATCAAACATTAGTATTCGATACTGGCTGAATCAAACATTTGGATCATATTTAATGAACATTAGTATTTATTTTGAGGTTTAAATGAACATAACTAATGTTCATTAAATATGATGATTTGATAAGTACTAAATTAACTTTGATATATTCTAATTTGTTGTATTTTTCTTGATAGGATGTATAGGATGATGGATATCACCGATGAAATATGTAAAGATGACACTTTCATATTTGAGGATTTGGAAATAGATCCAAATGAGCTTGAGTTATCTCAGCATCAACAAGATGGTGGTAGCCAACAACTTTTATATGGACAGGAATTGGCAAATAGTCCACAGCCTCAAGATGAATAGAAATCAGAAAGAATTCCATTTGTTGGTATGGAGTTCCACGATAAGGAGGAAGAATTTCGATTTTACTTAGATTATGCAAAGTCTAGAAGTTTTGGGATAAGAAGATGACACATATATCGTTCGTCTAAGTCTTAATTAATTACCTGCCACAACTTTGTTTTTGATAAGGAAGGAAGCAAGTGTATGAAAGATAAAAGGCAACTAGAGAAAACTGTTCACAGATGCAGAGATACAAGGACAAATTGCCAAGCTCGGATGGTGGTGTCAAAAATGAAGAGTGGACTATGGACTATAAAATCCTTTGGTGATGCACATAACCATGATTTACTAACTAGTCCCTCTAAGATGATGAAGATTCGGTCTCATCGCCATATTAGTGATACATGTAGAAGTTTGATGGAGGCATTGCATAAAAGTAAAGTGGGACTGAGCCAAATGTCTCGAATATTGAATGAAACTCTTTCAAATACTGGGTCTGCACAGATTACTCGAGAAGATTGTTCAAATCATTTAACAGCAGTTCGAAGTAATAATATTGGGCAAGAATGCATGGCAATTGTAAAGTTTTTCAAGGAAAAAAAACTCAATGATGATTTTTTTTCTTTGATATGGATCTTGATGAGTTCGGCCAGACTAGATCTGTTTTTTGGGCAGATGGAAGATGTAGAATGGCATATTCTGAATTTGGAGATGTTGTTGTTTTTTATACCACTTATCAAACGAATAGATTTTGCTTCCCCTTTGCTCCTTTTGTTGGAGTCAATCATCATAAGCAATCAATTTTATTTGGTTGTGCTCTAATCACAGATGAAAAAGAAGAAAGCTTCTTATGGGTATTTCAAACATGGATGAAATGTATGCTAGGAAAGCATCCACAAACCATTATTACAAATCAAGACTTGGCTATGGGGAAAGCTATTGCAAAATTTTTTCCAAATTCTAGTCATCGATTGTGCTTGTGGCACATTAGAAGAAATTCGATGAAGAATTTAGGGCCTGTTTGGCTGCAAAATAAAAAAATATGGCATAATTTTATTATGCAGGAAGTGCAAGTGATTACTACAGAAATTGTTACATATTTTATTCTTACAGAATGAGTGTTTGGTTAACAAAATAAAAAAATTAAGGAAATCTGTCGGTCGGCCATCGGACCGCCGGTGGACTGGTGAACTGATGGTCAGAGACTAACCGGACCAGCGGTGGATTGCCGGCCGATGGCCGTACCAGCGGTGGCCGGTCGCCGGAGGTCATCCGGTAGCCGACTGGACTGTCGGTGGACTGGTGGCCGGTCACCGGAGGCCGCTTGGACCACCATTGGATCGCCGGCATGTCACCGGAGGCTAGCCGGCCGGTGGTCCGACCACCGGCGGACCGGTGGTCGATCGCCGGAGGTTGGCCGGACTGCCGACCGGACTAGTGGCCTGTCGCCGGAGGCCGGCCGGACCACCGGTTGGACCCGTGGCCGGTCGTTGGAGGCCGACCGGATCACCGGGGACCATGATTGGTGACTGGATCAAAAAAGAAAGAGAGATTTTTTACAAGGAAAAAATATTCCACTCTTAGTGGAATATTTTTTTATGCCATAATACCTATATTATGCCATAATTTTATATTGTAAAATAAGTACCAAAACGGCCAATATGGCATAATTCTCAGAAAATGTTAAATTATGGCATAATGTACGGATTATGCCATAATTCTGGGCTATCCAAACAGGCCCTTAGTAGATTTGAAGAGCAAAGAAGGCTTCATGGGGGACTACAACAACTAGTTACATCATAGTGCATCAATTGAAGCATTTGAGAGTAAATGGGGTTGAACTTAAAGCAACATACAACATTGATGATAAACATTGGTTGAGTAAAATGCATGAAATTTGACACAAATGGGTTTTTCTATATTAGCAAAATATTTTCACAGCTGGAATGACCTCTACACAACGCAGTGAAAGTATCAACTCATTTTTTTATGGCTTTGTTAATTCACAAACTCCATTGGATGAGTTTGTCATGTAGTATGATAAGGCATTGTGTGCTCGACAAAATGATGAAGAAAATGAAGACTTTAAGATTTTAAACTCTATGCCAAACTTTCATGCAGGTCATCCAATTGAGACACATGCAGGAGAAGTGTATACAAGAGCCGTGTTCAATATTTTCCAAGCAGAATTACGAGAAAGTGATAGTATGCTAGCTGAACGCATTCGTGATGGGACTGATCATGCCAAATATAAAATCTTCAATCAAATTGTTATATTTAGGAGAGATGGCACTGAAGATGGGGAGCCTATAGCTACATGTTCTTGTAAGAAGTTTGAGACTGAGGGTGTGTTGTGTTGTCACATATTGAAAATATTTTAAAAAAAGGAGGTTGCAAAGATTCCCAAAAATTATATTCTTCGTCGTTGGAGTACGGTTGCAAGATATCGGTCAAATGTTATGATGGTTGATACAAGTAACAATGCTTTTACACCCTTGATGAAGTGGAGTGCACAAAATATGTGTTTTCGTATTGCACAATCTATATCATCCTTAGAGATGTACGACAAAACTATACCTAAGCTAAATGACATCTTTAAAATGGTTGGTGATTTTTCAAGTGTACGAGAACATGTCTTGCGCACGGAGCAAAGTGAGGCAAATGAGGAGATTATTGGTTCATCTTCATTCCCCGCAAACTCATGTGGAGATGATGTTTGTGGGTCACACATTAGTATTCTTGATCCAAAACGTGTTAAAAGCAAAGGTCGGCCAAAAGTGAATACAAGGATTAAATCTGGAATCGATATTCAATTGTCATTGCAGAAGAAAAGGACTTGTAGTAGATGTGGGAGAAAGGGTCATTACATGTCTACATGCACATTTAGTACGACAATTTCTTTGAATTGTTATGTTAATTTAATTCATATTTCAATTGATCATGATTTTTACCAATGAGACATTTTATTTGGGAATGCAGGCATGCCTTGAGCTGTAAGAAATAATCACTTGGTGATGCATTTATTCAATCAGTTCTTGTTGCTCATTGCTCTTTTGAAGATTTTGAAGAATGTTGTTTTGATGTGGAACTAATTTGGAACTGATTTAATTGGTTTGCCATTATGTTGTTTTCTTGGAGCTGACAAGTACTCTTTGTTTGTCATTGTTTTTTATTAAGCTCTTAAGTTCACAGGTAGTCTTTGTGTTAAGCTGAATTTGTTAAGCTGAAGATGTGTTCAGTTGCAAAAATTTATCTTCTCTTAATTTATTGTAGAACCAATTTAATTTGGTTTGAAGCTACAAATTTTTAAATTTTATTTGTCATGATTGTGAAGCTGCAGATTTGTAATCTTATTATTTGTCATGATTGTTAAGCTGCAGATTTGTAATCTTATTATTTGTCATGATTGGTAATCTTAATATTTGGATCTCAATTAAGCTGCAGAAATTTAATTTGTTAATATTTTCCATGATTGTTTAATTTATGTTTGAAGCTGCAGATTTATTAGGTTGCAGATTTTTGTTAAGCTGTAATATTTGTAATTTTTTGTAGATGTAATTTGTTTAATATTTGTTAAGCTATAGATTTAATTTGTTTGAAGCTGCAGATTTTTTAATTTTTTGGTGGCTTTAATTTTTAATTTGTTTAGCTGAAGAAAATATCAAGCTGCTGCAGATTTTTGAGCTACTATAGATTTCGTTAAGCTGCTGCAGATTTTTATAAGTTGTAGAAATTTTGTTAAGCTGCTGCACCTTACAAAAACGTAATGAGATTTTTGGAGACCCTAAACTTACAAAAATGCAAATCCACACAATTGCAGACTCTAAGCTGCTGCAGATTTTTGGAATGTAATGAGATAGGCATACATTATATAATGAGATATGGTACATGATTACAACAACATAACCAACAAAAAACTTTGATGCAAATCCACACAATTGCAGACCAAAAAGGATGATCCATTCCTGAATGAAAAGATCATAGTACATGGTGATGTTATTCTCACTAGCTACATATTTGTGTGATAACATTTATAACTGCTAGTTTTTGGGCAGCAAATGATTTAGTGAGAGCATATTTGAGTTCATCTGGAGTTGCAACAATATACCTTTTTCCACCAAAAGCTTCAATTAGAGTATGGTAAGCTGCATATGGTACAAATGAAGTATTAATATGGTACATATTAAATACTTTTGAAATAAAAAAATTTACCAGTTTTCTCAGGTCATAACTTATTAACTTCTAATAATTAAGGCCAAAACAACATATTAACCCATTTAGTAATGAATTATTCATTAGCCGAAGAACAATCCCAGAATAGCATATTAAAAGACATGAATGTTAACACATATTGAAGATAATCCAATCTACCAAAAGAGAATTTGATTGAAAATAATCCAATCCAATCTATGATAGAAGGTACCTAAAGGGGATGCATACAGTTGCTTAGCACGGTCATTGCAGCTACCAAGCAGAGCAGGAGCTACACCATCATCATTTTCAATTGCCCTATTGATAAGAGTCTAAATGTATGTATTTTTATGCTAGTTTTGTGTACATTGACAGGCTATTTTAGATGAATCGATGCCCGTTTTTCGCCTAAATCGGTTATTTCCTTGTTACAGGTCATAAAGAAGCCAAAATGGGCTCGAGAACCCAATTGGAGTGAAATCGGCATAAAAAATCGCGTTTTCGAAGCATCGACACTGTAGCAAGGGAAGCTGGGTCATTCAGAAAGCGAACTGTGAACCGTGCGGGCACTGTGCGCCCGCACTCATGCCAGTACCGTAGCGAAGTTGCTGTAGCAAACTACTGTAGTTGGGCACTGTAGCGCGACCCGGTTTTGTGAGAAAATTGACAGTGAACCATGCGGGCACTGTGTGCCCGCACACCGCCCGCACGGCTCGGGGCGAACATGTTTTAAGGAAAGCTAGGGCACATTTGGAAGGACTTTTTTTACACACTTTTCTTGGAGCTTTCGGCGGAGGCGACTTCACCGGAGCTTTTGGAGGCCGAATCTTGCGATCTAGAGGAGGAGAATCGAGGGGAGAACGTTATTGGGCAAGAATTTCATCGATTCCATCATTTAGGAGCTTGGAGACGACGAGGGAAGCTGCCCCTTCTTGCAGCGTTCGTGGAAGCCATCCGCATTCCTCTTCATCTCTCCTTGTTCTATTTGATTGAGGGAGTCTTCTCTATGTTTTTATTAGTTGTTTCCATGGATTTATCTTGTGTTATTTCTTGTATGGACTGCTAAACCCCAAGGTCACCGGATGTCGGTGAACCTTGGGGTGAACTCATGTTGTAGTTTGCTTTGATTTTCTAATGCATGTGGTTGGTTTATGATTTAAGCTTGGTGTACTTTTGATGTGTTGATCTTGCATGAGAACTCTGTATTTCAACTTCTAGGTTGTACTCGGCGCGTGACTATCGCCCGTGTATTAGACTCACTTTGCTTGTTAGGGAACTCACCGTGACCATCGGGTGTTTCGTACCCCTCCAATTATTAGGGCTAGACCTAGGTTGAGTCCTGGCTCTAATTAGAGAATTCCTTGCGCGTAATGCAATCATAGGAGGATTTGGCCGGAAGAGATTCCGCGCCAATACTCGTATTGGATTAGGGATTATTACCGTGACCATCGGGATAGTCCATTCTTGGATTTCTCTTGGGCTTAACCACTGCATGCTTAGCTTGTCTGACATTCTTGTAACCTTTAGTAACCCCATGGGGACCCACATCCGGGACCACCTTCATCCCTGGATTTTTACACTTATACTCGGCATTTCCGCATTTTACCTGCTAGTTTAATTTTGTTAGTCATTAGTGCTCTCAAGTGATTTGGTAGGTTAAACAACGAGTAAAGAGGAAGTAAGGGTAGCTCCTTGGGCCCAGTTAATAAGACCCTCTCGTGCCCGCACAAGAGGTATTACTTGACGACCCCGTGCACTTGTGGGAGATTTCATCACCTATCCTCCTCTTCAATTGCCTCAAACACACTAGCTCTTAGCTCAACCTAACAAAAAGCAAAATAATCAGCAAAATCTCCTAAACACATCCAAACAAAGATCTACAACATGACAATTCAAAAGAAAAAAAAAACATCCTAAAAAAACAAACAAAAAATACAAAGAACAAGATCCAATGAACAACAATTTCAAATTTCAAATTTCAAATTTCTCAACCAAACCTTCATAATAATGCTCACAGGCACCAACAAATTAGCGTGGCCTTAGAAAAACATTCTCTCCAAACCTAAAAAGTTCTAATTTTCTCAAACTAAATCAATAGCATTCGCTTTTAAGATCAAACAAAGATTGGAGCATCATCTCTCGCGTGGCATTCGAAAAACATCACCTCCAACCCTAATCTTGGCAAGAACCCCCTTCTTCTCGGGGGTGCACGTGACGAGGGTCTTCAGGTCCATCATCTCTCACGCGTAGTCATCCATCGTCACGACAACTTGGTCGATCGAGGGTGGCTGGAAAGGGGAGGAGATGGGCGAAAAATTCCAAAACGGGAGAAGCCCTAAATCTAGAAATGGAGAGGGGGAAAAGAAGAAGGGGAGACGGGATTTACTCTTTGGATGGTTGCATACTAGCCGTTAGATCAAATCAAACGGCCAGTAATCAACATCCTTAGAATTTAGATCTAAGAACGTGCATAGAGTCCCTGTCCTCATATATATATAGCTATCGGCATTCTTCTACTAAAGTTATGCTTTACAATCCCACTCATAGAATTGCCGATTTATCTTCTTTGCAAGCTAATGCTTAGCTAATCCTTTGCCTTGAGCCATCACTTTTTCTCCTTGCCAAAGTACAACAAAACACAACAATTGTTAATACAAAAGCCAAGCAAGAAACCCTAGGTTTCTCTACTAAACAACCTTAAATCGATCCTAGGGTTGGCTCAAAGCTAGGCCTAAAGGTTACCAATAAATTCCTAGGGGTTTGAGCTTCACTCTAGTCCAAAAAAATCAAAGAAACAACTAAAACTTGTTGGTGCTACAGTAAACTCGGGACTACTACAGTAAAATTGGCACTTATACAAAGTTTTTCTCCCAATTTATATCATCTAATCAAGAAATTTCTTTACAAACATTCACACAAATGAAAACCAAAGACATTAGCTTCGATTTGAGCCTAAAAACAACCCAATCCATGGTGTAATTTAAGTTTAAAAAAAATTTCTAAAAACAAGGAAATATGAAGAATATACGGAATACAAACCTTGGATCGAAACCTTACCGTATTCACAAGTGAAAGAGGAAGAGATTGGATGCTTGGTTCGCCGGAAAATTAATTCCTAAGGTTATGTGGTTGGCCGAATGGAAGGAACAAGTGAAGAAGAAGAAGAAGAAGAAGAAGAAAGAAAGAAAGAAAGAAAGAGAGAAGGATTTAATGAACGATTTTCGTGCTGCTACAGTATTGGGCTAAAAAATCTACAGCAACAAGCTAGTTATAGCTACAGTAAAAATTGGTTATAACAGGCCTGTTCAACCGATGAATTGGTTGGACCCGACAGACAAGTTAGTTTATTTATTTTAAATTTTTAAAGTTAAACTCGTTCCAAAAAACAAAAAAAAAATATTATATACTTGTATTTTATTTTATTCCTAATTTTTTATTGTTGTTTTTTTTGTTGTTATTGTATACTTATATTTTATTTAATTATTTAATTTTGAATATTTGTTGTATATTTGTATCCTTGTATATTTGTACTTTGGAAAATTCAATTTTATGTAGAGTTGACACTCTGTGACCTTATAAAGGCAATATAACTTTGCAATATGTAATTTTGTATATTTTTTTTAATTTTTTCCTTATTTTTAAAATTATATTTTACTTATTTTTTAATTTTAAATTTTTAAAAATTTATTTATTTGAAAAATATTAAATCCGATTGAACCGGCTGTTTCAACTGGTTTAACTGGTTAGACGATGATCGGTTGCCTAATTGGGTCGATAACTGGTCCGGTTTTTAAAACATTGCTTAATCATATATGGGGAACTACCACCTTGCACAACCATGATCCAACGAGAATACATAAGAACTTTGGTAAGTAAGAGTTGAGATTTCTGTGAATCCACATATATACTTATTTTTCTTTAGATCCACTAACATGGTAGGTTCAAAAGCTAGTTGTCTTGATGATAACCCTTTTTGTTCACACCACGCAACAGATGGACCCATCACACGAGTAAAATATGATGCATTTGTTAGTCACTTTCAGTGTGAGCTGCGAACATTGATTATGTTAGTACAAGAGAAGATGCAGAAGATTATGCAAGATACCCTTCGTGAGACTGTTGATAGGGCCCTTGCTAAGTGTGTTACGGGCCGAGGTAGGCTTGACGATCGTCATGACCATCGTGATCCTGGTCATGTTGGTTATGGATAATGACAATGACTACGACGATAAAGGTCTCCCCCTGCGGTGACCGAGATAGAGAAGACCCTGATAGTATGGCGAAGATCAAGATGAGCATATCACCATTCAGCGGCAAAGAGGATCCCAAAGTTTACTTGGAGTGGGAGGCAAGGTGTGATCAAATTTTCAGGATCTATGGTTTTTTCGATGCGAAAAGGATAAACCTAGCCTTTCTTGAATTTACCGATTATGCACTAACATGGTGGAACCAATTACATGAAGATAGGCTCTATGTGGGTTATGGCTATATTCACACATGGGATGCTATGAAGAGGGCTATGCGACACCGCTTTGTTTCACCACACTTCCAGAAAGATCTATATAACAAGCTACAACGGCCTGTTCAAGGTACAAGAACCGTCGATGAATATTATAAGGAGATGGAGGTCCTGATGATCTGTACCAATATGCGAGAAAGTGCGGAGGTGAACATGTTGAGGTTCTTAAGCGGTTTTAACTGAGAGATTGCTGACCATGAGGATCTCGTACATCAAGCAACGCAGGTGGAGCAACAGCAACAACGTGGCGGTCGGGGTCGCACCATACCCAATCGTCTTGTTGCCCCACTTGGCACCGCCTTCAGGCACCACAGGAGGTGGAGTTACTCCTAGGCTAAAAATGGCCACCTCTGCCGCACCCATTGGCCACCGGTCAACTACGTCAACATCTTCGTTGGCCTCTCGCCCTAGTGATTGAGAGTTGCATCTTCTTCGACATCCACTTTGGCATCTTCTCACAGCTGTAACGTCGAGTGCTTCAACTGCAAAGGGAGAGGGCACATTTCTTTAGAGTGCCTTAATAGGAGGACCTTGCTTATTAATGAGCAGGGCGAGTGGGAGTCCGAGAGGGACCTCGAAGATGATGGTGATGCAAATGATGAGACAGTGGATGAGGTTGATTGTGGCATTCAAGCTGATGTGGGAGATTGCTTTATTTCCCGCCGTGACTTAGCGTCAATGCTGTTGAAGAGGGGAAGGGACAACGACATAACATCTTCCACACTTGCAGCACCATTAAGAACAAAGTATGCAGGATTATTGTTGAGTATGGTAACTGTAATAACATTGCTAGTTCAAACTTGGTGGAGACATTGGGGTTGAAGCAGCAACATCACCCTAATCTATACAAAATGCAGTAGCTCAATGATCGTGGATCATTGCGTGTTAGCAACATTGTAACGGTTTAGTTCTCCATTGGTAAGTATCAAGATCAGGTGGAGTGTGATGTTGTCCTAATGCAAGCATGCTAATTACTGTTGGGACGTCCTTGGTTGTTTGATCATGATGTTCATATTAGCAACCGTGTTAACCGGCTCACCTTTATGTACAAAGGGGAGCGCATTTCTTTGCTTTTGATGACTCCGGAGGAAATATTGATGGATGATCCAAGAAAGAGAGAGAGAGAGAGAGAGAGAGAGAGAAACACTTGTGTAAGAGCCACCATCATAGTGAGCGAGCGCATCCAAAGCCAAATAAAAACCACAGCTTAAATTAACCAAGCCCCGGGAAAAAGAGGGTTTAGGGATGATAGCTAGGAAGGGGGACATGAGGGTTTTGAGAGAACCCAATTCTATGTTCTTTGTTCTCCTATACAAAGAAAGTTTGCTAACTACTAAAGATTTACCCTCTACTTTGCCTAGTTCTGTTTTGGATGTTTTGCAGGCATATGAGGACGTGTTCCCTTGATGAGATACTACCCAAGCTGCCACACGAATGGCCGCCCCATCAGTACATCCACGTGGAAAATCATGATTGGGCAATTCAAATTAAAGTTGGCGCTTAGGGTGTGTTTGGATGGAGATAATAAACATTGTTAGAATGGAAATCATTGTAAATAATAGTTTATACCCATATTTGGATGCACAACTGTTAAAATGGGAATGAAATGTGTATGAAATAAATAGTGGTACTGTAGAGGTGATAATGGACAGTGATAAATTAACACACACCAATGGATTAAAACTAAGGTATCCTTTGAATATTTTGATAGTACATAACAGTGCACAATAATGAACTTCTATGGATGTGCATTTATTTAACACCTCAATATACTTTTTTTTAGAGGTGGGAAGTCAGATTTTTAAGATAGCCCAACACACAGCAAACATGTTCATTCAATAAACAAACACATAAAAGAACTATTAAATAAAAAAAAAAAATCAAACCCCAATTATCCCAATATATAAAAACAAACACATGAAGGAACAAATAAATAAACCAATTGGTCCCAATACATAAAATGAACACATGGAAGAACAAATAAATAAACAAATAAATCAAAGCCCACATAAATCAATCTCCAACATTCAATACATATCAACAATAATCACTAAGCAGCAACAATGAAACAAATTAGCGCATTGGGCAAAGCCCTAATATTTAATAGGTTCCAACCTTGATATGCAGAAAGACAAAAAAATAAAAATAAATATCAACAAACATGATAAACAAAAACAACTTAAACACCAACGAATATGATAAACGAAAACAACTTGAACATCAACTGTTTGAATTTCTTAAACATCAACTTAAATTTAAAAAAAAAAAAAAAATCAAACATCAACAAATATATGATAAACAAAAACAACTTAATATCAAATTAAGTTCCACAAGCAATGGGTGTTCATCAATTTTTTTTGGTCTCCCCGTCACCATTTCTAATTTAATTTCTTTCACAATTGTTTGGAAGATAAGCACTGCCACAACCATTGCTCCCAAAGGATCTTAAGAAAAGTCACAATCTCCATATGAAGAAACAAACATTAATGATCATGTTTTTTTTTTTTGTTATTATTGTATTTTTGCATATTTATTCATATATAGTGAATGAGTGTGTTCATTGTCCTGTGTTTATTTTTAGCTTTCTCTGGTTGTGTAAGAGTTGATGATATATGCAGGTAGTAGCTTGCCTGCAATTATTATGTAAAAACAAATTATCGCAAATTTGATTCTATGAAACTTTAACCCATATGAGAATCATTATTGTTACGGTACTCCTAGTAAGTATTTTTAATGGGTAAGATCCACAAGGTCCTTATTAGATTTGTCCATGGGCCGAGCTGGGTTTAAGCCGGCTGAGTCCATAATTACTAAATTCAAACTTGTCTGAGCCCAGCCCGGCGCGAAAATATAGCCCTTTAACTCTTGCCAGAATTGGCCTATTTAGGTTTTTCATCAAATAATAAATAAATTATAAAAAAAATTAACAATAATATTAATCTTTGAACATGACCGAATATTATTCTACAAAACACTTTAAAATTAAAATACCAAATGCACATCTTTATTTAATCACAATAACTAAAATTCAAATCATTATAATCAATAGCAATCAACAATAAATATATATTATATAAGTATACACAAAACTAATTAATAAATAATCAATGTAAATTCAAACTATATATATATATATATATATATATATATATATATATATATATATAGAAGTATATACAAACTAATTAATAATTATACTTTATAACTTAACCCGGGGTGGGCCCGGGCCGGGCTTTTAACAATGAAAACCAAACATGGCCCGTTTTTAGAAAGGGCTCTTTTTTTGTTCAATGCCTGATCATCGGGCTTTATATATTTGTTCAGGCCCTCCCAATTTTGGAGCAGGCCTTCGGGCTTGGGCGAGTTGCCCTGCCCTTGGACAGGTCTAGTCTTATTAAGGTAATTATATTTTATAAACATGACTCACATAAAATTGCAAGTGATTCAAGGATCTCTGTTTTATTTTAAAAACATTTAAAGAAAAACAACCAACTTCTTCGAAACTTACCTAACCAGAAGTTATCAGAGAGTTAAGGTTTATGTCATGTATTGCTAAAAATAATAAAATAAATTCAAAAAATCAAATCGCTCTAAATGACATTTACTAATAGAAACATAAAGTCAGCTCCATTGCAGCCTTAGAATATTTTGTTGATTTAGATGCAATCACATGATACAAAGATTCAAGAAATTAGGGCAATTATTGATCATAACAAGTTTTTTTAAAACCAAAAAAATAAACTATTATTTCTCATAAGTGAAAATTACATACAAATATTACATCAAATAGTGATACAAAGATAATCTGGAGTTAGATAAGAATCGGATCATTAATCCCTACATACTCCTTGAAGCCATCATAAAAAAAATCCATGGAAACCCTTGCTAGAAAAATTTCCATGATTTCGTATTCATAAAGAATCAAACCTCACTATCACACCCTCTCATAATAACACGATTTCATAAAATAAACACTAACAAGAAGAAAATACACACACACACACACACACGCACGCACGCATACAAAGATCATACTATATATTTGTGAGGTTATTTTTCAATAAATTTTCTTGCTATATTATATATATATATATATATATAATTTTAGGATACGTAATTATGTATGTATATTAGAAATTACCTATGTTTCATGAATTTCTGTTCAAGATAATTGATTAAATAAATTTAATTCAATTAATATTTATTAAAATAAATACTTATAATAAAATCATATTAATTCAATTCTTGATTAATATTTTAAAAAATATACATGATGATGCTTTAAATATTAGAATTATTATGCCATTGGTGAGCAGAGCAGCAACACTTTTGAGTTTTTTTTAGAGATTTGAGGTTTATGGTTTTCAAAACTGCTTGTAAAATTTCTATTCAACTCTTGTCAAAAATAATATTTTTAATTTTAAAAAACAATTATTGAGTGATATTTTAAATAATGGGATGGATTTTGAAATATTACTATAAACTTAGTAACTCTAGAATTTATGAGTCAACGTTTGAATTGACTTTTCTTTAAATAAAATCAGATGAAGCTCTCTAAGAAAATAAAACAAAATAAAAATAAAAAAAATACTAAGGATTTTTAATACTTGGACAAAAAGCCCTTAAACATTTTACAAAATGACCCCTGCCTTCAATATTTTGTGTTTGTTAAATTAAGTGTTAAGCACGAATTTTGTGGAAAGTTTGTTCATAAAGTTTGTTACCTATTTGAAAAATTGTCACCAAAGATTTGTTGACATAGAATACAACTTTAGTCGAAACCATTACAAGAATATATATTTGATGTGATGCATTACAATGATAATTAAATAATAAAATATATTAGAAAATAAAATATTGTGTTTTATGTGTCCATGTAAGTTATCAAATGATAATTATATAATTTATAAACATAGATAAAATTTGTTTAAATATGGATATAAAATAAATATAAATATAATGTCAAAATATTTTAACTCTCGGATAATATGAAGGTATCGTCCACATAAGGAAAAGGAAAGTCAGTTAATGAAACTCAACTATCTAATATAATCACATGGACAACAACCTGCTAGTACATTAATGAAACTAAACTTTTATTGGTTTAAATCTTTTATTAAAGGGTTTAATTTCCTATTTAGTCCCTCTATTTAGGTCAACCTACTCTTTTTGTCCCTCTATTTTAATTTGGCCGCAAAGGTCCCTCTATTATTTGAATTGGGAAATTCTGGTCCTCATGCTAACAACTGTTTCTTTTATTGTTATATTCAGCTGATGTGGCATTCCGAGACAATAAAAAATTACTAAAATATCATATAACCACGTTTATAGTTAACTGGGATCGGCTAACTAACGAACTTAAGTTAGCGGATCTGGGTCTGACAGGATCCGATAACCTAAACTTAAACCTTCTTCCTCTCTCATGTCTTCCTCCATACCTCTCCAACCATCCCTACCAGAATTGCCCCCTAATCTGACCAAGCGGCCGTCCCCGATTCACGCGCAGTATTCCAGGCTGAGAGTCGCCTCACTTAATTTGCTCCTTCTTCCTTCCTTCTTATAGTCGTCAAGAGCCACTCTATCCACTAATTAGAGCTATTAGCCATCTCCCATCGTTGAGGGTAAGCACCAATTTAAAGCTGTACATTATTTATCAGCAATGAAATTCGTTGTTAATGATTTGAATTTATTTTAAATGAGTTATAGAGTGCTGGCCATGGTGGATTTATTATTGGAAGGGAAGTTGCCAAGTCATTTGTTACTACTGATCTATTTATTGTAAGTTCTTGATAGTTAAGCTCTTGCTATTCCAATTTGTATTATCTAATGTTTTGTAATGGTCAGATGAGGAGGAACATGAGGGCCATCAAAGACAGACTGGAGCAAAATGAATCTCAAAATCGACATACTACAACAAAATTTGATTCTCCAAAATCTTAACACAACAAAGCATGACTGGAGATGGAGCTGGAGCTAGAGAAATGACTAGAGATGGAGTTAGAGCTAGAGAAAATCCTGAGAATGTTTAGGTCATATCTTACAATTAGAGAAATTCCTGATTGTTAGCATATTTGATGTTTTGCAAATGTTACAGTTAATGAAATTTACCCATATCTTGAGAATGTGCATGTATGTTAGCCATTAAAATTTCCCAGTCAGTAAAACTTCCCCGTTAATGAAATTTCCCAGTTAATGCACTTTGTGGCTTGTTATCAAACCGTTACAATTAATGAAACTTAGTTATTTGAAAATTACAATTGCTTGTGCAAAACTCATTCAGATACTATATGTATAACCATATTGAACTCATACAAACCATATTGAAGGATATCAAATACAGCATCCATTGTATTTTCTAATTTTACACAAAAAAAAAAAAAAAAATAGAAACAACATCCCAAGCCCTAATTTGAATTACTTGCGTGCTGCCATGAAAGGATGACTACGGCCGCTTGGTGGGATTCCGCTACTCGCAGATGATGCTCTATGAAATGTTGGCAGGGTGACAGCAATAACTCCGACGATGGGTGATGGTTAATGTCTCTAATCAGTGGATGGAGTGGCTCTTGATGATTGCAAAGAGGAAGGAAGAAGGAGCAAAGTGAGACGACTCTTAGTCTGGAGTATTACGCGTGAATGGGGGACCGCCGCTTGGTCGGATTAGGGGGCGATTTTGGTAGAGATACTAAAATTAAGTTAGCCAGTCCTAATTAACTGTAAACATTGTTAGATGATATTTTATTAATTTTTTATTGTCTCCAAAATGCCACATCAACTGAATATAACGATAAAAGAAACAGTTGTTAGCATGAGGACCAGAATTTCCCAATTCAAATAATAGAGGGACCTTCTGCGGCCAAATTAAAATAGAGGGATGAAAAGAGCAAGTTAACCTAAATAGAGGGATTAAATAGGCGATTAAACCTTATTAAAGTGTATTTATCAAAGTCATAAAATATTTTACCATTGATGGAGATATAAATTAATTTACTTTTTATTCCATCTGTATGATATTTGTTGGATTTTATTGAGCCACTGATCATTTATACGAAAAAAAAAAACCCATATGCAACCATTGTAACCCCTGTTAAATGGCTAATTTTGCCATCAGTACTTCTCTAGTTCCAAATTAGACACACATTGAGATTTGAAATCAAGCAAAAACAATGTAAACATCAATGAAACCCAAGTTTTATTTTTAATGAGACCCATATGCACATGGAGACTTGAAATCAAACAAAAACAATGCAAACAAAAACTATGAAAATATGAAACAAGATTATCGAGGAAAGTTAAAATAAGTAAACATCCACATGCAAAGTACAAGACCTTAAAACTTGTTTACACCTTAAAAAATATATATATTTTTCATATAGTTACTTTGAGGGGTAAACCCTTGTGAAACCCTAATTTTATTTTTAATTTAAACTTTTGAAATGTAGTTCAGCATAACAATCTCCATTTCACATTTTAAAGTAATGGGAAGATGAGTCAATAGAAGAACTTTTTAGTAACTTGATGCTTCATCGTTCAAAGATCTTATTTGCTTATTGCCCGCCATGATCTACATATTGCTCTAGTTTCGGCTCACTCTAGTTCTAGCTCTCATTGTCAGGTGCTAGCTAGGGTTTCTAATCTCGACTCTAAAGACTTGTTTGCTCTGCAATGAAGAAGAAAGGGCTTGGCGTGGATGAGAAGGGTGGGAAGGTGGCTGACGTGGAGGATGATGTGATAAAACATAAATGTGAGGTAGCCTAAGTGGGGTGTCATATAAAACTGGACTTAATGAATGCCAAGCCATCATTGACGTACCCATTCTAGCGACCACATTAAATTAATTTAGCTAAAATTTTATAGGTATCCTCATAGTGAAATATAATTGATGTTTGGTGACTTAAAAAATACAAATTGAAATTTGATACCTAAAATTAAAAAAAATAAAAAATGACTTACCCAAATTTTTATGGTATGATGGGATGATTGATGTAAAAATTTGAAAAAGCACATGCAAAAGTGAATCATATTTAATGATTTTACTTTTTTTACCCTGAAAAAGAAAAGGATATAAATTTACTTACTTACAAATAAAACTTGACGAGATAGAGACACCATCTTAAAGCATCAAATAAAATATAAAATTGGATAAAAATTACTTTAAAGGTAGGGCCCAACCGGGTTCGAACCGGTGACCTATTGATCTGCAGTCAATTGCTCTACCACTGAGCTATGGACCCCTTTGTTTGGTGAAAAGCAAAGCCAAATAATTAAATTACTTTTACATATCATCATATTAAGTTAAGATTTAAGTATAATTCAACAAAGGTCAATAGTATATAGATTCACCCCATTTTTCAATTCTTGACTTTCTTCGTCTCATCCATCAAAACTCAATTACTCTATTTCATGGAACCATTACTTCATTTCTTATTGTAGAGTAAAACAAATTACATATTATATACTATAGGCCCATAAATGGGGCGAGCTTGATTGGCTTAATCTTACATAGCCAGCCCAAAGGTCAACATTAACTTTTTTTTAAATATATATATATATATATTTGACTTGATTTTAATTTGAAAAGCTCAAATTCAGTTAAATTTGGTTTGAAATTAAAATTAAAATTATTTAAAAAAATTAAGTAAAAGTAGATTTTATTCAAAATCAATTCAATTTGAAATTAATTTGGAGCAAATTCTTAAGTTCAAAATTCAAACTAACAACCATTGCATGGTGGAGTATATTGTTATTTAAATAGTAAATGGCAAATTCATGGTCATATCTTTGGCTCGACACGGTGTAAATTTGTAGCAATACAGTTCATTCACTATTTATTGGTTTTTTTAGGAGAATATTGTTCTCAAAGTTTCATAACAAGGGAGATTTTGCATATAAAGGGAGATTTATTAGTTCGGCTTGATTTTTAAAAATCTTCTAAACATACATATAATAAGACTCTAATCGTTCTATATAACGTTTAATCAAATTAATAATTCTCTCTAGAGTCAATAAGCTATCGTAACTAATGTACCACCACCGTAGTTGTCTATTTTTTAATAACATCTTTGTGGAGTGTATTGTATTTATAAAAAAAAAGAAGAATAAAAAGAATAATTCAAACCAAGCTCCAAGTCTGGTAACAAGATAATGGATTTTTTATATTTTAAGTTATAATTATTTAGAAAAATAATTGAGGCCGCATTATCCACAAACGTCTGTAGACACTATATTTACGAACATTAGTGCTGAACAGTTGAATTTCAATCAAATGGTCTTCAGAATAGCATATATAGTGGAGAGATGTTTTCATTCAAGACTCGCTCTTCATTTAAATAGTATTACTGTATTTATGAATATTAATAAAGTGCACAGTGATAAATAGTAAAGTGAAATGCCCAACATTTTTATCAACTCAATTTCTACTGGCACCCTCTAGATTAGATCATGATCCTCCAGAGAAAAATAATGAAACAAACCCATTAGAGACATTTCTCTTTATCCCATTCTCACCCAATGCCATCTTTTGATTATTGTCCCTGTTGCACTTTCTCTCTTTTCGCCCCACTTACTCTCTGTCTCTCTCATCTCCCTTCACTCTCTTAATTTTTTTCTATCTAGCAAGGCTCGTGACCTACTTTCAAAATAATTACATTTTATAATTATATTCATATAATTATCATATTTATACAACTAAAAGTACTCTAGTATTTAAATAAGGTTAAAAAGGTCTTTTTATTCACGGAAGAAATATACCAATTTCTTGTATATATATCCAAAGAAGAGAAATTTATTATTCAATGAACAGACACAATATATAATTTCAGTCTTCTCAAGGGGTTTATATGTAAAACAAAATAAATATTTAAATAAACTTGTTCTTTATCATTTTAATTTATTTTTGGTTAATTTTTTTTTTGGGGGCATCGTTGGTGCTTCATCTTCGATTTCAATGGCGGGTGGTGGGAAGGTGTCCTTCAAGGTGACCCTCACCTCCGATCCAAAGCTCCCATTCAAAGTGTATGCCTCTCTCTCTCGATCCCTTCCCTGTTCTAGGGTTTCGTCTCTCCTTGCTCCGTTTTTGTTTCTGATTTCCTTCAATTTGATCTCAGTTTCAGCGTCCCGGAGGCGGCGCCATTCACAGCAGTGCTGAAGTTTGCGGCGGAGGAGTTTAAGGTTCCCCCGCAGACCAGTGCCATCATCACCAATGGTATACTTAGATCTGATGTTTTTAGGGCCTTGATCGGAAGAAAGTTTGAAATTTTCTTTTATTAGATGTTTGTTTAGAAAACTTTCGTTGCTATTTGTTTGATTAGTGGTGGAATTTGTTGGTGGATTCATTCTTTTTAATGTGTTGATTTTGGTAAATTAAGTTCCTTTTGGCCTTATTGATAAATTATGATTGCATTAGTACTAAAGAATGCTTAGGATGGACATTGATGGGGTTTTTCTAGAGAAGTATTTAGTTATAGGTTCTAAAGAATTATGCCAATTTCGATGTTAAAATCCGATTGCAGTGTATTGTTTTCTTTTGGCTTCTGAAAGATATGAATATTTGTTTTATTAGATGTTTGTTTAGAAAACTTTCATTGCTATTTGCTTGATTAGTGGTGAAATTTGTTGGTGGATTGATCCTATTAATGTTCCAATTTAGTTCCTTTAGGCCTGATTGATGAATTATTATTGCATCAGTACCAAAAGAATGCATAGGATGGACATTGATTGGGTTTTTTAGAAAAGTATTTTGTTATAGATTCTAATGAATTATGCCAATTTCAATGTTAAAATCTAATCGCAGTGTGTTGTTTTTTATTTTTTTGGCTTTTGAAAGATATGAATGTTTTGTTAGAGGTTTGTCTTGAAAACTTTAGTTGCTATTTGCTTGATTTGTGGTGGAATTTGTTGGTGGATTGATCCTATTAATGTTATGATTTTGGGAAATTTGGTTCCTTTAGGCCTTATTGATAAATTATGTTTGTATTAGTATTGAAAGAATGCATGAGGATGGACATTGACAGGATTTTCTAGAGTAGTATGTAGTTATAGATTCTAGTGAATTATGCCAATTTTGATGTTAAAAATCTGATCCGACTGAATTGTTTTCTTTTGGCTTTTGAATGATATCAATCAATTTGTTTTGAATTTTCTATATTTATTGGAAGTTCATAATGTTGCTTCCTATGCAGATGGTGTTGGAATCAACCCACAGCAGAGTGCAGGTATGCCACCTTTTATCTTGTGATAAATCCAGTTTTTAGCTTCTTATTCCATTTGACTATTGTGCCGCTTGCCGTATCGGCTGCCACTGGTCATCCATGTCTAAGGAACTTTTGATGGTTGAGTCATTTGATTGCATGAACACAAGTTTCTACCTTGATTTTACTCCTAATTCTTGCTGCATATGCACTCCAAGTCGATCTCAACTAGATTATGAGATAACCCGCCTATCCTTGAAAATTATGTTGTATCTTCTAAATTTATACCTGAGTTGCACATTGATTTTCATAGAGATGATATATGTCTATCTTTCCTCAACTGACATTTTCTTTTAAAAAATTTTCATTGTCGTTTCGTTTGGTGGTATTTTGTTTTTAAATAATTGATATAAGTTGAGTTATGGTTTATAAACAAGGAGGATATACAGCAGCCAATGCATGACTTGCCCATTACTAAATGTGTGATAATCTCGTATCAACATAATAGGGTAACTAGTCTTTGTTAACATTACTATTTAACTGTCGATTTAGCTGAGGAGATTTTGAGCATTTGGAGAACATGGCAACACAGATGTGTTTTCTTTTGGACAGGGCCATGATAGTGATGTGACTGAAGTGAGTAGATGTTTGGCAGCATTGAAATTGTTCCTGTCCTTTGAGCCTATAATGTGTATTTGTTCTTTTGTATACAGACAGCTTCTTAATTTTTCATCTTATTTGTTTTTATATCTTACAGTCTTATGTGGTTCTTAAAATTTCTTATGTCACCTACCTTGACCACTGTTTGGATCTGAATTTTCCACTATCTAGACCCTTACTAGTTGTAGACCTGCTAGAAAATGGCACTTCATTATTTCTAGCGATTTTGTTATCCAATGTACTTTGATATCGTTACTATGGATCATAACTTATCATCCATTACCTGCTACTACTCTACTAGCCATTGCAAATTATCCATCCATTCTTTTTTTGGTCTCAACCTTACATCAGCCTATTTTCTGCACTCAATTACCCCCACTTAAGCGTTGGATGGTGGGTAAATATCTATTTAGAAATACCTAGTTTGATAGTTACTAATTACTATGGACTCCAGCTGATTGTTCATATCCACTACTGCAAACTACCGGTTCCTTTTCTAATACTGGTCTTCCGTCAACCTGGTGTCCGCTTTCCATTACACACGCTGGTTTTGAACTAAAAATTGGATAATTGATCAATATTTATCATAATTCATAGAACATTCCGGTTTGATTGTTTTCTTTTTATTTTCTTGTGGTTTGTAATTTCCCAACTGTGATGTAGTTTGTATAGTATGGTCACAATGAATTATAACTTATTATCCATTGCCCACTACCCACTGCAAATTATCTGTTTTTGTGCAATCCAAACCTTCCATCAATCATCGTCCACGCGACATTACCTAAACTCATTTTGAACTAAAAGAACGAGCAAGGAGTGGATATCCATCATAGCCAAACCCTGGTTTGAATTTTTCTTCTCCCTGCTTGTTTCTTGTAAATCCTTGACTGTGATTTTCTGTTTCATTGGAGAATGGTTATAGCGGAATAGTAGTCATCCATACCATCCAACTGCACTAAGCACTTATTTTATTTTATTCTTTATGCTTTTTTGTTATGAAGTCTAATGGTAAATCCTTAGCATTATTCCTTGAAATGCGCCCTCACTGGATTCAGAATCAGTTCATGCCACGAATAAACATCACAAAAATTGTCATGATTTTGTTAATGACTGAATTTCAATCTTCACTTTCAGGTAACGTATTTCTCAAGCATGGATCTGAGTTGCGCCTTATACCTCGTGACAGAGTCGGGGCAAATTAATCATATTAAGTATTAAATTTAACTCTTTTATATGGGTAAATATTGTCACTTCTGTACGAGTGGCAAAAGTTTCAGACTTAGAGATACCTTGCTGATGTAGCTAAAATAACTCATGTTACATCATTTGATAAACAGAAATAAAGGATGCATACATACCTTGTACTATTATAATGGCTACAGCTGCTGTAATTACTGTTTTTGAGTTTGTTGTCTCAAATGTTTTGATATGATGAATGGCAGCTGAGTTTGTTAAGAGTTTTTAGGACAAGCATTGGAATCTGGGAATAAGTTCAGAACATGATACATCTTTATTCCTGGTCTCTGGATAATTACTGCATATTTTAGTGTTTTTAAGATCAGATTGGTCTTACCTTGATTTTTTTTGGCAAAATTTTTGTTTGGTAGTCTTGTTTTTAATTTTTGACAGGGATTGGCTCAGCTGGCTTAGTGTGATTGTGTGTATTAGGCCTTGTGTTTGAAAAACTGTTTTTAAACCAGAGCATCTGAAATCAGTTTTTTTTACCAGAATTATTTAGTTCATTTATTAATTTTATATTTATAAGGTGTTCTTAAAGATTTGAAAATCAATGACAAATTATTCTTTTTCTGCCATTTCATTTTTTTTAATTTTCAATTATTTTTGTTATCATATTTGTTGTTTCCAAACAAAAGCTGTGAGATTTCATGGAAATTGGAAGAAATTGTGTCTGAGTCTATTTGATTGTGTTGAAGTGAAAGTGAGAAGCGAAGCATCACTTACATGAATAGGAAGTCAAGCGTAGTTTTTTTTGTTTTATATATATATTTATTTTTTAAAAAAGGGATTTATCTATGAATTTGCAAACTTTGCTAATGATATGTTGAGCCTCATTAACAACTTATTGGTTTATTGGTATTAGTCTTCTTGTATGGAGGGTATGTATTGATATATTAATTTTACGTTTGTGCATTTGTTTTTTTATGTGATTAATCCACTTTGAACAATATATTATGGTGGAGGGTTAATAAAATAAAATAAGATAAAGGAAAGGAATGAACAAACAAAAGGACAGGTATGATTCATGAAACCAACCTCCAAATAAGTGACATCAATAGTCCTTTCCAGTCAAGTTTTTTGGTTTCTTAATTAAGAAGTGCTTATGATATAAATGATTTTTTTTCTTTTTAAATCCTAGACAAACGAGTAGGATTCAAATCCTCCGTTTTATAAAAAATAAAATACCAATTATATTATTATTTTATGTTATAGGGATGATTAGATTAAGTATTAGCAAACAGTTTTTATTTGTTTGGATAATTTTTTATTTTATTATTTTTTTAAACAACTTTGGTTATGAACAATGTTTTAAAAATCGGACCGGTTGTTGAACCGGTTAGGCAACCGGTTCACGGTCCAACCGGTTGAACCGGCCGGTCCAACCGGTTGAACTGGCCGGTTCAACCGGATTTAATATTTTTCAAATAAATAAAATTTTTTAAAAATTTAAAAATAAGTAAAAAATAATTTAAAAATAAGAAAAAATTAAAAAAATATAAAATTAAACATTGCAAAGTTATATTGTTTTTATAAGGTCACAAAGTGTCAATTCTATATAAAATTAAATTTTTCAAAATACAATTATACAAGGATACAACACTACAGCAAATATTCAAAAATAAATAATTAAATAAAATATAAGTATACAACAACAAAACAACAAAAAAAAACAATAAAAAATGAGACATAAAATAAAATATAAGTATATAAATTTTTTTTTTTGAACAAATTTAATTTTAAAATTTTAAAAAAATAAATTAACCGGCCGGTCCAGTCCAACCGGTTCACCGGTTCACCGGTTGAACCGGTTGCACCGACCGGTCCGGGTTTTTGTGTTTTATGAGATTAATTGGACCGATTTACAGACCGGTTCCCGGTTGAACCTGTTGAACCGGCCGATCCGGTCCGGTTTTAACAACATTGGTTATGAACATATAACATTACGATTTTGTTAAATAACTTTAACATTTATTATTCTCCCGTCACATTTTATCTATTTAGTAATAATAATTTGTGTGGATTCATATTATATATTAAATTTTAAAATTTTCTGCAATCCATATATATCTCATAATGTTTATTATTTTATTTTGCATCAATATATTTTATGTTGTAAAGATTTTATTAACTATATTTTATATTTAAAAGATTATGCCAATTACTTCTTGGTCATATTCTAAAATGAGTACCCAAGCAACCGGCCACTAGTCCACCGAAGGTCTGACCACCGGTCAGCCAACATCCGGTGACATGACGGCGATCCATTAATTGGTGGTCCGGGCGGCCTCTGGTAACCGGCCACCGATCCACTGGTCCAGTGGGCTACCAGATGACCACCGACGACCTTCGGCCACCGGCCACCAGTGCACCGGTAGCCGACCGACGGATTTCCGTAATTTTTTTATTTTATTAACTAAACACTCATTATATAGAATAAAATATATTACAATTTTTATAATAATCACTTGCACTCTCTACGTTACCATATTTTTTTATTTTGCAGCCAAACATAATATACCCTTAATTTTCTTCTATTCCCATTTATATTGTCATAATTTTGCTCTTTAAAATCAATTTCAAGAATTAACACCTAAACATAAGAAATAAAAATCTGGAGTGATTACGTGAATTTTTATTTATTTATTTATTTTCAGAGTTGCCATACAAAACAAGCATTAAGATAAAATACCAACTCTCTTGATATGAAAATGATCAAATATAATTATAAAATAACATAATTCGTGTGGCACTTCAACAATAAACATTTCTATAATATATATATATATATATTTCAATTCTATTGGCTTGATCCATCTCCATATCAAAATCCCAAACATGCAACCTTCTCAATTTTTAACTATGTATCTCATCTCCATGCAAAACATATGTCTATAACTACCAACCCAATCCCGGGTTTTCCTTTCCAACTGAAATTCAAATATATTCGACCGTTGAAAAGTTTATATAGAGAAAAAATAAAAATAGAGAGATGGCTCGTCTCTTTTCACGGCCTCTTGATTTTGAATCTATTGTGAGAGTTTTGAGGGGATTCCGGCGAGTTGGAGCTGTCAATCATGGGAAGTCACTCCATTCTCAGCTGATCAAGCTTGGGATTTGTGGTAGTACCTTCGTTGCTAACAATTTGATGTCCATGTACTCTGAGATTGAGTTGCTTGATGATGCTCGGAAGATATTTGTTGAAATGCCTGAGAGGAATGTTGTTTCTTGGACTGCTTTGATTTCAGCACATATTTATGCTGGAGAGCCTTTTGAGGCACTTAGAGTCTTTGATCAAATGCTGGAGTTTGGCTTGGAGGAACCCAATGGGTTTACGTTTTCTGCTGCATTGAAGGCTTGTGGTTTGCTGAGAGATATCAAGTACGGCCAGTGGATCCATGAGCTTGTTTCGAGAGCTGGGTTGTTGTTTGATACTGTTCTGATGAACTCTGTCCTTGATATGTATGTCAAATGCGGGAGTGTGGAGGAAGCTCGGAGAGTATTTGATGTGATTTTTCCAGGAAAGTTTACTTCGTGGAACACGATGATTGCTGGGTATTGCAAAGAAGGTAACATGGCTGAAGCGGAGGAACTATTTCTTCGAGCTCCTCAACATGATGGCGTGTCATTTAACAGTCTCATTGCTGGATTTGCGCGGATAGAGAGTCCAAAGGCTTCAGAGTATGTTTGTTTGATGCATAAGCGTGGTTTTAAGCTAGATCATTTCACTTTTCCGTGTGCTCTGAACACATGTGGTAGCCTAGGACTTGAGAAGTTGGGAATGCAAATTCATAGTTACATTGTCAAATATGGTTTCGAGTCATGCCATTATACAGGGCCAGCACTTGTTGACATGTATGGGAAGTGCAGCCGAATTAATGAAGCAAGAGAGTTGTTTGATCAATACTCACATCAATGTCCTCTTTGGGACAGAGTGCCGCTCTTCAATTCAATGCTCTCAGGATATGTTTGTAATCAGAATGAAAGGGCTGCTCTTGATCTGATTTTGAAAATTTATAAATTGGCCGTTGGGATGGATGCATATACTCTCTCTAGTGCTTTAAAGGTTTGTATTAACCTGCAGAATTTGAGGATCGGAATGCAAGTTCACAGTTTGATAGTTACAAATGGTTGTCATTTAGATTCCATTGTGGGAAGTGTTCTTGTAGATCTGTACACCAAATGTTGCAGATTAGATGATGCACGAAAGGTTTTTGCTGGGCTTCTACGTAAGGATGCAATAGCTTGGTCAGGACTAATCACTGGTTGTGTTCAACAAGGATCTCATGGATTAGCATTTTCTCTGTTCAGAGACATGATTAGTTCAAGTGTTGGATTAGACTGCTATGTTGTTTCCAGCATTGTGAAAGCGTGTTCTGTTTTATCAACTATTCAAAGTGGAAAACAAGTTCATACTCTCTGCATTAAGAGCGGGTTCGATTCGGAGAATGTCACTGTTGCATCTCTCATTGACATGTACTCAAAATGTGGGGATATTGATGATGGTCTTGCAGTTTTTGAGTCTGTTACTAATAAGGATGCTGTTATCTGGACAGGAATGATCATCGGTTGTGGGAACAATGGAAGAGCCATGAAAGCAATTAATCTTTTTGAAAAGATGTTGGAATCAGAGGAGAAACCGAATGAGATTACTTTTCTTGGAGTTCTTTCTGCTTGTAGGCATGCTGGTATGGTTGGAGAGGCATGTGCATTTTTCAAGCAAATGAAAGATACACATGGTTTGGCTCCTACTTTGGAGCATTATTGCTGCATGGTGGATATTTTAAGCCGAGATGGAAGGTTCAAAGAGGCGAAGAAATTGATTGGTGAAATGCCTTGTGAAGCCAATGAAACAATTCTGAACTCTTTGCTCGGTGCTTATGCAATCCATCAGAATGCTGATCTCAGCAAACTTGTTTCAAAAGAACTGCTTCAAGATCCAATCCATGATACATCACATTATGTAACCCTTTCGAATGTTTGTGCTAGTTTGGGTTTGTGGGATGGTTCGGCTAAGTTAAGAGAGATGATTAGAAGAGTGAGTCAAAAGGAAGCTGGAAGAAGCTGGCTTGGAGCATCGCCGTAACACTTGCTGTGTGGTATTTGCTGTGCAAGATTTGTTCAGAGGGTAATACGATGAAGCCTGGTATCGACACAAGGTATTTATATTAGCTCTTTGATCTTCGTAAATTTTGAAGTAATTATAATACAAGATAGCGCCCATTGGTATTACTTACAGTAAGGTTTGCACAACATTGTGCATGTATGTTTGTTGATCTAGTGAATGAATTTCTGATAACTTAGTATTGCTTTTGTCTCATAGAAGAAAGACAAGGCCTTGCAAAGATCTCACGCGGAAACCGTTTAAACTGTTGTCGGAGTAAATCCTGGTGAGTGTCATGCATTGTAATCATCAAATTTCTTTGAGTTTCCAACATTTTCTTTTCAAATATCATTGTGATAGCTGTTTAATATTGTATTCAGCTCACTGAAAACTTGGCTTTAGTTCCGGAGGGTGAAATCATTGGAAAGATTCAGCACATAAATAATCAGAAACTAATCCAGTACATACAACACGAAGAGATTGTTAAGGTATGAAGGGGAGTTACATTTTAAGAATCTAATAAGAGACAGCAAAAAAATAATTGGAAACAAATGCTATTTATGCTCATTGCTGTGTTATCTTTAATTTTATGTTTTTTAACGCATACACTAAGTTATTTGTGTGCTATGTATATTTCCTAACGTATTGGTTTCGGCATAGTATGAAAGCTGTTTGTGAGCAGAGTGTGAGGATTCTGGCTCATGCTTTACGAGGTTATGCGCACTTCTTTTATCGTATTTATGCTCTGTGATGTGTATCTTTTATGGAATATGTTAAAATGCATACATTAAGCTATTTTATAGTTACTTACTGGTGAACTGGTGAACTGATTTCAGTGTAGAATGAAATCTGTTTGATGAACAGACTGTGTGAGGATTTGTGCACATGCTTTACTAGTTTTATGTGCGCTTCTTTTGTCATTTGGATGTAATCATGTAATCAGTGTTAAATGTCATGGTTTCTTCACATATATATTAATGTAATGTCTCAGGGTCAAAGTAGGTTTTTAAACTGGGTTAATTGTTTGTTTTGGTCCTTTCATTAAATTCATGTTCAGTTTGGTCCCCAGATAATTATTTTTGTCTGGATTCTTTCAACATTGTAAACTCATGATAGGGTAACATCTAACATGGTGTGGCATAGCTGATAAAGGTAAAAACAAACAAATTTCTCAATTTATATATATATATATATATATAAAGAGTGGGTTTTAAAGTAAGTTAATTGTTTGTTTTGATCCTTCAAATAAATACATGTTTTGTATGGTCTTTAGACAATTTTTTTTGTTTTGACCCTGTTAAATTATATAAACTCATGATAATGTAACATTTTGTGTGTATTGACTCTTTTAACTGATATAAACCATGAAAATGTAGCATGTGTGTCGTACATCAATGTTGCATCAGTTTAAATAAGTCAAAATTATTTATTTATTTATTTATTTTTGTGTGTATGAGTGTTGACTCTTTTAATTGATATAAATGCATGAGAATGTAATATGCATGTGGTGCATCAATATTACATCAGTTTAAAGAGGCCAAAACTAATAAACTTTTTTGTGTGTGGGTGTTGACTCTTCTAATTGATATAAACCATGATAATGTAACATAATGTAACATGTGTGTGTCGCACACCAATGTTACATCAGTTTAAAGAAGTAAAAACTATATATGTATATATTTTTGCATGTGTGTTGGCTCTTCTGATTAATATAAATCATGAAAATGTAACATGTGTGTGGCACTGGCACATCAATGTTGTATTAGGTTAAAAAAAAGTTCAAACTAATAAAATTTTCAAGATATATATAATGGATTTTTAAATCAGGTTGATTGTTGGTTGGGTCCTTCAAGTAAACATATGTTTTTGTTTACCCTAGATAATTTTTTTTTTTGGATCCTTGTAAATGATAGAATTCATGAAAATATAACATATGTGTAAGCACATCCACACTACATCAACTTAAAAGGGTCAAAAGTGAAAACTAATAAATTTCTCAATTTAACAAATCCCTCAATTTTCAAAGTTAAAATGAAAATGTTTTTACTTTAAAAGTAAAAAATTAACAATATGCCCTCTTTTGGGTGGTTTTAAACTTTTATAAAACCTTACAAAAATATGGTTTACATGTTCACCCTTGTTAAGTTTCTACTTTAATACATATTTTTTAAAAAAGTTAAGATTCTTAAATGTATTTTGCATTGCTTAAACTTTACTTAAATTTGGTGAAGTGGTCTAGTGGAACCTCTCCTAGGGCCAAACAGCATGTAGCAATGGAATGAATTAGGCTCCTTTAGCGCTGCCTTCACTGCAAGTTTTTTATGTATTATTTTTCTTATTTCACTGGCATGATAGTTCATAATTTATAAATTTATTTATAAATTTATACCAAAAAATTCATAAGTGGGGTTATTTATGATGCAACTAAATAATTATAGTTAAAATAGTGTGAGAAAAATAAATAATAAAAAAAATATTTGTTAAACTTTTGTCTTTTATAATTCTCCATAACAAGTTTTTATATTTTGAAACTGTGGTATGATTGTTTTATTATTAATACCATTGAATACATCTCTATCAATATATACAGCTAGACACTCACAAAACTTGGTCCACTTAGATGATAACTTTATCTGAATCAGAACCACCTTATTAGCTATTTAAATTTTCAATGAATTGATGGAAGTTATTAAGAACGTAAGAAGTTTGGAAGAGTGATGTAAAAGTAGTGAATATCAATTATAAGGATTTTCATATTACACCCTAAGTCATACTTCAAAAAGTTACAATTCACTTTACTTGCAATCCCTTCTCTTTTTAATAATTTATTATTTATATACAATATGAATAATGAAGTGATTTCAATTTGCACTTGAAAGATTTAATTCACTTATAACACTATTTTTTAATAAATTATTTTTTACAATTTAAATTAAAATAATAATAAAATTATTTAACACTTCAAAGACTCTTGTGACTAATTAAAAACCACCCGCTAACAAATCATAAATATACCTCATCCAATAATTTTATGTTTGACCCCCATGTTTTTTTATTTGGGGTCAACTTACTACCCTCCCAATATATATATATATATATATTATTAAAAAAATTTCAAATGCTTTGTGGGGTCATTTAATCTCACAATCTTATATTTAGCTCCTTCCCTGTGCTTCCTCGATAGAATACAAATACTCTACACAAGAAATTATACTAATAGATCAAGAGGTCGTTGGTCATCTTTAATTTTTCTAATACCTTAACAATGCTAGTATTTTAAAATTTTTACTTTTAATCCATTATATTTTAAATTTGATTAAAATTGTAAACAAATTATGTTTTTATATATAGGTTTATTTTTCTCCCTTTTACTAAAGAGCTCAACTAAGATCCTTTTAATTTATTAGTGGGAGATCACTTACGTAAAGTGTTTTTTTCGGAGAGAATTCGAGATTAAACCCTGAAACTCATACAAGGTGATGACATGGGTTCTTGTTGAATTTACGTTTATACTCTACGTATGTGCACGTTCCTCATTTTCCTTAAATGAGGCGTTTATAGCACATTTATCTAAAAAAGAAAAAAAAATTAGTGAGCTCACTCAGCTAGCAAACTCATCGAGATTCTGGCCATCTCTAACGTGACTGGATGAGCTCGTTAAGGTACACACAAGCTTGGTTGGGCATGCATGAAGTCACACTGATTTATAATATTTTTTTATAAATAGGATTTATAAGGTACATTTTAAAGAAAAAAAAAATGTTTAGGGTATAAAAGAAATTAGATAGGCATGCATATCCTTTTGAAATTTATCACGAATTTGCAGATCATTCTTTTGTAAAAGTAATCCTTTTATGAGTATCATGTGAGCATTGCATAATTAAATCTAATTTGTCCATGCTTTTCTTTTCCAATCATTGTGTTTATCCACATATATATATATAATAGACAGATGAGTCATGACTTTCCAATGATCTTTTAATTTATTGGCAGCAAATCTTTTTGCGTAAGGTATTTATGTTCTTACTAAAAAATGAGTTCAAATATTAATTTATGAAGAATAAAAGCATAAATATATTAAGATATTAATTACTTGTTTTATATGGTTTTAATATGTGACTTATTCATTTAGAGTTCAAATATTAATTTATGAAGAATAAAAGCACAAATATATTAAGATATTAATTACTTGTTTTATATGGTTTTAATATGTGACTTATTCATTTATCGTGGAATGGGTCATGACTCATGTAAACTATTAATAATCGTTATAAAATACGACAAAGGATAAAGAACAAAGGATAAATTAGTTGGATAATTTTGAGAAGTATTTTCTAAATTATAAATTATGCTTTTTATTTTAATTGATTGACTTATATCTTTGTTCTTGGTCAACTGGATCATATTTTCTTTAAATTCCTCTATTACACCTAATATCTTGAAAATTTAAATTTTTTATGGATTTCAATATTTCCAAGAATTATCAATAAAAGTTGAAAATACTCACAGGATTATAGTTTTACTTCTACTAAGAGAAAAACAAAATAAATTAAATTAAAATTCTAGAAAAAAATTTCATATGTAAAATATGTCTAAATAATTATAAAAAAAAAGGTAAACAAAATGATTGGAAAAAAGAAAATATAGGAACAAGCATGCAAAAGAAGCTTCCAAGAAAGAAGACTTTCTTTTATTTTTTCTTTCTTTTTCGGTGCAAAGGTCACATGCATTGTTTTGAATGATTAAATGAACCTTTTTCTGTTTCTTTTTCTTCTTCACATGTAATTGTGTAAACAAGTGCGTGTCTCTTGAGCCATCATGGATTCATGCCCATCTATTTTTGTTTTTTTAATAGCAAAATTTTTTTGGATATTATTATCTCCACATGTTACAAGAGTAACCATTGAAACACACCATCATGGCACACAACCTTATCCACGCACACACACTCTTTTCTTTGTTCACTGGCACTTTTTATGATGTAGGCTTTGCACAAAATAAAAATTTTAAAAATTTGGAGAATAACCTCATTATTGTCACTATTGTAATAACCAACAATAAGTTATTTGACTTCTACATGAGAAGTCAAAGGTTCAGCTCTACTACATGTATTTGTTTTTTCTTTTCATTTATTTTGCTATTTGTACTTTCAAAATATGTACCTAAAAATGCATATTCTTTTATCTATTTTTTAATGTGAAATAGTTTTTAAATTTTTAAAACAATTTATAAAATGTTGATATGAACAAATTTGATAGGTTTGGTACCATCATTATTTTTTAAAATAAAATAAATAAACTATGTTTTGATTGAAAAAAAAAAACGTGTGTGGTTCTTCCATCCGAAGCATTTGAAGAGAGGTTTTTTTTTTTTTTTTTTTTTGAAAGGAAGCTGAAGAGCTAAGAAAACAAAAGAAAAATTGAAAGCAAAAAGGCTAAATTAAAAAGAGAGGGTCTTCAGGGATAAAAGATCTTCAAGCCATGTAGGTCGATCTCTTTCATGAAGAAAGAGAGAAAGTCTTGGATTTGATCTTCCAAACTTTGCAAGCGAATCAGTGATAACGTTGTCTTCTCGGGGAATCGTTTCAAAGTTGATGAGAGGCAAGGAGTCAAGACTCTGCTTTCTAAAAATAGGGTTTGTATGCCAAGCAACACTCGGACAAAAATTCTTCAGAAGTTGAACTAGAGCAGGGCAGTCACAGCAGATACGATCTGGTCTCCAACGCCATGTGGTACAAATATTGAGTGCAAGGTTGATCGCAGCCATTTCCGCCATAATTGGAGTGTCAGGGACTCACCAGTAGCCCCTACAACCAAAACAGTAGTCATATTGCGGATAATCAAAAACCCCATACCAGAAGGGGTAGAGCAAGAGTTCCAAGAAGCATTAGTGAATATTGTAATCATAGGAGATGAATTAAAAGACAGAGAGCACTCCCTGAAGGATTTGTTGGAGCAAGCAAAGAGGTCCGAGCAAAGGGACCAAGCTCTGCTAACAATTGTCTTCACGTTCAGTGTTTGGTTCCAAAAAACCACATCACAACGATGCTTCCAGATTAGCCAAGCAGTAGTGGTGATCAAAGCTTTGTTCATGGATTTAGCAGAAGGGGAAAGAGTGTGATCAACAAGCCAAGCCCCAAAGCTAAGATAGCTTATGTCAAGATTGCACAACCCAAGCTTTGATAATAACGACTGCCAACAATATTGAACCTTAAGACAATTCCATATTAAATGATTAGCAGACTCTCCATCTAGACCACAAAAAGGACAGGAGGAGACAGGTCCAATGTTAAGCTGATAAAAATAATCCCCAGTGGGCAATCGACCATGAGCAAATTTCCAAATGAAAATATTAATATGAGGTAAAACAGGAAGCTTCCAAATATCTTTCCAACCTTGCCAAATATCAGAAACAGAGCTAAGACTATTAAGGTGGTTATAAACCGTAGAAGCAATGGAAGCATTACAAGATTTAGGGCTCCAGACCCAGAAATTTTTATCATTAGAGACAATTTTGATTTTGTACAACCAGTCCCAATCCAAAGAATGACCCAAAAGAGTTTCTAAGTTAACACGGGAAGGGCCATTAGAGGAAAATAAATTAGAGAAGTGGAGGTCATCAAGAGGAAGATCCATATTGAGAAAAGTTGGTTTATGAGAAAGAGGGAGATCCAAGAAACAAGGATCATTCCAAAGATCGACATCAAAGTTATTGCAAGTGATTAATCTGATATAAGGTTTCAAAACATTAGCAGTACTGTAGATTGATTTAAAGAACCAGGAAATATGAGCACATTTACCGGGGTTCCAAATATGCCAAGAATTGTATTTAAGATTAAAAATGTCAACCCAGATTTTGTTATCATGATTCAGGATAGAGAATAAATTTTTGGCCATAAGCGAATGTTTAACAAAGCGAAGGTTGCGCAGACCAAGCCCTCCCCCCCCCCCCCCCCTCCCCCTTCAGTTTTGCTAAGTGTAGTAACCGTCCAACCCACAGCGTGAAAGGCTCTATTATTTGCTGGTCCTACCCCAGAGGAAATTTCGAGTAGATTTGGAAATTTGATCTAAAATAGTGTTGGGCAGATGCATAACAGAGAGGATGTAATTTGGGATGGCAAAAATATTACTATTCAGAAGAACAGCCCTAGCAGCAGTAGAAACAGAGGAATGGTTCCAAGAGTGTATGGCATTATTAACTCTATGGGGTATGTGTTGAAGCTGGTTAATCAAAAGTCTCTTAGGGGTAATAGGAATACCTAAGTAGGTAAAAGGAAAATTGCCAAGACCAATACCTAGGATCCTAGAAATAGAATTGGAGAGTTTTTTATTTAACCAGGAGGGAACATAGAAAGCAGATTTAAGGAGATTTGGACATTGGCCAGTAAGATCATGGTAGATATTAAGACAAAGAAGACAGTTTCTGGCAAAAAGTCTAGAGGCCTTAGTGATAAGAATTAAGTCATCAGCAAACATTAAGTGATTGAAATTTCTAGAAAGCCGATTGTTAAAACCTTGAACTAGATTGAGGGAGAGGGCTTTGTTGAGAATAGAGGTGAGATTTTGGGAGACTAAAAGGAATAAGAAAGGGGAGATGGGGGCATCTTGCCTAATGCCTCTAGTGCTTTTAATCCAATTGGAATGACGACCATTAATAATAAAAGAAAAGGAAGCAGAGGAGAGACAGGAACTGATCCAAGTAATCCAAATGTCAGGAAATTTCATCTTCCGGAGGGTAGCAATAATAGCCATCCATTTAATTGAATCAAAGGCTTTTTCAATATCAATTTTGCAAATCATCCTTGGGGGGGGGGGGGGGGGGGGGGGGGGGGGCATTTTTATCGGTTTCTAAGCTATGAGCAATCTCCTGGGCTGCGATTATGTAGTCATAAGCGCCACGCTCGGGGAGAAAGCCGCATTGCTCAGGACCAATGAGATTATTGATAACAAGCCTTAGCCGATTAGAAAGGATTTTGGTGATAATCTTATAGCAGACGTTGCAAAGGAAATTGGGTATGAAATCACTGACAGTAATAGGGTTGGCCTTTTTAGGGATCAAAGCTACATAAGTTTTACCCCAAGAAGGGGGAAGGATACCCATGTTGAAAAAATAACTGATAGCTTTGAAGAAATGGTCTCCAATAATATTCCAATAAAAGACATAGAATTCAGAATTAAGACCATAAGGACCCGGAGACTTACCTTTGGGCATAGATTTAAGGGTAGTGAAGACTTCCCGTTTGGAGACGGGTCTAGTTAAAATATCAGTATCAGAGTCATTAAGCACAAGGAGGTCATCCAGAAAGGCAAGAGAGAGGATCTCAAGGGAATAGGAAGAAGAGGAAGTCCAGAGATTATGAAAGAAAGTAGTAAAACAATTTTCAATATCAGAGTGATCAGTAAAGATGTTACCCGATAAGTCTTTAATTTCTCATATTTTGTTCTTATGCTGACGAATTTTAACAGAATTGTGGAAGTACTTGGTGTTAAGGTCACCCGCTTTCATCCAATGCATTTTGGCCCTCTGACCCCAGAAGATGCTTTGTTGCCACAAGAGTGCGTTATGACGGTTGTACAGCGCGTGAAGCCAAGTTTCATGCCAGTCATTTGGATGGGAGCAGTCCTCTATCTTAATTTTTTTTTAAATCATCTTGGATGTTGAGAAACTCTTTATCTAGATGAGACAAACCCGACTTCCGCCACCTACAAAGATTATATTTAGTTTTAGAAATACAATTTGAGAAAGAATGTAAGAAGGAAGGAGAGGAAGACAAGTTAGACCAGGCATTGATGACGGAGTTGTGGCAACCCTTATAATTGAGCCAAAAATTTTCGAAACGGAAAATATTTTTAGGAGAAGAGTTAGGGTTGAGGACACTTAGCAGCAAAGGTGAGTGGTCAGAGTTAATGCGAGGGAGATGATGATTTGTGTAGTTAGGGTGGCGAAGGAGCCAGTTGGTGTTAGCGAGAAAACGGTCAAGTCTCGCCCACCGTCGAGCAAAACCCCGTTGGTTGTTGCACCAAGTGAAGCAAGTGCCTGAAAAGCCAAGATCATGAAGGTTATTATTCAGAATAAAGTTAGAAAAGTGAAAAGATTTGGAAGAGTAGTTTGAGAAATTTCCCCCTTTATGTTCATCTGAGTTAGTGATGGCGTTGAAATCTCCATTAAGGAGCCACAGGAACGAAAGTTGGGAGAGAGTGGAGAGGGAATTCCAGAGAACTTTGTGTTAGGAAAGGGATTGAGAATTGTAGATTGTAGAAAGAATCCATGTCTCATTGTTGGTAGAGATCACAAGATGCAAGGCAAGTCTTGACACAGCAATTGGAGTGATCCTACCGATACCTGATGAGTGCATTTTATATCATGTTTCATGTCCTCTATTCCATTCTTTTCGCTGTCCTTTAGCATATTTATTGAGTAGAATTGGTGCTACTCAGGGTATTATGTTCCATGTGCAGGATTCTGGGGCCCGAGTCAATTTGGAATGAAACCGAGTGTGTTTCCTGCGTGTGCATTGACCAAGGGATCAAAACTAGCTAACACGGGCAAGACATGGTCGTGCCCGACCTACTGCAAATCCCAGCCTGGAGTGTGGAATAGCTAAAATCCTGACACGGGAGTGTCCTAGGCAGGACACGGTCAGCACACGCCCGTGCCCAAAGTGCTGCAAATCCTAGGAGAAATTCTCTTAAGAACGACACGGGCACGGTGCCTAGTACACAGTCGTGTGCTAGGTGATACGGGGGTCGCACGCCTATGTCTGAAGTGCTGCAAATCTCAGGTGTTTCACTCAAAGATTTCCCGGGAAAGTACATGGTCTGGACACGACCATGTCCAAGCCGTGTCGGACACCGAAACAGCCTTTTTAACTCCAGAACTTAGGGTTTCTATTTCATCTTTGTTCAGGGATTCTTCTCTCCACCGGGAGGACGTTGATGAGATCGAAGATCAAGCTTCACCAACTCACCTAAGGAGATCAAAGACAAGTTAAAGGCATCACAAGAGGTGGGGTTAGTGCAAGGACACTGCAAGGAAGGTCATTTAGAGTATATAATGGAGTCTCTTCCTCTCTCTTCTGTTATTTCTTTCTCCTTTTCTTGTGTACCTGCCCATGAGGGGCTAATTGGCCGCAGTGCCCAGGGTTGTGAACTCTTGTCAAACTGTAATGCTTATACACTTATTCTAATTGATTGCGGAATTCTTTTTGATATTTGTGTTAAATCTTATATTGTATAACTCGATGTGTTGGAAGTGCACGGTTGTTATGGTAAAACTCGATGCGTAGCTCGTTCGGAGCAACGTGCAATTATATTAGTAAAACTCGGTGTATCCGAGAACACATAGATGCAATATTGCTATTGAGCACACACTTATATCTGTGGAATGTACCTGGTAGTCAATTAGGGTGAGATAGCGTGCATAAGTCATTGTGAGCACCCTGAGGGATTACTCTTGTATTGCCGAATACTTGGTTCTAATTTCCTCAATTACCACCAACTCTATCATTCATTTATGCTTTTATAATTCAATCCCTTTTCTACTTGTTTCACTAGACATCAGACGATAATTGAGTACTTTAAGTACAATTTCCTGTGGTTCGACAACCCTACTCCTTACGGAGTACCACTTTATTACTTTCTTGCGACCCGTACACTTGTGGGGAATGCATTAATACCCTTTTTCCAAAGCACAATGATACCTCCAGAAAAACCCAGAGAGGGGATAGCCGCCCAGTCCCAAGACCTGTGGATTTTATCACAAAAGCGATGAGTTCTGGAAATAGTGGCTTTGGTTTCAACCAGACAAAGAAGTCAGGTTTGTTTCTAGCCATAATAGAATGAATGTGATCCATAGTATGAGGATTAGAGAAACCCTTGCAATTCCAAGAGATAATATTAAAATTCATTAAGATAAAAAAGAAGAACAAAAGAAAAACTAAGGAAAGAGTTTTTAAGGAACAGGAGAATTTCTCCCTTTCTTAGGTTTTGAACTAGTTTTTGGGCGATCTCTTCGAGCAAGAGCTTCAGATTTGATATCGTTTTGATAGCGACTGAGAACCATATCATCATCCGCTTCACGAACGGAAAGATCATCAAATGAAGCATCACTCATATTGCGTTCCTCAAAGGTAGAGTTGACAAGGGCATTAGCAACATGATCAACGACCATGTCGTGATGAGGAAGAGAGGAAGGTCCCTGTTCAAAAGGAAGAAAGAGGACGGAGGAGATGAGAAGGGTTTTTTTGGAATAGATGGGATCATCGAGGGGAGGGAAAGGCCTGTTAGGTTGGAAACCCAATGGTCGGCGATCCATCATATCGATGCGAGTGATGTCCTTGGGAGCCTGCAAAACAGAGCTGGAGGGGACGTCAGCATAGTTAACAAGAGATAAAGGGGAAAGCGATTTCTCGGGACAGGAGAAAGTGGGGTTATGATTCTCGGGACCAACAGATAGAATAACAGCGAGGGAGTTAGAAGGACAAGAATGTCCTTCAAGCACAGGATCCATGACACGTGTCACTTGCATGTGAGACGGCTCCTCCACGTGGTGGTTCGGAGTCCATGCAGGAGGCCACTCGTCGGGATCCGGTGCATCGTCTCCCCGAGAGCCATCAGGGATAGGGTTTCCGGAGACGCTGGGAATAAGGTTAGGGTACCGGAGACGCCGAAATTTGGGTGTCGGGAACCAACACGAGTGTCACCACCACGGAAACCGCCCCTACCACGCGAGGCCTGTTGCCAATGTCAAGGTTTCAACCAGGGACCGAAAGTATTGTCAACAGGCGCGAGGTTGATTGCAGCCTGATCCTTACCAACCTCGTCAACCTGCATCACCGAGTCATTCTGCACCGGCCTTGCTTTAGAGGAAACTAGGGGCACAGAAGATCCCGCGTTCAAGCGACTGCCGACAAGGGGATAGGTTGCCTCCCCATGACCAACATGGCCACATCTGTAACAAAACACAAGAAGTTTTTCATATAAAACTAAAACGAAAACAGAGAAAACACCATAATTAACCCATGTGCGTTGCTTGAGAGGTTGATCTAAATCAAGTTCCACACACACCCTGGCATACTTTGCTCAGGATCGATCGAGGATATGATCATCCACCTTAAGGACCCGCCCGAATTGAGAGGCTACAAGCTCCAAGATATCACCTCCCCAAAGTTCAATGGGTAGATGGTAAATTTGGATCCATATTGCAGCAGAAGAAAGCTTCTCGAAGGCTAGCTGAAAACTCTCCTTCCAGGGAGAAAGTTGGAGGATTCGGCCGGCAACAGTCCAAGGTCCATCCCATGTACAAGAGACGATTTAGCATTTCTTCTGTTTTACAGCGTACAAAGTAGTAGCCATTTGGGAGATCTGCAACCAAAAAGTCGCCAAGTCCTGAGGGTGCAATATATTAAATATTTTAAAACAGTAAAAAAATAAAATAAAATAAGGTGCAATATTGTTTAAAAATATTTTATTTTTTACTATTTAAAAATATTTAATATATTTTTTAATTTTATATTGTTTTCAGTCTATCAATATTTACTAATATATATATATATATATATATATTGACAAATTGGTGACAGGCACATTTTTATTTTTATTGCATTGTGCTTGAGAGGTTTCAAACTTAAGAGGTAGGAAACCATTAGGCTATGTCTTGGTCCCTAAATATTTTGTAAAAAAACTCATTAATACCTTTTATTTAAAGAACGTTTAGTCTAACGGTATAAGATCTCTTCGCATGAGATGAGATGCATGTTCAATTGCCCCATAGCATGAAGGGTGAGGGTGTGCAGTGATTAAACGTGCTCCTCGTTAGTAGAATCTGATTCCCTAAGAGAGCTACCTTACGCGCACATCTCTAGTCAATGACTTATTTACCATGTCTAAAAAAAATCCACCTTTTTCCCTATTCTTAATGTTATTCTCTTAAAAAAAATAAAAATTATGTGATCAATATTAGGGCAAACAAAAACTATAAATTAGAAAAAAGAAAAACTATGTTAAATATGTTTAAGATTAAAAAATAAATAAACATTGGCCCAAAATACCGGCATTGAAAATAACTTGAAGCGTATGCCCCTGAGGGTTGGTATTTGTCGCCCTATCTCCAAAAAAAAAAAAAAAAAAAAAAATTAGCGTTAGTGCTTGCCACCCTACATAAAAACAAAACAAAACAAAAAAATAAAAATAATAAAATAATAATTTTAATACTCAAAAAAATTATTCTAAGATGATAATTTTCTCTTAATAACAATATATATATATCCAAAATGAACAATTCTTTAGATATTTAAAAGCAATAATTTTTCCTCATATTTGTATGATACTATGATTGCACCAGCATGAAGGATTTGAATTTGATGAAGGGTGTGGATCCCATTTGCCTAAGTCTTACAATCAAATAATTAACTCTGTTTTGAATAGTACCTCAAATATATAAAGCCCAACTTCAATGAAGACCACACACAAATCGTGGATATATATATTACTATCCATTGCCATTTCTCCTTCTTGATTAAAACTCATCATTCCTTTCTTCATTCCATCTTCATGTAAAATTATTCTAACTCTAATAATATAATATATATATATATATATATAGTATCTACTTTATAAAAATGTTAAATAAAAGTCAGGTCAATAAAATTAAAGAACAAAATTACCTCTCATTAGATTTTGGACTTGATTTTTTTTATTTAAAAAATAGAAAAACTTGAAATACTTAATTCCAAGTGCAGGATTAAAAAAAAACGAAAGAAAAATAGATGGATTATTTTGGGTTTAAACTTATTTTTTATAATTATATAGTATCTACTTTTATATAAAAGCTAAATAAATGTTTCATATGTTATACATAGAAGGACTATCACCCTTCCCAAGTCTCACCATCCCTATAAACCTTTTGATTTTTTTCAACTACCTAATCAATCTTTTGATTTCAAAATCATACTCACTTAATTTTTTTAAATTTAACTAAACATATTTTAAATTACTATTTCATCCTTGTACTTGAATTTAATCTTTTTATCTCTCCAACAAGCTTGGTGCAAGCTCATGGCCGGGTTGGAGTAAGCATATCAGAGAAGAGCAACTTTGTTAACCATGGTGAATTTGTTGGAGAAAATAAAAATATAATAATAATTTTGTAATAATAAGTATTGCTTGGTATAATTTGGAAAAAAAAAAAAACTTTTAGGGTAGTGAGAAATTTTCAAGGACTTGGTGGTCCTTGGAAAAATTAACTGGGACGTTCAAGCAATCTTCCCTATAAGGTTGAAAATAAATTATTATCTATATATATATATATATATATATATATATATATATATATATATATACCCCACATAAAGTTCTAAAATTATAGATATATTATTACAATAACTTGCGTGTGTGCGTGTGTTTGTGTGTATATCCATATTATTTTTTACAAAGTTACCTTTTTGGTCCGCAGTAACGTGAAAACATTACCATCTATTACGTGGTAATTTAAAAAGATTACCACACTTGAATTGGTGGTGGTGGTAATATTGATGGTAATGTATGATTACCAACTTTGGAAGATTACCAAAAAACTTGGTAATCCCATTACCACCAAAATAGGTGGCTATGTTTGATTACCAAGTGGATGGCAATCTGGAATAATTTTTTAGACAAATATGCCCTTTGTTTAAAAATAATAATTTTCATACTTTATTTGTTGAATAAAAAAAATTAAATTTAAATATGTTTAGTTTTGAAAATTTAATTTTTTTATCCAAAATTTTATTTTTACTTTAATAAATTTAAATTTATATAAAACGATAGACATAAGGGTATTTTGGAAAATTAAGAACATTATCAAGTTGATTACTATTTAATACGAGTTTCCAACCAAATATGGTTATCATAAATTACCACAACCTGGGCATATAACATTTCCGATTTTATTGCCACAGTAATCTTATTACGTGGTAATATATCATTACCGTGAACCAAACAACCTATTTAAAAAAAATAGAAAAATATATACATAAAGAGCAGTCTAGATTTTTTGTATTTTTTGTATTTATTTTTTATTTAGATTTGTTAGTTTCTTATATGAATATCATTTCCAAATTATGAAAATTAGTCAATGGTGATTATAACCCACAGTGGGAGGCTTTTTGTGTCAAAAATTTCTAAAAACACCCTTATACTTTGAATATGGTTTTGATTGCCATTTCTCTTTTTTCCAAAAATACCAAACTGCTCCTGAGACAAAAACTCCTCCCATTTCACAATTTAGGCTAAAATAGACATTTAACAATTTTGGCTGGTGGTCTAGTGAAGAAACTTTAACGAGCTTTCTAAAAACCATATGTTTCAAGGATGAATATGCAAATTATAACATTTCATGCCATATAATACAAGGGCATATATGTAAATTTACAAAAAAAAATAATTTATTTGGATCACTGATTCACTGGGTCCAAGTAACAATGAAAAAAGAAAAAAAAGAAAAAAACCATACTGTGAAATTTTCACAAAATAATAAATAATTAAATAAATAAATAAAAGCCCATGACTTCATCTCAAAAAGAAACCACCCTGCCACCTTCCCTTCTACTACCAAAGCTCAAGCTTCCCCTCCATCTCCAATGGTTGAATCTAAGAAACCAAGACCTCAAATGAAGAAACCCCAACAAAAAACCAGGAAAAAATCTCACCTTGAATCACAGAACCCATCTCCACCTCCAAAGATCACCCTCAGAAGCTTCTTCAGCTGCAAACACCACCATCAAGCCAATCCAAACAACAACAACACCAACAATAAGAACAACAGCAAGAACAAGAAGAGATGCAGGAGAATGAAGTGTTCTGGTTCCCTTTGCAGCTTCAAAGAAAACTCAATGGGGACTCAAACTCAAAGGCATGCAAGAGCTCAAGTTGATGCTACTTCTGCTGCTAAGAAGAGGGTGGCAATGAAGGCTGCTCCTTTGACTGAGATTAATGGAGTTGTTGTGGCTCCTTCTTTTAATTCTTGTTCTTCAATTGGTGGTTCTTTCAAAGGGATGCATTTGGGGAGGTTTACTGGGTGCTATGAATGTCATTTGGTTGTTGATCCTTTGAATGGGATGTCAAAGGTTCCATCTTTGAGGTCTGTTGTTTGTCCTTTCCCTGATTGTGGTGAGATCTTCATGAAATCTGAGAGTTTGGAGCTTCATCAGGCTGTCAGACATGCAGGTATTGTATTTCTTTTCATTGAGTCATTTGTCTTTTTACTTGTTCTGTTCATTTTTGTTGCTTAATTTTATATTTTCATGTTGCAAGATGTTGTTTATTTTTCATTTGTTGTTTAAAATTTAAATTATGTTTCATTTGATTTGTATGCTTAATCCTAATATCCATTTGATCCAAGGAACATGTTCTGTTTTCATGTCAACTGTTTATTTTTGTTGCTTAATTCTATGTTTCCATTTGTATGCTTAATTCTATGTTTTCATGTTGAAAAAAAAATGTTGTTTTCCTTTTAAGTTTTACTTCTTCCAAAACTGTGTTGTCCAATGCTGTTGCATTTGTTTGAAAATCAAATTATGTTCCATTTGATTTGTATGCAGAATTCTAAAGTCCATTTGATTCAATGAACATATAGTTAAATTAACTTGTCAAATAAACCGAAAAAGTTCAACAGTTTGATTTATTGTTTCCATGAATCTTGACTTACAGTATCAGAATTGGGTCCTGAAGATACAAGCAGAAACATTGTTGAAATCATCTTCCAATCAAGCTGGCTCAAGAAAGAAACTCCAGTGTGCAAAATAGAAAGAATCCTCAAAGTCCAAAACACACCGAAAACAATATCGAAATTCGAAGACTATCGAGACTCCATTAAGAGCAAAGCTAACAAACTTGCTAAAAAACATCCGAGATGCATTGCCGATGGAAATGAGCTCTTGAGGTTTCATTGCACAACAATGAAGTGTTCTCTAGGCTTGAATGGCTCGACAAATTTATGCGATTCGATCCCACATTGCAGTGTTTGTGGCATTATAAGGGACGGGTTTAAGACCGATGAACTCGGCATGATTACAACAATGGCAACAAGTGGTAGAGCTCATGACATTGCTCGAATTTCATCGATTGATGATAAAAGAGTCATGTTAGTATGTCGAGTCATCGCCGGGAGGGTGACTAAGAATCAAGACAATTCGGAGGAGTGTGATTCTGTTGCTAATGTTGCCGGAGTTTACTCGAATCTTGATGAACTTTCTGTGTTCAATCCAAAGGCAATCTTACCTTGTTTTGTTGTGATTTACACTGGTTTTTAGCAATGTTTAGTGATGAAGATGATCATGGTTATTTTCATCGTATTTTCTCGTATTTGTACTGATGTTTAATGAGATAATCTCATCTCATGTACTTTATATGTATGCAGTTTTAATTGCAAAGTAATCTAGTTTGCTGTTTTTCATCACAATTTCATTGTTTTGATTGAGATTTTGTTCATGTTCTTCTTTGGAAAAATATTAGTGATTATAGTTTTTCATTTGGTTTGCTAATATGCCCCTGTAAAAACTATATTTGGTCACCTATAAAATTTTATTTTATTAAAAAAAAACTATAATTCATTCTCTTTTAATTAAATATGATTTTTTCTGTAGTATTAAAAAGTAAATTTCAACCAGTGGTATATTAGTAATTTTCTACTTTTAATAAGGGTATTGAAGTAATTTTACCTTTAAAGTTTTATGCTGTCTGCTTTTGGTAACTTTTTCATTTCAGGCCTTTTGATGGTAAAAGATGAAAAGACCATTTTAGCTTTTTTTTTTTTTTTTTTTTTTTTTAATAACAAAGGCACACCCAAAAAGTATTATAATTGCATTTGTACCCTTGTAAAAGCTGTAATTGCTAGAATATATGTTTAAAGCCAAAAATTTTGTATAAATAAGTTGGTGATTATGTTAGAAATAATTTTTTATTAAGTGTCCGATATATATATAAATATATATACCCATACTAGTACTAGCCTCATGTGTGTTAGTAAATTTTATGAAATTATATTTTCCAATGATTTAAAAATTAAAAAATATGAAAATAAAGGTTTTATATTAAGAGATGGAGTGGTCTACATTCTTGGGTGTATATATATAGATATTAATATTATTTTTAAATATAAAAATTATAAATGGAAACATATTTTCATGTTTTTCACATTATTATGTATTTTTTCCATACACTCCAATTCTTTATTATTACAAGTCTTTGTACATGTATTCCAACTCTTTATGTATTTGTATTGCAAGTTATTGTATATATATAACTGCTTTTTTTTCTTTTTTTTAATATATTTTGGGTCATTTATCCACTTTTTGAAAAAAAATATTTTTTAAAAATTTTTAGAAACAACCCCCTAATTGTTTTGAAACTCACTATATATATATATATATATATATATATATATATATATATATATATATATATAGTTTTGCATAATAATATATATTAAGAAATAAGTTCCAATTCATTCATTTTTTTTGGGTTTGTATATATAGTCATTGTTAAAAAAAAAAATTTCAAACAAGTCTAAAAATAATATAAATAAAAAATTAAATTTGGACTCATTTAAGGAAATAAATAAATGAATAATACATTATCCTTATCTGATTGGAATCCCACTCAGTTGGAAATAACAGATTGAAATGTTTTCTAGTGATGGTCCTTCAAATGAAGGACACCAAAATCAAGCATGTGTCTTTGTTTGCTCTTGTTAAAGTAATGCCATGTCAAATGTGTCTCCATGTTGTTTGTTATCAAGTGTTTGCTTTTACTAGTCTTGTCAACAAAACATACATAAATACATACACATATATAGTTTTAAAGATAAACATTGTTTGTACTTTGCTTGTCTTTTTTTAGATTCTTTTGTTGTTATTCTTTGAATTCTTTTTAAGGACCATAAATTTACAATTTGTTTGACTCATTAGAAGATGAGCCCTTTATAAGGACAAAATCACTGTAACCCAAACATAGATAGAGTTGCACCTTTTGTTTTCTTTTTATTTAAAAAAAGAAAAAAGAAAAAAGAAGCAGGACAAGAACATGACTAGTAGTTTTAGTTAGGGGGCATTGGAGAATTTCCACATGTGTAAGTCTCATGCTTATATTTGAACTATTCTATATATTTATAAAACCACATAGTTTAAAGTATGGATTTTAAAATTTCAAAAATAATTTCTATTTTTAGGGGGCATTGGAGAATTTCAACGTGCGTGGGTCCTTATGTATATTTGTGCTTTTTTTTATAGGTTGGAGAAATTATTATTACAGCTATGTAATTATATATATATATATATATATACCAACAATGGTTGGTCCTAGTGGTGGAGGGTTAGAGTATTTCAAGCAATTGATTCAAATTCAAATATTTGTGAATCCAAAAAATCTATGTTGGAAGAAGTCCACCCTCTCTAATAGCCTCTCAATAACCTCATTTTGGATTAGTTTGAATTCTATGTGTTTTAGGATGCCAGTGATTAAGAGACCAATATATATATATATATATATGAGCAAAATTTTTAGGGTGGTCTCATAGTACCATTAGATTTATATCAAATAGCTATCTTCATTCTATATAAAATATTAAATAGTGTTAAACAATATCGACAGTAATTATATACAATAAATAATAGTAATTATACACAATCTTGTACAGTAATAACTGTTAGATAATAATTTAATAGCTATCATTAAATATTGTTAGAGATGAAGCACATATACAGCTAATATTTACCCCTATATATACACACACGTTGAGAAATTGCTTGGAAATCATCATAATTTCATGTTAGTTTTTATAAATAGATAAAATATCTAGCTAAGGTCTTTTAATATATTTTAAATACAAATGGTATATTTATTAAATAAAAGTATATTGATATGACATCCTTTGGCATTTAAGGGGAAATTTGCTTTAGAAAAGTAGGAACAATTTTGATATTTAAAAAAAACTTCAACATTAAAGCAAAATATATCAATGAGAGAATATTACTATATAAAATTGAAGGATCCAAAGTGAAAAAAAAAAAGTTAGAATGACTAATAAAATGGTTAGATTGCAAATTAATAGGAAATAAACACTAATTTAACTTCGATTTAATTTATAATTCTTATATTAAATAAAACAAGCGAATAAAGACAATGATTGGATTGGCATTTTGTATTTTTATGGTTGTACACAAAGGATCTTATTCCAGACAAAAATTATATATAAACCCCTCCAAAGTTATTATTTTCAAACTTACAATCCAAAGATAAAGATTCTTCTGCATTGGTTTGTACTATCTAAAAATTCCAAAACTTTAGAAAATTGGGATCTCCAGTTTGGCTTATTCTCTGTTTGTTTTAAAATTTTATAAAATTAATAAATAAGTTCAAAGTTAATTCCAAATAGTAGAAGACAGAGTTATTAAAAAAATTCATAATTATATATATGTATAAATAAATTTTATTTTATGACGAACATATTTTAAATTCATGTATGGCAGTATTTGCTTCTTAAACTTATCGTAATGCACCGTTAAAATTTTATTTTATGACCAACATATATTTTAAATTCATGTATGTCAGCATTTGCTACTTAAACTTATCATAATGCAACATTTTTTATTTAAAAAAAATTCTCTCACCCTTTAATTAATTAAAAAAATAACTCGGTGCTACCGTAACAATAGTTGAGCGATTAATGCACTTAACTCTCATACATGACGTAGAAGATATATATGAAGGTTTGATTCCCTCCTAATGCATGGTTGAGACATAGTAATAACAAATGTGTATGTGTTTAGAGTGATTTGTCCACATTGTCAAATAACACCATCATTGTTAGTTCCTCCGGTGTGGTTTGTGAATTTAAAAAACACTTAAACACTCATAAAAATCTCACACAAACCAAAACACAAAAGGAGACACACGAAATTGATAACCCAGTTCGGCATTAACTCACCCATGTCTGGGAGGCCAAGTCTGGAGATCAACAGTCCACTAAAAGAGGTGTAAATATATATGTACAATAACTTTTCTTTCACCCTCTCAAAGGTAGATAAGAAGCCTCTCACAATTCTTTAATCCACACAACCTATATCTCGGATCATCACCATAATCTTCGAGCAAGGTTGCTTAGATGGACGCCTCAACGTCCCAAATATAGCCCATGTCTCTTAGGAACTTTTCAAAATTAGCTGTTACAACTCGTGTTGTAATCGAACTTGCAACATGGCCATAACTGCTGACTTGGTTGAATTCTAGTTTCGTTTTCGAAGCGACCTCAAGACCCATCAACCTCTTGGTCATGCATAATCCAAGTCGATGCAACCAGATCTCCCAATCCCGACTACCAGCAACTAGCCTACCTCCTCAGCTTCTCACCACGCAGTCCCCTCGCAAGGGGCACACAACTTTGTGCGTCTTCACACAATTTACCAAACTTAATCTTCAATCATTCATGCCAATCATACCAATAATAGATATCTCTTCAATTTGGCATGTCTTCAATCACTACAACTCTTCAATCATTGATAGGTATTTCTTCATTTAGCCTCCATCTATATTTAGTCTTCAATCAAATCTTCTAAATATGGTCTTGATAAAATCTTGTCAAAAATAGCTCCACCAAGATCTCACAAGATATTTCTCTCCAAGCCAAGAATATTTGCCAAGTCATCATACTATCCACGTCACCATGGATGTCACATCACCTTGACTAGGTGTTAGATCATGCCAATTAAAGTGCATTTTGCACTAACAATCATCATCATCATCATCATCATCAACAACAACAACAATAATAATAGTAATAACAACAACTCCAATTTAGTGTTTTTTTTTCTTTTAACCAAACATATTGTATGGTCCAACTCAAAAGCTTAAAAGATAGGATAAGAAACCCAAAATTATCTATATTAATATTCATATTTTCTAAATTAACCAATGGGGGATTATTAGTTATTCTAATGCGCCCTTTCATAATTACTAGTCTATTTTAATTAAGCACATTGCAAACAAGTCAAACTCTAATACCATCTGCTAATAAGGGAAAGCAAATATCCTGCAATCTCAACAACAAGGCAAATAATCAAAGCAAATGTCCAACATCCCAACACTCCCCATCAAGTTAGTGCATAAATATTACACATGCTTAACTTACCAAAACATGATGAAAATCTAGATATAATGAAACTAGTTTGGTGAGAATATCGGCTAGTTGATCCTCTGAATTAATCTTAAGTAATTCTATAATCTTCTCATCCAACTTTTCTTTATTGAAGAATCAATCCACGAGATATGTCATATGTATGTTGCTTTATTGTCACAAAACAAAAAGAGTCTTAGCCACAAAGTCTAACAATAGCCGGATCAATGTTGTAGTAGATTCCCAAAGCAAGATTCTTGTTCTAAAGGTCAAGCAATTATAGCTAGGAGGTTATTAAAGTCATCAAGGGAGAAGTTTAAAAAGAATGTAGTTGTTACATTAGTCAAACTCAACTCAAAAGCTTGAGATGATGAGATGAAAAACCGCATGTTTTTATATCTTAATTCATATTTTTTTTCAAATTAGCCGATGTGGAACTATTAATTACTTCAGTACATCTCTTGATATATGTTAGTATATTTTAACCAACCATGTTGCAAACAAACTAAACAAATCAAACTCTAATACTACCATTTGCTAAGAGCAGGGGCGAAGCCACCTATACGAGAAGGGGGGCAATTGCCCCCTTTTAGTTTTGAAAAAAATTATTTTCTTTTAGATTTTTTTTATCATTATATATAATATATTTTTTAAATATTTCATTTGTCCCCCTTCTATTTTTATTTATTATAAGTTATGATAGGAATATTTATATTTTCACCCCCAATAAAAATATATAATTATATATACGCTCTTATAAAATTATATTTACATGTTCATCCTCACAAGTCACAAAACATAAATATTTATCAATTACCCTTTACTTTTCTATTTGAGAGTCTATGGAAGAGAAAGCCAACGAAGTCATGCTCTCGTCTCATCCATAGGAATCTTTGGGCATTTGTTTCTTATCTTCACCTTGATTTCTCACCCTCATCAGTCATCACCACCAAGCTCCGGTGGTCCGGTGTCTGGGATTTGGTACGCTATCTCCCTCATTTTTGTCTTTAATTAGGGTTAAGAATAAGGTTCTCATCTTCAATTAGTCATGCTCTCATCTCATCCATAGGAATCTTTGGGCATTTGTTTCTCATCTTCACCTTGATTACTAGCCCTCAATCTCATCACTCATCAGTCATCACCATCAAGCTCTGACCTCTGGAATTTGGTACACTATCTCTCATTCTCTCTTATCTTTGTCTTCAATTAGGGTTAATATTTAAGAACAAGGTTTTTTTTTTTCATTATTTAGATTTTAGGGTTCTCATCATTAGATTCTTTCACACCTTTCTAATTATTCTTTGATCTTGTGTTGGATTTGGGTTAATTGAAATTTAAGTATAGAAATTTTGTGTTTGAGATATTTCAATATAATGGACTTTAATTTTTTATTCTTATTTATGTAAAGATTTTATGGAGCGGTATTTCAAGAAAAAAAACAACAATAGAATTAGAAATGTCTCAAGCAAAAATAAATGAAGACAATATAGTGGATTCTGAATATCATGGCTCAAAGAGGAGCCACATGGAATTTGATTTAGAAAAACTTCCTTCAAATCCTGGATTACAAAAGCCTATTATTGAATATGATCCTAATTTAAGAGATCAAATTCGAAAATCATATTTGCAAAAAGGGCCATGTCAACCTCTAAACCATACTTTTAAGCAAACCATGCAAGGTAATGTGATGCTGCGATTTAATCCTTTATGGTTTGATGAATTTCCTACCTGGTTAGAGTATAGCATTGTCAAAGAAGCGGCATATTGCTTGTGTTATTATTTGTTTAAAGTGGATAATAACAAACATTCAGGAAGCTCAGATGCTTTTGTTACCGAAGGTTTCACTAATTGGAAAAAAAAAAAGTTACGAGAGCATGTCGGTGGTCCTAATAGTACACACAACAATGCTTGGAACAATTGTCAAGTTTTAATAAATCAACAACAACATATTCAAACAATTGTGAGCAAGCAAAATGATCAAGCTACAAGTGACTATTGTAAGTGTTTGACTGCCTCCATTGATTGTATTTGATTTCTTTCACGATAAAGCCTAGCTTTTCGTGGTCATGATGAATCTGAATACTCAGAAAATCAAGGGAACTTCTTGGAAATCTTAAAATTTCTTTGTGATCATAATGAAGACATTAAAAAAGTTGCATTAGATAAATATCCTAGAAATCTCAAGTTGACTTCACCAGATATTCAGAAAGATATTGTTCATACATGTGCAATTGAGACCATTAAGATAATTGCTCAAGATCTTAAAGATTCATTTTCTTTTCAATTTTGGTTGACGAGGCACGAGATGTATTAACTAAAGAGCAAATGGGTGTAGTAGTATGATGTGTGAACAATGACGGACAAGTGATTGAGTGCATTTTGGACATTGTTCTTGTTACTAATACCACTGCTTCATCACTCAAAGTAGCAATTGAAGACTTTTCAAGCATAACTTGAGTCTTTCTCAATTGCGTGGTCAAGGATATGATGGTGCCAGTAATATGCAAGGTGAGTACAATGGTCTCAAAACTCTAATCTTGAAAGAAAATCAAAGTGCATTTTACATCCATTGTTTTGCACACCAACTCCAACTGGCACTTGTAGCTATTGCAAAAAAAAAAAGTTTCCACTAAATTGTTTTTTATAGTGGTGAATGAAATTATTAATATGGTTGGAGGATCTTGCATGCATCATGACATTCTTATTGAAAATCAAGTGATCAAAGTTTTTGACGCACTTGAAACCGGTGAACTTTTAAGTGATCATGGCCAAAATCAACAAAGTGCTTTTAAGCGTCCTAGCGAGACACGTTGGAGTTCTCATTATGATACCTTAATTAACTTGGTTAAAGTGTTTTCTTTTGTTATTGAAGTACTTGATTTGATCATAGAGAATCCAAAGTCTGAAGAAAAAGGGGTGAAGCAAGTCGTTTGCTAGATAAATTGCAATCTTTTGATATGGTGTTTTGTATTATTTTGATGAAGAACATATTGGGAATCACCAATGAGCTATCACTAGCATTGCAGAGAAAGATCAAGACATTGTGAATGCAATGAATTTGGTTAAAATAACTAAGAATCGATTATAGTCTATGCGATAAGATGGATGAAGTTCTTTGTTGAATGAGGTTTTCTTATTTTCTGTAAAACATGATATAAATGTCATTAACATGGATGATGGATACATTGCTCGTGGAAGATCTCAACGCAATGCAAAAAAGGTAACAAATATGCATTATTATCGGGTTGATCTCTTTTATTCTATTATTGATTTACAACTTCAAGAGCTCAATAATCGTTTTAATGAAGTGTCTACTGAGCTACTTATTTGTGTTTCATGCTTGAGTCCAATGGATTCTTTTTCATCTTTTGATAAGAAAAGATTAGCTCAGCTTGCTCAACTATATCCAAGTGATTTTTCAGAGGTGGAAGTCCTTGCTCTTGAAAATCAATTAGATACTTATATTATTGATGTGAGATCCAGCACATATTTCAATAATCTACCAGGAATTAATGATCTTGTTATCAAAATGGTGAGAACAAGAAAAAATATTTTATATCTGTTGGTTTATAAGCTTATAAATCTAGCTCTAATTTTACCAATTTCAACTGCAACTGTGAAGAGGGTTTTCTCTACAATGAAGATTGTGAAGACTCGATTGCGCAATAGAATTGGTGATCAATTCTTAGCTGATTGTTTGGTAACGTACATTGAGAAAGATATTTTTGATTACATAGATAATGAAACTATTATTCATTGTTTTCAAAATATGAAAACTTGTAGATGTCAATTATGAATTTGTTCTAGTTAATGTTTTATACTAGTTGTTTATGTAAAAGACTTTAACTAGTTATGATATTTAACTTGTGCTATTATATAATTTCGATTGTATTCAAAATTTGATTTACAAGATTATATTTACCCCTCTTATAAAAAATTTCTAGCTCCGCCAAGAGATAAAAAATATTCTATATTCTCAACAACAAGAAAAATAATTAAAATAAAAACCCTACAAATCTTATTAAATAGGATCAATATTAGTGGTACTTTAACAATTTGTTTTATTAAATTATTATAACTTGCTCATTTAAAGATTTTTTAAAAATTAAGATTAAATTGAGTCTATTTGCATGAAATTGGAGGCATGTAAAAATATTCTACATATGTTTAACTTATTTATGTAGACCTAGGGTGCAAGGCGGATGGGGGATCTTGAATTTGGAATCCTTCAACATAGCCCTCATAGGAAAATAGTGGTGGAAAATCATATTTGGGAACCCTTGTTGAGGATCACACATAATCCAATTTAACTATTACCAGGGAATGCCAACATGGAATCTACACCACCACAACCACAAGAAAAAATCTTTCTTATGGCAAGGGGTTCTAAGCTCGATAGAGGCTTTTAAACCTCTCCAATGCAACCCCTATACTTTGCTTGGATGGAGGTTTTGGGAGGTAAGGTAAGGTTTTGGGAATAACCATGCTTGGAGAAGGGGGTAAGGGTGGAGGTAAGGGTTTAGAGGGTTAGATGGAGGTTTTAAAACCTCCATCTAACCCCCATTTTCCAACCCTTCAAATTGGGGGGTTCAACTTGCCTAGTCTGAGAACCAGGCAACTCCCTAGTTCTGGCTTATCACAGACTGCCACGTGTCCATTTGCTTTTTTCTATTGTAATTAATTTTTTCATATGGACATGTGGCATGATATGATAGGCTAGAACTAGGGATTTGCCTTGTTTTCAAACCAGGCAAGTTGAGCTCCCAACATAATATTATTTATTAATATTAATATATTAATTAATTAAAAAATAAACATATTAATATTAATATTAATATAATATAATATAATGTAATATGTTTATTTTGTTAATTAATTAATATTATTATATTAATTAATATAGTAATAATCAAGGGAGATGTTTATGTAAACAATGAGAAAATCATATAACTTTCATGCAATTGTAAATAAAGTTACAACTTTTGTCTTTCAACATAGGATTAAGTTGGTAATATTACTATAAAACCTTACCTCCAATTACCTTCAAACTAAACCCAACAAGGTTTCAAAACCTCAATTTACCTTACCTTGCCCCAAGCAAAGAAAGGTTTCAAAACCTCCTTTTACATCCCATTACTTTACTTTACCTTACTTTACAAAACCTCCCAAAACCTCCATCCAAGCGAATTATAAATCTCATTTTACCCCAAATTTGGGGTTTGGTATAGGATGACCCCAAATTTGGGGTCTCGCATAAATATTAGTTTTTTAAATAATTTTTTTATTTTATTTTATTGTAATTAAAATTATAAAGTTAATAATTCACTAATATAACTATGAGTAGTTATTATATACCTACAATATTAATTTGTGTGCAATTAATTAATTAATTAATTAATTATTAATTAATTAAATTAATTTATGATAAATTTATAAAACTTGAATAGTTAAAATTTTATTGAAAATAACCTTAATAAAGCTAATATAATGTAAAATCTAATTATATTAAAATTAATATTCTGGTAAATCAATAGCACTTTCGCCTAGATTGTCGAAATAGTTTCTAAAGGCATTCAAGGTTGAAGGAGGTGGTTGTTAAAAATGTCATCTTTTTTTGCATAATTTGTGCTAGTTCAGATTGAATATAAGCACGAATATTAGGATGAGTAATTATGCTCAAATCTGTAGTCAAGATCTTATTTTCTTCTTTAAACTCTTTCATAGCCATTTTATCTACATTTTTCTTCTTCAATATCTCCATAAGTTGTCAGTTATCTTCTTACAATTTGCCCATTGTAGATATAAGATTAGTTTCATTCTTTTTGTTCAATTTAGCCTTTTTCACACTGACTGGACGTTGGGAAGATTTTCCACCACTATCATCATCTAGGTTAATTGAAAATTGTGACAATCAAGGGGAAGCTACAGATTGAGATTCAGGTGTTGCATTGTCTGACTCGGAGGAGAGAAATTGACACTATGTTTTGAGACATTTGCCTTGGAGCGAGCATGTGGTCCTTAAAATTTTCAAAATTTTTAACCTTATCCCATACATGATTATACTTGAAACCTTTATGGGATTTTGGATCTTGTCCTAGCAATAGTTTTGCTTGACTTAACTGCAAAATTTTGTAATGTTCTTATTTCCTCCTTTGCTCCTCCAAGAGGTACCTCTCCACTCTATGTCTTCTGGCCCTCAATAAAGTTGGTCCTCGCTGATATCTGAATGCCATGGCTCTCACAACGATATGCAAAGGTGACTGGCTCTCCAAGTGATTAAAATAATAAAACACATATTCGGTTTTCCTCAATTTAAAGGCAAACCCTAGTAATGTAGGCCAAGTAATTTATAGCTCCGCTTTAGAAGTAAGGGGTCAGGGAGTCTGTTAAGTCACATTGCTTTACTGAGCTACCATGCTCTAGATAGCATCCATTAACTCTCCACATCGAGTCACTATCCCAAGGCCTAATTTTTGACACATCGAAAATGTGTTGATCTCTGATTATTTTCAAACGGATTTGGGCGGTTTAAATATCAAAATGGTCCCTCTATTTTGCGTTTTTTGCCCTTTTAGTCCATCTAATATAAAATTTGCCCTTTTGGTCCTTGTATTTGCACATTTTCATCATTTTTTATCTCTCCAATTCATCAGCTGGAAGGATCAAAAGGGTAAATCCATCAATTGGAGGGACCAAAAGGATGATTTTGATATTTTGACCATTAGGGATCCATTTGGAATCCATACATTTATTATTTTTTTAAAAATTTATTTTATTTTAAGAACAATCAATAAATTTTAATTTAAAAATTGATGTTATTTTGAAAGCAATCAATAATATATTTGGAAAATTTGGAAAATATTATTATTAAAGAAAGCAATCAATAAATTTTTGACTATTACAGGTTTGACCATCCTATTTTCTAATATTTTCAGGCGTGACCTCTTAAACACAAGGTAGGAAACCGTTAGGCTATGCTTTGGTTCCTGGGATTTGTAGTTTTTTTTTTTAAATAAAACGTAAAAAAATTATAAGTTAACTATTATTTTCTAATATAGTTAAGAAATTAACTATATTACAAAATAATAATTAATTTCTTAAAGGCAGCCATGCAGCCGTTAAGAAATTTTTTTGAAGAAATTTTTTCTTATAAAAAATGGAAAACGTGAGAGAATCTCCAGTTTTTTTTATTTTTTTATTAAAAAATAAAAAAAATGAAAACTGGAGAAACTCTCCCATTTTCACATTTTTTAATTAAAAGAAAAAAGAAAACGGGAGAGTTTCTCCCGTTTTCTATATTTAAAAAAATAATAAATAAAGAAGTTGAAAATGGGAAAAGTTTTTCTGTTTTCCCTTAAATGCGCACTTTGGTAAATAATCCAGAACATGCATATTTTGGTAAAAAAAAACCATACACGTGTTCAAGGATTTGGGTGATTTTTTTTATCTATTAAACTTGGGTCAAATATATATATTTTTAAAATAATATAAAAACAATATTATATAAATGCAGATAATTATGTTTGCATATGTTTTTTAAATTAAATTTATTTACAAATAAGATATTTACAATTCGTGCAAATATTTATACTTTTTATGAATATATTTAATTTATACTTTTAAATATGATTAAATATAATTAAAAATAAAATTTGTTGGTGATGATAAATTTATATTTTTTATAATTCCCTTGGTAATAATAAAATAAAAAAAAAATTTGGTAATAATCTAAAAATTCCGTTGGTAATAATACTAAATTTATAATAAAAAATTTCGTTAGTGATAGTTTAAATATCCCGTTGGTGATAATTCAAAATTTTGTTGGTAAAAGTGATAAATTCCGTTGGTGATTAATACTGGTGATAAAATTAAATTCCGTAATAATAAGAAATTCCAATGATAATGCAAGAATTCCGCAATAGTACCAAATTCCGTTGATAATACCCAAAATTTCTGTTGGTGATAATACAAAATTCCATCGTAAAAAATTATATTGGTGATAATTCAAAATTCTATTAAAAATATTTTAAAAAAATATTTTAAAGCTTAGAAAAAATTAATAATATTCACAGAATTCCTACGAAATTTCCAACGGAATATATGGCGGCGGAATAATCTGATAATATAATATTCTATTACTAATATCTTCGTAGGTGCCAAATCCTTTCCTTCGGAATTTTGTCACAAAATCTATTGGTGATATTAACTTTCACCCATGGAAAAATTCCATTGGAAATATTCCGTCTCTACCTATGTTTTCTATTTAGTTAATTATTTTTTCTTATAAAAAAAATGTTATAATGATCAAAATTTGAATCGCTTCATGAAAATTATAAAAATCACAATGTGTTAAATATTAACTTATCCAATGCCAATAGTAGAGTTTGTAAAAATTTAGATTATCTTTAAATTATAAATATATGAATTTAATAGGACTTGACAGAACTTTAAGAAAAGCACATATGAGCTTAAAATGAAAAGGTTGAATAAGATATAAAAAGTAAAAGTCATGTTATAAAAAAAAAATTGAAAAGTTGGATGAGACACCATAAATCAGTGTGTGTGTACATAGAAACAAATGGGAAAAGAAGCAATTACAAAATCAAGGGGTTTAACGATAGTTGGCAGCAGTTGTTAGATTTGCAACTTGTTGAGAATTAGAACCCAGAAACAAAGGGAAAAAAACGCATTTACAAACACAAAAATTTAACGAGATTCGACAGTATATGCTTATGTTTTTGGGAGCAGAATAACTATCATTTTTCTTATTACAAAATTAGGGTTTCATATTACATGAATATAGATATAAACCATATCCGCTATAATTTTACTAAATACTCTTGTACTGTATTAGGGGGTGTTGCCCCTGCACCTCCAACCCATTTTGTTGCATCTCTCAACTCCATTCATATGCTACACTCCGCACTCTGTTCCTCTCTACTCTGGTATCATCCTTTCACCTTTATATATGAGCCATATACAACACATATAAAGGTCATTATTCATTTATATACAATATTTAATAGTAATTAAGAGTAGTCTACTATATCTAATAGTAATCAATAGTGTAGTAGTAATAAAATAAAATGTGCTCATCACTCTAACAAATAGCAACCATTAGCTTATGTTTTAACGGCTATTATCACCATTAGCTTATGTTTTAACGGCTATTATCAAATAGCCCTAGATATTAAAACACTCTCTCTCTCTCTCTCTCTCTTTCTCTCTCTCTCTATATATATATATATATATATATTTTTTTTTTTTTTTTTGAAGAATAATAACAAAGTTTAGGGTTACATTGGTTAATATTCATAAGTTAATTTAATAAATATTTTAGGAGGACCACTATTTTACCAATTAGTCAATTTAATAATATCTTTTGCTTAATTTTTTCCAAATAATAAAAATAACCCTCAAACACTGGTTTTAGATTTATTTATTTATTTATTTATTTATTTTTGCAAAAAAGAGCAAAAGCTAACAAAGAAAAGAAAAACAGAGATCAAATTAAAAGGCCAGATTCATTTGAGAGCAAAGGTCTTCAATCCAGTGGGGTCAATCCCGTCCTTGGGAGAAAAGCGAGATTTCAGGATTTGAACGCCCGAAAGAAATGAGAGCATCCTCCAGTATATTGGAATCACGATCAATAATCTCCACGAATAAGCTGGGGAAGTGCTTCAGTTGTAACTTGAGAAGTTGAATGTTGGAGTGGAAATGCCAAGCAGCAGTCTTTTGGAACTTGTTCAGCATTTGTTTGATACCAGGGCAATCACAGAAGATGCAAATTGGAGTCTAGCCGTTAGAGTTATAGAAGGATAATGCAAAGGAAATGGCATCAATCTCAGCTTGGATCGGAGAATCGGAGTGGCTTCCCTTAGCACCAGCCAAGATGACTTGTTTATAATTAAGGGTGATCACAAATCCCAGTCCACACTCCTACGAGGAAGATACCCAAGAAGCATCAGAATGGATGGAGATTATAGCTTGAGAAATCAGAGGTTTAGAGAACTCCCTTGAAAGTTTTACAGAGAATTGATCAAAATCAGAAACATAAGAACAAGCTCTGTTGAGGATGGAGTTGAAATTTGGCTTCCACTACTTGAAGATAAGGTTGCATCTGTCCTTCCAAATTAACCACGCAGTAGTGGCAATAAGAGCCTTGCCAATAAGGTTTTTGTGAGGATTCCCAAAGGATGAAGTCAGCCAAATACCATAAAGAATGATGATTTGGAGGAAGGTCCAAATAGCTCAGGACATTGGCCCAACATGGCTTAAGTTTGTAGCAATCCCAAATAACATGTTTGACAGTTTCTGGTTCCAAATCACAGAACTTACAAAGGGAATGGGGACCAATATTAAGATCATATAAATATGCCCCAGTTGGCAGTTTACCATGGGCTAATTTACAGATGAAGACTTTAATACGGGGACAACCCGAAGGCGCCAAATATGATGCCAACCAGACCAGATATCATCATTGCTATCATTTAGGCAATCATAAACCACAGAAGCCAAGGTGGTTTTATTTTATTTAGCAACCCAAACCAAACAATTGTAGGAAGCAGTAACATCCATTTTCAATAACCAATCCCAATTCAGGTTGACACCGAAAGCATGAATCAAAGCATCATGATCAAAGTGATCAGAATTTATAAAATCAGAGAGGGTCATGTTGTCAAGAGGCAAATCCATGTTAATGTAAGTTGGTTTCAAATTGATGGGTAAATCCATAATACAAGGGTCATTCCATAAATTCAGAGAAAAGGGGTTGCAATCAGTAATTAGGATATTTGATTTAATAACCTCAGCAGTTTTGCAAATTGATTTGAAGAACCAAGAAGTACGCAGATGACAACCAGAGTTCCAAACATTCCAAAAACCATATTTAGTTTTGAAAATATCGACCCAAATTTTGTTATCAGAATTAAGAATTGCGAAAATGTTTTTGAACATCAGAGAATGCCTAGCAAGCTTTAGATTGCAGATACCTAGTCCCCCATCAGATTTTTTTCAGTGTAGTAACCGTCCAACCCACATAATGGAAGCCATTTCGATTGCTCGTCCTACCCCAGAGAAAGTTCCTAGCCAATTTGGAAATATCCTGGATAACAGTCTCAAGGATATGCATAATAGAAAGGTAGTAATTTGGAACTGAGAGAATAAAGTTGTTAATGAGCACAGCCTGACCAGCAGTAGAGATAGAAGAATGGTTCCAGGATTGAATAGAGCGCGAAACCCTATCTTGGAGGAAATTAAATTGATTTACAAGAAGCTTTTTTAGGGAAATTGGAATTCCAAGATAATAGAAAGGGAAGCTCCTAATTTGAATGCCCAAAATCCTGGTAATGGCAGATTTGATTTTTCGAATTGCACCATAAAGGGAAAGAAATTTCGGATTTAAGGAAGTTCGGTTTTTGCCTTGTAAGTCTTTGGTAAATACTAAGACATAACTGGATATTCCTGGCCGAAAGTCTGGACACTTTAGTGACAAGGATAAGATCATAGGCAAACATTAGATGGTTAAAGTTACGGCTGAGATTGTCATTAAAACCTGGAATCATACTGGTCGACAAGGCTTTGTTGAGAATAGCCGACAGGTTTTGGTTTACAAGGAGAAAAAGAAGAGGGGACAAGGGGTTACCCTGTCTAACTCCCCTAGAGCTAGTGAACCAAGAGGAGGGTTTACCATTAACTAGAATGGAGAAAGAAGCCGAAGAGAGACAAGCTTTGATCCAGGAATTCCAAAGATCAGGAAAGCGAAATCTCTGGAGGATAGCAAGAATTGTTGTCCATTCAATAGTATCAAAGGCCTTTTCAATATCGATTTTGGCAATCATCGTAGGGGGATTATCAATATCACTCTTCACTCTCTAAAGAGTGAGCAACTTCCTGAACCATAATAATGTTGTCAAAAGAAGTGCGGCCAGGAAGGAAGCCACTTTGCTCAAGGCCAATTAAATTAGAAAGCACCTTTTTGAGATGAATAGAGAGAATTTTCGAGATGACTTTATAACAGACGTTACATAACAAAATAGGTCTAAATTCAATCACAGAGGCAGGATTATCTTTCTTAGGAATGAGGACCACATAAGCTTAACCCCAGGACTTAGGCAATTTATAAGTAAAGAAGAAATCAGAGATAGCATTGAATAGGGTATCACCAATAATATTCCAGTAAAAAATGTAAAATTCCACAGTTAAACCATCCGGCCTAGGACTTTTGCCGCGAGACATTGATTTAAGGGCATGAAAGACCTCCCTCTTGGAAAGAGAAGCGATTAGTTCATCCCTATCATCATCAGAAATAGTATTAAAGTCATCTAGCAAGGCCCGAAAAAGGGAATCATAAGGGATTTGGGAGGAGGAGCCCCAAAGATTTTGAAAAAAATTAAGAAAACAACCCTCAATCCCAGCCTGATCAGAGAAGAACATACCTAAAAGATCCTTAATGGTTGAAATTTTGTTATGGTGATGTCGAATTTTTATCGAAGTGTGGAAAAACTTGGTGTTCTAATCCCCCTGTCCAAGCCATTAGACCTTCGCCTGCTGGGCCCAGAAGATCGCATTTTGGTGAAGCAGAGCTTTTATGTCTGTTGTATAGAACCCGAAGTCAAGTGTCGTTCCAAAGATCATATGCAGTCGCGGTTGTTATAAAATCTTCAACAGATGTGATTTCCTACTCAATATGCTGAATCTCAGAGTTGATGGAACACAAACCTGCAGATCTCCACTTAAGAATATTATGCTTAGTCCGCGAAATAGAGTGAGAAAAAGCTTGAAGGTGAGAGGAAGAGGAGTTGATATTCCAAGCTTTTAAAATACTGTTATGATAACCTTCATAGTCTAACCAGTAGTTATCAAAACGAAAAACCCTAGTTTTAGAGCGCAGATAATAAAAATGTTAAGGAGAAAAGGGCAGTGATCCGAGTTAGTTCTGATGAGATGCTTATTAGAAAATTTTTGGAAAGTAGAGAACCAGGAAGCGTTGGCAAGAAAACGATCCAACCTTGCCCAACGGCAGGCCAAACCATCTTGACTGTTAGACCAGGTAAAATGCGGACCAATGAAATTAAGATCAAGTAGAGCATTATCTAAGATAAACATAGAGAAAAACTTAGATTTGGCAGCATAATTACGGAAAGACCCTCCCCTGTGCTCCTCAGTAGTGACTATAGTGTTGAAGTCACCACCGAGGAGCTAGGGTATGTTAAGATTAGACATACCAAAGAGATTATGACAAAGCTTCTTATGGTCAGAGAGGAGTTGGGAGTTGTAGATGACTGTGAAAACCCAATTCAAACCTCCAGAGGAGATGACCAAGTGAAGAGCCCACCTGGAAGTAGCAATTGGAGTAACATTACCTACCATATGATTCCAGAGGATGGTAATCCCACCAGAGAGACCATCAGCCGGGATTGCTGCCCAGTCCCAAATATTCCTGAAAAAGACACAAAAACGGGAAATCCTATCAGTATTTGCTTTGGTTTCGAGTAGACAGAGAATATTAGGCTTAGGCTGAGCTTGAACGTCTTTAATTCGATCAATTGTGTTTCTGTTTAAGATGCCCCTGCAATTCCAACAGAATATTTTTAAATTCATAAGAGTGAAGAAAAAGAAAAGAAAAGAAAAACTGAGAAAAGGGTTTAAATAACTGGAGATTTTCTCCCTTTTTTGGAGCTTTTGCTGCTCTTGCTAGGACCCCTCCGAGCTAAAGCTTCGAGTTTCACATCTTTTTCATATTTTGCAAGGACTAAATCATCGTCAGGTTCCATGGAGAAGTCACCATCATCAAAACCCTCAGAGGCACAGAACTGAGCTTCCCCCAAGCTGAGATCCTTCTGAGGATTGAGAACTTCAACCTCAGTGTTAACAAGGGCCAGGTGACCATCATTATGCAACGCATTGAAAGAGGAAGTCGGAGTGGAAATAGAGGAGATAAGGAGTTGCTCTCTGGGAGAATGCTAGTTTTTTGGCTCAAGAGTGCATTGAGCCGTTAGGAGACGTAACGGAGAAGATTGCGCGTTACTCAAGAGAGGAGTGCAGGATGAGGCTCGAGGCATGGCAGGATCCGTCCCATCCGAGGCAAGGACAGAAACCTCTCTCTCAAGGGCAACGACTGCTGAAGCCTCGGGAGCTCCACTTTGCAAAAGTAGGCGGCCTTGGGAAGTGACAATATCACTATTAGGGTTTGAAAAGCCATCATCCTTTATGGCGCCATGCTAAGAGTCAACCACGTGTCGAGAGGGTTGCCATGCCGGAGGCCATGCGTCCAGATCCTGCAAGACATTAACTTGAGATTCGTGCTGCCTCGGAGCCCAGTCACCGCCACGATCTATGTTGGGAAGCCCTTCCCCCACCGCGGACGCCACCGTTAGCGCCGCCTCTCCCCTGAAGAGAACGTCCTCTTCCCCGACGAGAACGAGGATTTGCCAGGGGCCAAACTCCAAATCATCTTCAATTAAATTGAAGGAAGGTTGCTTTGACGCCAGGTGAGCAGAAGGGATGCCATCCTATTCTTCACAGGCCTCACTAAACTGCATAGACACATTCATTGCGCCATTCCTGCCACAACTGGGCTAGGGGGCACAGATGGTGTTTTATGCCGTCGACTGCTGGCGAAGGTACAAGTTGCTTCACCGTGCCTGACCCTGCCATAATTAAAGCAATACATAGGGATTTTTTCATAAAGAGCAAGAATAAAGACCGAATTGTCACCATAATGAACCCAGGTTCCTTGTTGCAGGGGCTGAGATAGATCGAGCTCCACACATATGCGAGCATATTTGGCTCTCGCTCTGTCCAGGGTGTGAGGATCCACTTTTAAGACATTGCCGAACAGGGAAGCAATGGCTTCAAGAATTTCTCCAGACCAAAGTTCAATGGGAAGGTGAAAAAGCTGAATCCACACAGCAACCTTGTTTAAACGTTCAGAAGCAGGTTGGAAAGACTCTTTCCAAGGGGCTACTTGAAGAATTCGACCGGCGATCGTCCACGGACCGTCCCAAAGCAACTTGCTCTGCATCTCCGTGGACTCGCAACGAACAAAGTAGTACCCGTTGGGAAGGTCTGCTATAGTGAATCCACCTAAACCTTTCCAGGCATCGACCATGGCCAGCTTGGCTTCATCAAGGGGAAAGGTTTTCCGTAGGAATTTCGCATACAAAGAGATGTGCATACTGTCCTTGGAGGCCTACCAAAGATCATCCGCAATTGTGACTGAGCGTCGAGTGTTGTTTTTAATTTTGTCAAAATGTTCTTTTTGAAGGTGAGGAGGTGGCTCCGAAAAGAAAGGTTTAGGATTGTCACCGACGACGTTGGCCCACGATTTACCCACCCTAAGGTTTGGCAAACGAGCGGCATCTGCGCTAGGGGTAGTCATGCCACCCCCACTCGAAGATCAAGTGGGGGAGGGGAGAGGAAAAAGAGACGGAGAGATCGACGACAGGAGAAGAGCCAGCGACTAGAGAGCGTGAAGGTACACCAAGAACTTGATATGATGTTACACATAAACACTGGTTTTAGATTGAGATTAGAGTGAGAATGACTAACGAGACATTTCCAAAGTAGAAATATGATGGCGAAATAGATTTGCTTTAATTGCTTTCATAAAGTAAGTTTTAGTGTCTTGTCATAAGACATTTAACATATGCTCCCTGAATTTCCGCAAATGCCCTTAACCTTTGCTCCTTATTAATTATTTGTATTTAGAATTGTATTATATTTCTAAACAAATGCATACATTATTTGTTTTATTTTATAAATAGTTTTAAAAATTAAAACATATAAATAAATAAATGTATTTTCCAGAGTACATAAAAAATTATTTTAAAAATACCATATATTAGCAATTGGCCAATTGCCCACTATTATAGGGGCATACAATTAATTTATCTACAAATGGAGAAATATGAATAATATATATATATGTGTGAGATTGTGTAATCTGCAAAATGTTGACAGTTCAATTCAGGGGCGGAGGCAGGGGGGGGGGGGGGGGCAAGGGGGGCGGCCCCCCTCCCCATTCTCTCTCTTTGTCTCTCTCTCCCCCGGCGGCCCCCCCCTTTGCCTCCCGCCCGCCCCTTCTCTCTCCTTTTTTCCACTCTCTCTCTCTCTCTCTCTATCTATATATATATATATATAGTTTTTTATTCTCTCTCAGTTTTTTATTTTTATTTATTTTTTATTATTATTTTTTACAAATTAATAAATATAGTCTAAACAACTAAAGGACTCATATCCTAATTATACATGTTAAAATCTATAGTTCAAATCTCATTAAAAACAATAACGGTAACTAGTTGGTTCATAGCCCAAACCCTTTATCCCCGGCTGAAAATGAATGAATTAGATGATTAAATTTCAACCTGTGCACACATCCCTAATCTATACAGCGTTTATCCCTTTTTCTTGTTAAAAATAATCTAAAATATAATAAATTTTTAAAAAATATTATCAAAATTTTATTATTTGATTTATTAATATTTTATAAATTATTTTAGGTAGTATTTAAAAAATATCTTTGTTTTAGCTTTTGATTTTTTTACAAATTAATTTATATAATATATAAAATTATATTTTTAGTAGACTTTTTTAAAAATTTATTGTTTGACATCTTATTTTTATAAAATAAACTATAAATTAACATATAAATTTTTTTAAAAAAATAATAATAAAATTTAAATAATTAATTAATTTAAAAAATTTCAATTCGCCCCCCTAACCCATAATTTCTGGCTCCGCCACTGGTTCAATTCAAATCTAACGGATTTGATTTTAAATAAAAAGTAACTCTTATAATAGTACCAATTTTATTATGCATGTAAATAGTAGCACAATGATTTCTGAACCTATTTATTCTTATCTCTCTAACACTATATATTAGTCCCTCCATTTTTTTTATCTGTCACAAATATATGTTTTTTTATATCTGTTATTTTCTAATATTAAAAAGTATTTATTATTTTTTCTCAAAATTACTCTTAATACTTTATTCAACTCTTTCTTGTTGAAATTAAATATAAGAGAAAAATATGAACATATAAATTACAGATAATTAAAAAAAAACTAATTTTTTATAAAATTTTGTGAAATAATTAAATGTTTTGATATATGAAATCCGATTAACCACGACAAATAAAAATAAATAGAGAGAATAAAAAACAAGTTCACGGTGTTTTGGTTTTTTAAATATATTATATGAGTATCTATATAATGAGAGTTAAACCTTGATCCTTACCGGCAAGTAGAGTCCCGGTGTTAATAGGGCTTGGCAAATAGTAAATTTTTTTATTTTTCCACCAAAGAAAGGGCATTTAAGGAATTTTATATAACTAATAAATAAATTAAAATAGAATTGTTCTTTATTGATCTTTTGTCAACGCCACGTGGACTGATATAAGAATCAGTTGTCCTCTCGCTTTCCGAATATAGATTCCACTTCTAATTTCACTAATCCCATCTAAACCACGCATGTCATTGTAAAACGGACAGTGTAGTATTACGTGGCTTTTAATTATTGGTATGGTCGGTAATAAGGTCGATAAAAATGGTTTACTTAGAAAACTCATGCAAAGCCCGGGCGCCATCGAAGTATAACAATTCACAACCGTCTCTTTTGAGTTTCCATATCGTTCACGTCCTCGGAATGCGAGGATCTCTGAAACCCTAGAAACCCTAGAAATCCAATCGGAGATCTCGCGATGATGCGGTCACCGAACCCGGCGCCGGCGGCAGTGGCGGCGGCGGAGGACGATGGGCACCACCGGGTATCGGCGCCGGGGGCAAGGAGGAAGGGAACGGCGAGCAGGGCGTGGCTGGTGGTGGCGGCTAGCGGAGCCTCGTACCTCGAGGAGGTCGGGAAGCACTCGATCATGCGCCGGACGGGGCTCCCAGCGCGCGATCTCAGAGTCCTTGATCCGCTGCTCTCGTACCCGTCAACGATTCTGGGAAGAGAGAGGGCGATCGTGATCAATCTGGAGCATATCAAAGCTATTATCACTGCTACTGAGGTTTTGATACCGAATTCGAAGGAGCCTTCGGTGGTACCTTTCGTTCGGGAACTTCAGGCCCGGACCTCGAGTCCTCACCAGCCGCCGTCGGAGCAGGTATTGTGGAATTTCCTCTCTGTTTCTCTTGTGTTGTTTTCTTTGTGGCTGTGTGTTTGGATCAAAGGGAAATAGTGGAAAAGATAAGAAAATATTGAGAGAATGGTGTTCATTTTTTTTTTTTTATGAAAATTATTTGAATAAGATGACAAAGTGATGAAATGGAACCCATCTGTTAAATTTTCTTTTGTGTTTGGTGTATATTTTCCATTATTTTTTTTTATCTTTCAATTCTTTTTCCCCCAAATTTTGAACAGACATTGTTTGTTCATTTTTCCTAATTTTGTTTATTTATGAATTTATATTTGCAAGATGTATAATCTTTTTTTAAGAATTTTGTAATATTTAGCGTTCAACATGAGATGAAATTAGATGTTTCTAGGTTTGGAAATCTTCTATTCTTGGCATTGCTCTGCATGGAAATTTTAATTTGGGATGTGCAACATGTAATTTTCATGAACAGTGTGCTTTTATCAATGAATTGCATTTCTATCTTTCTATTAATGTATGAGTAAGGTAACAAATTTTTTATGAATTTATTTGTTCTAATTTTTAATTTTTTTATTTTTTCCCAAGGAATCTGGTTGAAAATTTTTAATTGGGGGCATGAGCTTGAGATTTTTAGGAACTAAATTAATTTTCCCTCTCTGTTTATTGGGTTTGTTTTTAGTTGGCTGACCAACACAAACTCTCAAGCTTATAGAAAAATGGACTCAAACTTTTAAGATACAGCCAATTTCTACTCTCTAATATGCTCATCTGATATGTGCTAAAATTTTAATTTTTTTTTTCTTTTTCTTTCAAGGAATCTGATTGAAATTTTTTAATTGGGAGCATGAAGCTTGAGATTTTTAAGAACAAAATTAATTTTCCCTTTTTGTTTATTGCGTTTGTTTTTAGTTGGCTGACCAACACAAAAGCTCGAGATTATAAAAAAATAGAGTCAAACTTTTAAAATACGGCTAACTTCTACTCTCTAATATACTCATTTGATATTTGCTAATATTTATGAAAAAAATAAAATAACAAATGCTAATCTTTTGGTTAGTATGTGACACACTTATTAGTTATGTGCACGCTAAATAGACATCTTTGCTAATTGCATTGGTTTTCATACCATGTTAGGCATGCTTGATCCAAAACTAAGCTTGAATTACTGGAAGAGACCTAAGTTTATATGTTCAAACCAGCATTTATTCTTTATTGCTTGCTAGTATCATGAGCATTGTTATCCATCTGTGGACCAATAATCATTCAATATTATTATTATATTTATTTCGTGAGTATGCTCGGGAATTTGAATTTGGGACATGGATCTTGTGATTTTTCAAGCAAAGTTTATTATAATTTTTGTGAGTACTGGTTCGGTATAAGTACTGTCATGATGGTTTCATTAAACTGCTTGGGTTCTTTTTCCCAAAATTTAGTTGGTGTGGGAGTTTTGGGTTGGCAATGTTCCAATTCTTACAAAGAAACAATTATATCTTTGATGTTTAATTAAGGTTGCGACAATTTGCAAGCTTAAATAACATTCATGATAGATTACAGAGACAAAAGTACCTGATTGTTCCATAAGAGTAATTAGGTTTGATGAAAGAAACAATTCATAAAGACCCAAATGTAGGTAACCATTGTTTAGCCCTCGATCATGATACGTGTTTGCCCTACTCCTAGAGAAATCACTACGGGGTTAATTTGATTAATGTCCACCAAACTGATGATAGAAGTATTTGATTTTTTTTTCTTCTAGTATTGACATGGTAAACATATGGATAATTTCTAGTATCTATCTTCTACCAGGCTGCGGAGTCCAGTGACATGGATGGAGAGAATAGGATGAAGGCTGTTGTTTCATCTCCTAATCAGAGTGGTGTAGGGGGACAACAAAGTGGGAGTCCCAACCAGTATCTAGCATCAACGACTGGAAATGTTGAAATGGCAGAAGGTAGTCCAAGGCCTCCATTGGACTTATGCAAAAATGGTGTCACTAAAGTATTACCTTTTGAGTTCAGAGCACTTGAAGTCTGTCTTGAATCTGCTTGCAGATGCCTTGAATCTGAGGTAGATTTGTTTTTAGCATGGCCCTTCCCTTTAAGATTTTTATTGGATTACTCCTTTTGATAGTTTGCATGTTGTCTAAAATATTGTCTTTTTCACCTATACATACTTCACATTAAAAGCAATGTGAGTTGTGTACTTGCATATATGATAGAACCCATTTTTTTGTTCATTTGTAAAAATATATTCAACTACTTCATCTCTATTTTCAGCATGCAACTCCTAATATTACTAAAAGATATTATTGTGCTGATGTATAGAGATATTCACTGTTATCTTGATATTGCCCCATAGCAGACAATAGTATAAAATATGATGAAGGTAATGTAAGTTTGTGATTTGCAAACTTATGCTTTCAACTGTTGTTGATGATAAATTTGAATATGAACTGCCATTCGGAAACTAAGAGGTATAATTATGTTCTGCTATAAATGGTACACAAATTATTGCAAAGTAGAATGCTTCGATTTGTCTGTTTGTTTTTCAGTTTGTGAGTTTTGTGGCTCTGGTTTTATAAACTTCTTAAGCTGTTTTGTTGGAGAATAAAGCCAGAATAAGGTTTTTGACATGATTTATGACCACATTAGTTAGTTCTTCCTGCCAGTTTTATAATTACTGCCCCATCTTTATAGTGGAATTGTGTTGCCCACACTAATTTAAGGTTATCATAACTGGGATGAAAAAAAGTGCAACCAAATGTCATTTTCCTCATTATAATTCTTATGTTCTCTAATTCGAACTAAATTGGTCTCAAGTCAGTGGAACATTCTTCCTTATTTTTATGTGGCACTGAGTTGTTGTATGATATATTAATATTTGCTTCATGGACATTTTAAATAGATACTATAATTTCTTGCCATTCTATATAGTTTTAATTAATTTTTAAGTACGATCTACCACCCTTTTAACCCTTTTCTATCATCTGCTCATTTGCAACTTACTATATTAAGCCTCAGTTTTTTGCATATTTATATTTCATTTTGAAATTGCAATATGTGATTTTTTACAATTACATTATTGTTGGCATAATTTTATGTTTCAGTTTAGCTTACAACTTTTTTTTGTTGCAGACATCAACATTGGAACAAGAGGCGTATCCAGCTTTAGATGAGTTAACTTCAAAAATCAGCACACTAAACCTTGAGCGTGTTAGACAAATAAAGAGTCGTTTGGTTGCAATTTCTGGCCGTGTACAGAAGGTGATCAATCATTTGTTTTGACTGCTGCAACAGCGTGAAGTGATAAATTTACTACTGCCTTTTCCTTTCAAATTTTGTATAAATTAGATAATTTCACCTAGATGAGTATTGGGCTTACATCAATTGGTTTGTGCAAACACCCTAATTTTCTTGCATCATATTTGGTCAATGGGAGTTCTTGTTTGCCTCACTGCATTATTTCTAATTGAATGGAAATGAACTTGTAATCCATTCGATTTATGTTTGACATTTAGTTTTATTTAATATCTCTCAGTTGTTCTATTCATATATGATAGGTAAGAGATGAACTTGAACATCTACTAGATGATGACATGGATATGGCTGAGATGTACTTGACAGACAAGCTTGTTCGCCAACCAGTTGGTGAAACCTCGTCAAGAGTTGAGTTAGACAATGATGTATTCGAAGTGGGTGAGGATAGGTGAGTAACAATTCAACAAACAAACGACAAATGTTATTTCACTTCTTATTGGCACTTAAAAGGTTTTCTTGCATAAGTTTTTTCTCCTTATATGATGGCAGATTGGCCTTCGCTCTTTTGGAAATTGTTTTCAGTAATGAGGGTTATAACTTGTATGAAGTACTTTCCTGTTTATTGTCTGATGTGTGTGTTTTTCCCATGTTACAATAACTGAATATCATGATCTGCATATCTTCAAATTTTGTCGCTTTTTGTCTTGTGGGTAATGATATCATGCTGGAAATTTCTTAATTACATTATTTGAATATACAGGGATGAAGATATCAAAGATGACACAGAGAGCAGCCATGACAGCTTATGTGGTTTCAAACCTAATATCGAGGATCTGGAGATGCTCTTAGAAGCTTACTTTGTTCAGATAGATGGAACCCTAAATAAGCTATCGACTGTATGTTTGCAACCTCTTCCTTTTAATTTGTGTATTCTTAATATTCTTTTCCTTTATTTCATCAAAAGAATTTTAGAATGGCATGTGATTTCATCATGGGATTGAGCATTTGTTCTTGTTTTGTATATGATTTAATAATTCACATCATGTGGAAACAGTTTTCATTTAATTTTGAAGAATATACAACAATCACAGCACTTGCATGCTTTGTTCTTTTATCATTTTCCCTTTTGTTTACACAATTTTTAGGAAACTTGGGGTAGGATGCAATTGTTTCAATACCATGTCTGCTGAGTTCTTTGCTTGTATCAATGCTCATGCTTCTAGATTATGTTTGACAGTTTCTAATTTCAAGTGTTTGGGGAATCCAGTTCTCCATAACATAACATTGGAACACCAATCATTTGATGCAAAGGGTATATTTGAGTACATAACATATACAAGCATCTAACAGAACAGTTGATTAGTATTGTTGAGTTCTTGCAGTGCATTACTTAATCTCAGTTCTTACAGGCTAATGCATTGGAGACATTGTGACATATTAAAATGTCAGTTCTGGTTTTTTTCTAGATCATATATGAACCAAAGGTCAATATTAGAAGATCTGAAACTTATTTAAATTAATTTGCTGGAACATCTCAACACACACAATGCTGCTTCATCGATGGGTTGCATTCTCAATTACCAAATGATGCAAAAAACTTAATTTATAGTCAGAATCTATTTTGAAGCGTAGAAAGGATTGTAGAGAAACTTCTTCTGCATGGAAATCAGAGATGAAGTACAAAGCCTGCTGATGCTTTTTTTTTTTAACAAACCATCTGGTGTTAGTAATTGGTTTAGTGCCTTGTAAATTTCTGAAATCAGAGTGATGATTCTAGTTACGTTTTAATCGAATCTATGGACTTTGAAAAACTATATACTTTTTTCATGTGAAAACATTTTTTTTTTTTGTTTCTGATTAGAAATTTGATTCAGGATATATGAGTTAATTTTAGTACCGAGTACTTTAGTAATTTTCTTCTGAAGTACAAACGACTGATAAAATTTACCTTTCTCTTGTGATATTTTTTGAAGCTGCGAGAGTACGTGGATGACACTGAGGATTACATCAACATCATGCTCGATGAGAAACAGAACCAGCTTCTTCAGATGGGAGTCATGCTCAGCACAGCAACTCTTGTGATCACAGCAGGGGTCGTGGTCGTAGGGGTGTTCGGAATGAACATAACCATTGACCTCTACAACGCACCTTACGCCAAGTTCTGGGAGACGACATTAGGTACCATCGGAAGCTGCGTGATTGTTTATATTTTGGCCATTGGATGGGGCAAGAAGAGTGGTTTACTGCAGTGATTTTCACAGCTTCCACGAATAATCATTGCCTACATTGCCATGTATTAACATAAATGCATAAAATGCACCTGCATTTTAATTTGCACATGGTGTTTTTTCTGAAGGTCCGTCGAAATTCACCAGTGTAAGCAAAAAGAATTAACAAGTAGGTCAGTTCTTAGTCTGATCTACCTTCTGAAACTTGGAGTTATTTGACTTCAATACATGCTTTCACTTTATGATGTATACCCATCTGACGGTTACTTGTGTCAGAATAATTTATAAAATGCTTATGTTATCGCTCTTGTTATGTATGTATATATACTTTTTATTTCTTGTTTCATTAAATTAATGTATTTTGAGTAATGTTATTCTTATAAGCCAGTTTTTATCAAATAGATTTTTCTACCTAATGATCACTATTTTTCTGGGGATCATCATCATTTTAATTGTAATTGAGTTAGAAAGCTTGGTTACTTGGAAAAGTAATGTAACCCTTCCCTTAATTAAAATGAATGTTTTAAAATAGATTTTGTATTTTTTTAATTTAATGATTAGTCTTGTTTGCTAATGTTAATGATCAATATTAACATTCATTTACTCAATTAAAGATTAAGAAAGCTGGTGGGATACTTCCAAACACCATTTTAGGTGTTTGTTAGAAGGGTTTGGCTCTTAAACCCATTCAGAAATCTTCTAACCATTTTGTGCGTGTGTGTGTATATATATCTCTTTACGTTTGAAACTTGGATTCATAGAGACGTAACAGATTTAGTTACTTGTTGTCACAATAATAACGCCAAAAAAAAAAACTGAGAAAGGGTTAAGAGAAAGGAAATACATTTGAGTAATTTGTTTCTCATATAACGAGATAACCAACTCTAAGAATAATTATGTGAAAAACCAATTTATTTTGCTATGATGCACATACCAATAATATCTTTCCTTATATATATATATATGTTTGTGGATAACACAAGATGATCTTCACATTACCATTCTAGTCAGTTTTTATGCATTAAAGTTTATTTTTTCTCATAAATTTAAACAGGGCATCTCATCTGAAAATACAACCATCCTTTTAGATCATATCATTATAACCTATTCACTTTTTTGTTAAGAGAAAAAAAGAGTCTTGTCTTATGCATTCAATGATGCAAAATAGACACATCAAACATTCACAAAATAGCACAGCATCGTTGTTTAGAAACCCAGCAGTTTGTCAAAATAAGAAAATCACTCAACTAAGTAATGAGCTTTGTCTAATCCTATAATTTCTATCTACATAGAATTCAGGAATACAACACTGGATTTTACCTGGATACGGATAAGGGTCAGTTTCACAAGTGAGTTCAGGCATGAATTTAAAAGCTCTTCTCATTCATTGATGGTGAAGTCATCATCTGAGGCATTGTCCAGAAATGAACCAAGAGTTTTGCGGAGAATGCTGAAGGACTTATCATCCTGAGATTCAAAAATGTAAATAAATGAACAAATAAAGCGTGAGGCTGGTTCTGCGTGCAATTGTGTATCTAGGACATGCAACCGTTCAGAAACAAAAGATAAGGGAATGCTTCATTCTATTTTATAATCAAATTATAGGATTAAATTATTAGAATCAGTAGAACAAGCTCTAGAAAAAGAACCACATTGCCTAGAGGAAATCATGCAAAACATATACCTGCTTCTTCTTTTTCAAGGATTCTTCTGCAGTAGCTATCTTTTGTGCACATTTCTTCTCTAACTCTGACAATGTAGACTTCTCCTTTTTCCCTGTATTAGCAAAGTGGACAGATAGGCAAACATTCCTCTGCAATAATAATGACACCAATTATAAATTTTGGGAGAATTCTCCATGCTCACGTTGTTGTTCATAACGTGCAAAGAGATTTTCCTTTTCATCTTCATACTTGGAAAATATTTCTGTAAGAGAAAAAAGAGTAAGCTGAATAAAGTTAAGAGTTTCTGCTTATAAAAGGATAAAAAAAAATATGAGCAGTGTTATACGTAGACTTCTCTGATCCAAAAGAGGATGACTATCATTAACTTTCTGTGGTTAGCCTAACAAGAGAGTGTATTATCAATCTCAAACATCTTAAACAAATCAGCTAAAATGACATAAGACAAAATTTATCATTAATCCTTACTTAAAATATATATATATATAGAGAGAGAGAGAGAGAGCTGAGGATCAGCTAAAAGAAATAATATGGTGAACAAGCCTTCGACTAAGCCAAAGTGGAAGCTTATTCGACAGATACCATACTCACTGCCACATTCACTCTTCGTGACTACATAATCACCCATCAAACAATCCTGTTTCAAGCATCATTATAATAAATCTCCTCCTAAATCCGACCAGAACCCTGTGTTAAACTCTATAGCTCTCTAAGTGAAACTTGACACTGCAAAGTCATCAGAGAGCATTCTTCTTTCTATTTCACTATTGGATTTAGAAAACACCCCAACTTCCTTGCTAATCTTATCAAGAAGAGAGGCTATTCACACACATACACTGTTCCAATAACCGAATAACACAAATAGCAAGGAGAAGGAATTATGTGAAATTCAGTACGAAAAAGCATGCAATATGCATGAATAGTATCTCCAAATACCTTTTAAAGTCTGTAGATGCGCAGCCTTCTCCTTGAAGAACTTCTCTTGATCTGCTTGGAACTTAGCATGTTCATTCTTCAGAGAATTCTCGCACTACAATCCATACAGCTCATCAAAACATCAAACCAAGGCATAAATAAATTTGAACATGGGATCTTTCTTATTTCTTCTTCTTATTATTATTATTATTTTTTATTATTTTTGCATTATACCCTTGAAAGGCTTATCGTTGCACATATACCTCTATAAAGTTTGTAATTGCTTTAACACCCCAACATGACCAAGCGCCTTACAGATACGCCCTTTAGGGTTATACATTGCAAATATTGAGAATATATAATTTATGTTTTGCATATATACACTCCTGTAGGGGTAAGTATGCAACAAACTTGGCTAAAGGTATACAAGCAATTACAATTTTTATAAGCACATGAATGCAAGTATGAAGCTTTGCAGGAGTATATTAGAAAAAATAAATCCATGATTTCATTTAAAAAGCCCAAGAAATTATAAAACCTCTTTAGAGCTCTTCAAGAGGGCCTTAAGAAATGCATGCCTGCCAATAAAAGTTATAAACATAATAACAATAAAGAAAAAATTTCAGAATATTTCAAAAACAATATATATATATCCAATTTGCACATACCTTTCCTTTTCGATTCTTGATTTAGCATCATCTATCATTGATCGAATCTCTAATGCCACACTGAAACCAAAATATTGCCAATAAATTGACAGATTTCAAGCCAAAAGTACCAAAATCTCAGCATGCGAAGCTAAATAAACCGCCAAATCTAAACCTAAATCTATGAAATAATTCATCAATTTGCTTTTCAATTTAATTTGATTAGCTAAAAGAAACACAAAAGAGAGAGATTTATAGCTTCTAATAGATATATATAGTACACAGTGTTGACCTTCCGATCGTCTCTTCACTCTTTTTCCTGTCATCCTTCTGAGCCTTGTCTCTGATCTGCTGCAGCGCCGAGATGATCCCTTTGATATCACTAAAATTTCTCCAAAAAAATCCAATCCATCAAATGATTTATCAGAAAAAAAACATCCAAACGAAAACCCTAGAAATGGAATACGAACCTGGATAGATCGAGATGGAGGAAGGCATCGTCGTCGTCGCACCTCCTCTTCTCCGATCTGAGGGTTTGAGGCTCCTTCACCCTTCGCTTGGTGCTTCCCTTCACGGCCGAAGACGACATCGGAGCTATGGATCTCGGAATCGCGGAGAAATTGGACTCTTCGAGGGAGCTTTCTCTCTCTCTCTCTTTCTCTTCTCGCTCAGTATTCTATGGCGGGGCATTCAAACTTGGGAGCATTTTGAATGCCGTTTTATACCCTCGAGAAGAGCAGCAAAATTTCAATTTAGTCCCTGTAATTTATCTAAATATTTTTTTTTATAACCATGTTTTTAGTTCAACTATAATTTTAGAGCTAATTCATTTCCTTGTGAAAAAATAATAACTTTCTAACTTTTTAATGTTTATTTTGGATGACTAATTGCTAAGTGATATTTTTTTTTTAAAGAATTGCGGGAATTAGATGCAATATAGTTTAATTGTTAATTGTGAAAGTTGTTTTTAAAAAACCAAGTTCAAACTCTCAGTTCATGTAACACACATCTCTAATGTAGCTTATTCATATTTTGTTAAAAATAAATATAGGCTAATTGAGATGACAAGTGGCCAAATAAATATTAATATTTCTATTCCCTAAAAAAATTATTCATGTGGGAGAAATTTAACTATTTTTAAGCTTCCTCTATTTACACAAGGGTAAATAAATATGACGTTAACTATATTATAACATACATTTTCATTTATTTTTACAAATATATGTTATATTACAATGCGGACAAGATAAAGGTCAATTAGCTTTTTTTTTAATTTTATTAAAATGTATAAAGGTCAATTAGCTTTTATTAAAAATTTTATACACGGTTTTTAGTTAAAAAAAATTATAATATATTTATAATGTTTATTTCATGGTTTAATACCCTATAATGACATGTCAATAGACAACAATTGTACGGAGAGAAAAGGCGAGTCATCAGACGTAGTAGCCCAACAACAGGACTCATGGTTTAATACCCTATATGCAAGTTTCAAAGCAATATTTTTCTCCAAGCAATTATTAAATAAAAATTGAATGTTACGTTCACTAATGAATTGATTAAATTTAATGCATATATAAAAAAAATTATTGATGCCGTATTTATCTTGTATTTTATTTTTCACATTTTACAAATCATGTTGTTTTCACATAAACTTTTAAAATAATACTATATTACAAATAGATTTTACGAAATTTAACACAAATGCCAACTCCAGAGCGAGAGTTAGCATTCCCAGCTCCGGACCAAGCAACCCAGAGCCGGGATTAGTATTTTTGTCAAATTTCATAAAATTTATTCATGGTGCATAGGCATTATTTAAACTTATAAGAAAATGTGAGCTTGTTAGCTGAGCCGTGTACCACCATGTATGTGCTCCTCAACCCTTAGAAAAATATTTGTCAGCCATTTGTGATTTGTCCATTTTTTTGAAATAAAATAAATAAAAATAAACTTTGATACCTACGTTACATTCTTAATATCTATGTTACATATTCGTACGACTCCAAAAGAACACCAGATTAAATAGAATGAGCAGCATCACCTGACCGGTAATTGCATCTAAACCGGGCATGAGTAACAGAAACAATGTTAAATGTACCAAATTCATCTACCAATGATTCTTTTAGCAGATTAAATGTTCTTAATGGTGGAGAAACCAATTTGCAGAGGGCTCCTCCGCTCATGCAACAGACTCCAACTACCACTTTCAATCAAGAAATCCATTGAGACAAGATAATCCAAAACATAAAAATGCAAGCAATGCTCACATGGCTTTGAATTAGTTTGAGCAATACGTAAGATATAATGCAACATGGTGAAAGGATGGCTATAAGAAACGGGAAACCGATTATATATATAAAAGCTAACTACAATGTATTATTCACAGGTCTATGCTTTCCGCAATCGCCTCCTTCGGGCAGCCTGAAACATAGGTAGGTCAATTTTCAGGCATGTTTGAGTGAATGAATAATGATCAGGCTTAATGTGAAAAACTTACATTGTTTGCATCATCAACATCAACGATAGTTGATTCGGAGTTTTTCCTGCTGGTTGTTTCCATTATTCTCTTGCTCCTACGCTTTGCATCCCCTAGAAGAACAGTTTTCTTTTCATTGTCAGGATCTTTCTTTGATTTGAAAACAATAATTGAGTTGAAAAGCAAACAAGCATCTTCTGTTGAAATCTAAAACCAAAGTAATGGTTCATTTCAATGAAGCTATAATCTTTGAGCCACTTTGAAGTGCACAGGTTCTTCCATTATTTATTTAGAGATTCTAGTAAGATGCAATTATTAATTAGAAATTTCCTACTACAGAATGCTACTCTATCTAACGTGTTAAAACATTAAAAGTAAACATAGACTTTGAAGTTCTACGCAGATAAATGTGTAGCAATTGAATTTACCGTCTACATAAATGACACCACTAAATTGTGAGCAATATCATCAAGATTTTGGATTTTAAAGCCAGGAGCTTTATGATGGACAAGGAATGATTGAGAGATTAACATAGCAAATTACCATCGCAAGAGGTCATTTCTTTACGTTGTCTTCCAATTTTTCTCTCTAAAATGTTTAGAGGTCTTGGGGAATCCTCTTGAAACGCATCAAGTACATCTAAGCTGCCACTTGAAGAGATTGACCTGTAGTATCAAATCAGAAAATTTAAAACCAGAAACGGAACAAAATTCACAGTACAAAGCATAACATTATGCACCACATTGTAGAATACTTGGATTGTAGTTCTTCTACATGCTCTGAATCACTTGTTGGCAATATGTTTTCTTCATCTGCCCTGAAAAAGGAATTATGAAAACAACTCAAATTATAATCTATACATAGACATCAAGGATGTGCATCAACTTAAAACTAGCTAGATGATGAACGTTGGCAAACCAGAAGGGTCAATCTTAATAAAGCAACAGGCAATCTATATGAGGGCACACAAGAACCACAACTACTTAATTTCTCACAGAAAACAAGGTGAATTACACACAAAATATTTTACTCATGTTGGCCATCTAGACATGACTCATGCAAATTCCTTCCCCCAAATTAATCTCAATATCAAGTGCCAAGCTTTCAACACTTTACAGAAGCTAAGGCGACTAAATTGAATCATATGAAGCTCACCAACACTACAAAATTTTAAAAAAGAGGATAACAATTAACCTACGGATAACAGCAATGATCAAAATATCCTGTGAAGCCAACAAAAACAAATCTAAAAGACATCTGTTAAGGTGATAGTCTGGCAAAGTTTAGCACTGCTCACCAATCTATGTGATGGATGTTGGACACTTCCTGCATCAACAAAATTTTTTATTTATTAATCTGTTAAATTTTACAAATTGCTTAAAAGAAATTGTGTGCAAACCTTATCTTGTGGAGGCTCATCATCACTAACAACCTTCCACTTCTCGTTTTCCAAATCCAAAAGTTCCACGTTGCCATTGTCATAATTGATCTTTAAAAACCGAATGATATTAGTTCTTGTACAAGACATAATGAATTTTCGGTTACGTGCAACCACATAAGCAACACATGATGGCAAAACAGTGATGGCATTACTCTTATATTTGAAAAAAAAAAAAAATGAGACAACACAACCAACAACAACCAAAAACAAACAAACAAACAAGAATAACCTGGCTATCATGTGTAACCTGATATGCTTCTAATAACAGACCAATGGTGGACAATGGATAGATTCTTGCTTATATACAAAATTTCTGGCCATATGTTTTTGCTGACAATCCACATAACTGTTCAAATAAAGGTGAAATAACACTAATAAGTGACACATAGTCAAAGTTAATCTCAATGAACATTGCCTTCTTGTCAAAAGCAGTATAGACAACCATCTGAAGGGTCCACTGATTATCAGAAAAGATAAATACAGATAGATATCTTAGGTAAATTGTTTAATGGAAAAACAGTACATGGAAGAAATGTGGCAGGTGAAGTCAGGAGGAAAACACCTAAAACAAACCCAGTTCATAGAAACAAGGATCTGCAGAAGGAAAACTGCTACAAAATAATCCAGTTCATAGGAACAAGGAAAAAAGGCAAGGTGCATACACGAAATGTTGCTGCAGACAATTATTATTTTCACGTACTTCTTTATTAGAACTGAATCAGAGAAAAATTGTTCTAATAGAGCTGAATAAATTAAAAAAATGGAAATACAGTTTAGTGTTTCAATATCATACCTTGTGGCTTTTATTTTGAGAATCATAAGAACTAACAGTTCCAGAACTGAAGCTGCAAGACAAAAATAGCAGAGTTAGAGGTCTGAGAAAGCAAAACTTTTCTAAACAAAATGCAGTGCAAAAATCTCGCCATTTATCAAGTGGGGACCAAAGCCTAATCCGATGTCCAACAAGTGATCCACCTTTATCTTGATGCTCCTTCACATTGTTAAACCACTTGTGTTATCATTAAGCAATCTCAATACACATTAATAAGTTACAGTCAAGTAGGCAATAAATACCATAGAGATGGGATAACTGTCAACATGATTCTTTGATATTTTCTTTGTTTGGTCAGCCAATCTACTACAAGTTGCTGGTTGAGGCATCCAGTCTCTAATTTCTGCATCTTCAGATAAATTCTGTGAATCAAGGAGCGATGGTTTTGTACTTGCAGAATCACATGAGGATGATAATTGCCCTTTTCCCTGACCAGATGCTACAGTTGTGCCATCATGAATAGCAAACCTCTCAGGAAGTTGCTCTTCTGTTGTTGATATAGTTGAATATATCTGACCGTGCTTTGCTTTAGACATGATTTTCTGCTTTGCAGCCTTGTGAATTCTCTGCCTATTTATACAATTATCCTTCTTACCATTTGATTTGGCTAGAGAAGTAATATTTTGCATTTCCAGTTGATTTGACCTGCTCTTTGAATGGTCTAAAATAATAGCATGTTCTTGAGCGGTTCCACAATTTCTCGTATCAGGGATAGCAGCCTGTCAGACCAGAATCCAAATATCACTATGCATAAGTTTACCCTTTTCATGATTCTCATGATGTAAAAACAAGGAAAATGAAAATGCTAAAAGAGGCTACCTGAGCATCAACAGTACTCAGCATCCTCCTGACAAAATTTTCATCAATAAAACTTTCATCACAATAAAAGCCCTACATGGAGAAGATAATGAAAACACAATAAGGGAATGGATATTATACACAAAGGATAAGGGCAGAGCTGTGAGAAATCTTGCCTTTGTACTACTGGGACTCCGACAAACTTTATATAATGTTGATGGGAGCAAAATCAGACGGGGAGTTTCCAATGAAAACTTGTGATGACTTCCAAGAGCTTTTATCATAAATAAACTGATACTTGAAAGAGTATGCAATCTCTGGACCAAGGGAAAAAAAAAAATTAATGCACTTACTCTATGGAACAATGCAAGAACACACAAACATGTCACTTATCAGAAAGTTACCATACCGAAGTGAATTGCGGATTAACCGCATCTTCAGCTTTCTTAATTGCACGGAGAATTCCAAGAATATATGACAATGAACCATTGCCATTTCTCTTACTGCTATGAATAACATCCAGATTGATCAAAAGACGCAAGGCTACAACAAGTGGACTGCCATGAAAAGGGTAGAAATTAGTAAAACCAAATATACATACGTGAGAGAATGATACTATTAATATATATTTATAGCTTTGTCTGAACAGACATCAGCACCAGAAATAAGATGAAAATGCTGTACCCGCAGAACTCAGCATAAACATCTTCATTGTCACAACTTTCTGGAGGAAAGCTAGGATCATGGGCAAGAATATGGATCAAGAAAACAATAATATATTCTGGGCAGTTAGTCATTGGTCCTCCATCTGTCTCCTGAAGACAGGTATTATGGTGGATCTGTGCTTCTTTATTATAATCCTTAATGAATTGCGCAAGGTGCTTCATAGACTAGAATAAATAACAAGCAAGCCATAGAAGAGAAGAGCAGTAAATTACAATTCATGCAAATAAGTCAGCATCACAATCTAAAGAAAAGATCTAAAACAGTAAAAACTGACATCAGTTCTGACATCCTCAAGGCAATCAGAGGATGCAATGGCAAAAGCACAAGCATATCTACTTGGGATTGCATGTTCCATCAAAAGCTTGTGTATTTTGGACAAGAATGCCTTGCGTACAGTATCTGAAGGATCCTGCAACATAACCAAAGACATAAAATTACATAGACTAATTTGAAGTCCTTAGCTTCTAACATGTTTCTCCACATCTCCAGCTTTCTGCATCCCTAGCTTTAAATTGACATTTGACGCCTTTCCTACTTTCATCAACTAAGATCACATCATTAGCTAAAATCATACACCAAGTGATCTGATCTTGAATATACCTAATCAATTAATCCATAACTAATGCAACAACGAGTAACATAGCATATGATCACAAAACTAGGAAGCAACTTAGTAAGTTTTCACAAGCTTAAATACATAAAAGATATAAGTTTGATATCATAGCCACCACAATCATCACTTGTGCATACAAAGACAAGTTCACCAACACGGGATATTCAGATAATAATACTGCAACCACCACAATCATCTCATATGCATAAGAAGACCAGTTCACAAACACAGGATATTTAGATAAATAATACTGCAACTACCACAATCATCTCTTCGGCAAGTATGCCCAAAGACAAGTTCAAACATTTAGGTCATTTGATGTTCATGTTAATGTTATAATTTAAATTAGGCAATGATAAAAGTAGAATATCACACCTAGAAATAAATATGTTCCATATACAAGGAGCAAAAGAACTCAATTATTCTTAAACATGAAGATTTAAAATTTTTACAGTAAGATTATGATAGGTAATCTGACTTCCTTTGCTGAGTTACAAGAAAAGGCTAAATCACACATTCAAAATCATACTTGTTACTGGTGACTAATCAGTGGAAGAAACAATATATTGCATTCTAATATTTGTTAAATAACAACAATAGCAAGAAAAGCTGATAAATATCCAATTGAGAAAATGTTCTGATTATTCTCATCTACCACCTTTACCATACAAATTTGATAGGAAGATATCAATACCTTTGTCAACATAATCATGGAACAAAAGATTCTTGGTGAAACGTGTAAATCCCATCTTGCAGCAAGGCGGAGAATAGATTTTGCAGCAGCTAATCTAAGATGAGCTTTGTCAATCTCACTGATTCATGAACACATCAAAAGAAAGAGTAATGAGATTCGCATCATCATATAAGATCAAGAGTAGAGAAGCATCATAACAATGGAGCAAACTAGCAAAGTTCATCATATCCTGATTACTTCATATCTACCAAAAATTTTACAATTTTATCCCTAATTAACAGTCGCATAGCCAACAAAGAATTTGATCCTAATGTATATTTGGAAATTAAAATGAATGGGAATGAGAAGCTACCATTCTATTTGGCTATTGGGAACTTGGAAATTAATCATCCGCAACTTAGTTTACATAGTTTATGATGATTATGGGTAAGTTTGCATATGCTCCCAGAATGGCAAGAATAGGTCAAATGTTTAAGAATGTATTCTTATGGCGATTATTGGTCAGTTTGTGTGTGCCCCCAGAATGACAACAATATCTCAAAGGTTTAAGAATGTACTCGGAAGGCAGTTTCTACTTGATTAAAGCATGAAAACCAAAAGATGCTTACAAGTTAACAATCTGAAAGAAAGGATTTCTGCAAGAAATGAACAATCCTACAACACAAGTAGCACCTTTGGATATTCTGAATTGCAATTATGCATGTGCATGGTGCCAAGTGGCAGAAACAACAGTATTGCATGCCCAGTGGTATGCATGCCCATAATCCACAAATAGACCCATTTCAGAAAATATTTTCCATATAATTCATGTGAGAATTGAGAAGAAATAAATGCCAAACCTTGAAAAGTTAAGTCACAAGCAACATACTCAATACACTGCTCAAAACACATGCTCGCATCAAATATGACATGCTTTCTTGTGTTTGCAAAATATTGAGATGGCTTGCAGAGGCAACCTGTTTATCTTAGAGACTAAGGTTTAAAAATATTTTCAATTTCATTAATATGTAAACAAGCAATAAAACAATTCTAGAAGGCTAAGGATGAATAGGTGCAGAAATTTAGCAAAAAAAAAAAATGTACAGAATGATCACACCATAAACATGTCAGCCATAACTCTCAATTTTAGAGGCATACCTCATGACAATACCATCAATGCTCCCCTTCATCTGGATTATATTTGATATAAAATCCAAGAATGCCTTAAGTTGATGTCTGGCTTGTGCTACATGATTTGGTAAAAAACTTTTCACGAGTGCTTTTATTCCATAAACCTTCAAGTGTAAACAAAGATATTAAATGACTAGTCTAAGAAATTAACTATGCCAAATAATGGGCACATTGACACTCATTTTTGAACTTTCATTTCCACTAACCCTAATAAAGAAGTATACAGAGAGCACTTGAATGTGCAATGGAATTACACCAAAAATTCGCAAATGACCTACCGATGCAAAACTGTCAGAACCATAAAACTCAATGGGGAATCAGATAAGCAAACAAGGCAGCAGAAGGCTCATAAATGGTAAGCTATGAATTAATTGGATAAGCCAAAACGGACAGAGAGGAGTAAAATATCTCACTATGAACAGCTTGATCCTAAATAGCATATTAGCAACTAGTGAGAAAACACAGGATGCAGCTTTGGACGCCCCAAAGGAGGCCAGTTACAGAAATTTAAATCAGAAGTGCAAAGATTTATCATAGGTACTGAAATTTCATTTTTAGCATTCATAAAAAAGGCATCATCAGTTAGGAAAATTGCCATAACAGAGACATTTCCCAACCAAGCACCCCAAAGCTATCCCACTAACTTTCTGCACAAGGTTTAATTCTTGAAAATTTCAAGAAACAGCGTTAATAATTTTTTAAAAAATAATGTTAATAAACAGCAATCAACACCAATAATTAATAAGAAAAGTATTGTTTTTAACATTAAAATATTTAATTGATTTACATCAATTGACACAGTTTGGTCAACTTCCGATAAAAATTTTGTCGAATACAATTTCAAACAATGTTCCCTTTTAACCTCACGCTTTTGTACCCCAACTAAGCGCACCTGCCTAGACTCAAGTATACCTTGGTCTTAATAAACCTTATTTTGAGGTTGTGTTCAAAACAGACCAAAAGTAGTTTTTCACGTACATCAAATATCAAAAAAGAAATAAATTTTAAATAAAATAGGTCCCTCCATTATGCAAATGTTACCTTAAGTTCAACCACCTGTCGCAACAACAAAATAGTTCCTATATATCAATATCAATTGAATGCCAGTTGCAAATAAGGTTATAAAAAAATTAATAAGAACAAGTTGTTTGATAGCTAATGAAACATAAACTAAAGTTTAGATGGCATTATTCACTTATTTACAAGTTGAAATCAAGTTTTCTCAAATCAAGTCTCAGGGGTTAGTTTCATAATGTGTGTGCACATGTGCACACAAACATGTATGCATGTGGATTGGAAGTCCTAGTCATGGCACAAAAACATCTATACCCTTGTAGTAAACAAGAAAAAGTAGAGATGAAGTCACAAGCATGACAGCATTAGTCACAGCAAGGTAAGAATAGTAGGATAGGTGAAATTAATGAGCCAGTTTCCTGGTCATCATGGTTTTCTAATGATCTTAAGCATGGTTTTATGCCCTATGTCATAAAATTTACTGCAGTTACAAAGAACTCACATGTTAGCAGGGCAAATTGAAGCTGCCTGTATGAAAACCATATCAATATCAAATCCATGTCGTCCATGCACCAGAAGGTATGGAACAAATTTAAACATTTTAATGAATGCATACAGATGGTAATAATCTCAATATAATCCAAGCCTTTCCCCAAAGATTACAGTGAACAACTCTTTAAGTTGAAAATGTTCAACATTTTAGATGAAAATATATATAGTTGAAACCTAAAGTTACTTGACTTCAGCATCGACTTAATAATGAAGTATGCCAAAGACAGAGAAGTCAGCAACCTTAACTAAGAGATATGCTTGACAAAATATGGTTACAGTGGTTAAGATCATGCAGGCAAGAAACAATTCTCAAATTTCTCAGAATCAGGAATATTTCAGGAATCGAAAGATGTATTCCAATAATACTAGAAGACTTTACAAACAAGAAAATGCCATAATTCCATCAAAAATTTACCTTCAACTTGCAAGATAGACTGCAAACAGAATCCCCAGCATAGGATGTTTGCTCAAGAGAACCGACCTGCAGAAATAACTGATGAACAAAGCCCACCCAACCACTCACAAGTATGCAAAGCAAACAGAACTTACAAGCCTTTAAAATTTCATAGTATGATTTGGGTGAAGAATTGATGATAATGTTTACCTCCATGGAGTAAAATAGCTTTTGAAAAATGAAGTCTCTAATCTGATCTTCATATAACTCAAAAGTTGAAGAGGAATACTTTGAAATACAACCCAAAGACTGCAAGAGAGTGGGAATATTGGAACCATCGAGAAGAGAGCACACAAGTTTCTGTGAACATATGACAGGTACCATCATACATAACTGATAGTCTTACTCACCACTAAAAAACAAGTTAAGATACAAGTCAACATACCATGCATAAATTAGAAAAGGTCTGCTTATCTGAAGAATCAGCCAGTGAAGCAACCGCAGAAACAGCAAATTTAGATTCAAGACGAGTTCCTTCAAGACATATCCGCTCAAGGAATGGGTAGATATCACTACAAGTCGCAACACAAGAATAAGCCTCGATGACAGATTCAAGTCAAGATAGACATACACAAATAAAATCTAATTTGTAATAGGAGCACATGTAAAATATTGAAATGAATAATTAGTACATTTTATCTAACTCTCTGCCACAGAAACGTAAGGCTTTGCGAAAGTGGACCTTCATCATTTAAAATTTAAAAAGAGAAACAATACTTGTACCAAGAGGAAGAGTCCTAACTTCAGCAGATACAATTCAAAAGAATCTCAAGACTAACCAAAAAAGTGAGCAGATCAAAGCGTGACAAATAAAACAGAGAAAATAAACAGCTGAAATTTTACATTGTCTGGAAAGGAGATCACAGTACAGGGGAAAGAAACAATTTATTGAGGTCTTCTACCCTACTTCAAATTGAAAAGAAAATATGCCAAGAATTTCTAAATCCAGATAAGGCATGTAAAATCATAAAAGTGAGTTTCATTTAATACTTAGCCTAGTCTTCGGTAACCATAATTTAATATAGGTATATATATAAGAACTCCAATATCCTTTACCTCATATTTATAGAAACATGGCGGCCCACTTTGGCTAAGATCTGGAGAAGTTTTTCAGTTGGAACTACTGTCTCCTCCAAGAACAAGTTCAGCAAGCACTTCTCTGATCCTCGGAAGAGTGAAGGAAATATAGCTGAAATGACCTGACAAAGAAAATGCTCATCCTATAGAGATTAGCCAGCTATATATAGGATAACACTATGTAAAACACTATAAAACGGCAAACTCATCCCGATCTTATTCTTATGACTTCCATGTTGAGTGAGTTGTTTTTCACTTAAAAGGCATTAGAAATATGTTTTACCTTCTTAAATGAACACTATCATAGAAGAGGATACCCAAAAGTTGAAAAATGAAAATGCAACAAATACTGAGATGCTAGGCACACACATTTGGGACATCAAACATATAGATACGGTGTCCATACACAATCTCTCAAACCTCATAAAAATGTTCAGCATCAAAAATCATATTATAATTTAGCCCAACTAGGATAGAGCCATGAACAAACGCTTACACTAGCAATAATATGTTGCGCAGGCACACTACACAAGCCCAAGCACAAACAAACAAACAACCAACCAAACTAAAGGAGGCCAGGGTTGAGAGATTCATGTACATGACTAAAAAGCATAGACTCTAACAAACATTAAAAAGTAGGCTTAAATGAAAAAAAAATTATGAAAATATTGTTCTCATGGTTTCCAGAAACTGAACAACAAAAAAAATCTACTTACAAGGAGAAGGTCAAGAGCAGAGCGCACATATTTGTTTTGACCACTTTTCCAAGATTGGACATCTTCCAAAATATTAACAACATGATCTGCACTAAATATTGACTGCGAACATTTTGTGGAGAGCAATCGGAAAAATTCATAATTTGGATGCTTGGCCCCAATCATTCTAAGAAAAGAGTCCTGATATTTGAGGATATTACAGACAAAAGTTTAAAAAGCCACTACATTGAAACAAAATAAGGAAGCGTGGAAATATGTTTTAACTAAAGCATCATAAGGAAATGAAGCAGAAAACAAAATAACACATTTAAAGTAAGAGTAGCCAGTCAAATCCTTTCAAGACTTGAATATATATTTTCACATCTATGATAGGTTTTCATGTTTTTAGTTGTGACAAATTTATAATTGAAGGCATGGGCAAACAACATAACCAATTATAGAGCATTTTTCCTATTTGTCTTTTGATGGTACTTTGTATAACATGGAAAATATCAGGACCTCAAAAACAAAAACATAACCTAAATAGAAAATGTAAATTGAAAATAAATCCAATGATTCAAAAAAAGAAAAATCTTATAGCAGACATATTTCTAACAAATGAGAGAAGAAAGAAGTTATTTATCAAAACATTTGAGAAGAATTTGTATCATAAATAAATATGCATCAGCTTAAACATGAAAGCAAGACATTTGGCCCATGTCTGATAAATTCAAACATATAACGTAACAGCGAACTCACTCGCATAGAAATAGCAGTTGCGTAAGTTGTAGGATTATCAACCAATCGGAACAATGCCTTAAAAATATTGTTATCTTTCATTTGGTGCAATTTTTGGAAGCATTCCTTGGCTATAAAAGAATCAGGGAAGTAATTCGACATCTTTGAAAAGGATGCAAGTATTCTCTTGTGCACTTCATCTGAACTGCTATGCTGCACTTAGGCAAATAATACAAATATAAATAAAATTATCCATTAGTAATCCAAAATTAAATGCGTGGACTCTATGCCACCTTGGCAAAAATACTGTGAATTACACGAATGCAATCAAACAAATAGTAGAAAAGACAACATAGTTAATGTCACTGTGATTTGAATCAAATTGTAAAATAAAATGAGTGTTATTTTTAGTGACAGAAGGCAAGGGAAAAACTTTGAAAGTCCAGACTACAACCAAAAAGAAGGTAATCAACACCCAGGTGCCAAAATTATATGAGTAAACAGGAAGAAGATGAGCTAAAAATAATGAGAGAAGTGGTACACTTAATGTTAGTCCCTTTTGCCAACCAAAGTGCTTCAGTTAGAATACCTTCTCTTTCTCTCGAAGAGATAAATATAGTAACATTTCCTCCTGCAACCTGGACAAAATAAACTTTATTTAAAAAAAAAAACCAAGAGTATTTATCCACGTAAACATTAAATATGTAGAGTACCTCTGTTTCTGAAACAAGATGGAATTCAAGGCCTTGATATGGTGAGGAGTGAAAAAGGAGAAAAAAGCAACCCAATGTTTGGTTCTCTCCATCACAGAAAGACAGTCAGGGAAAAGGTCCTCTGAAAGCACCACCTCCATGTTTTGTGGCCTGCAGAATCATAAGCGCTCTCACAATAAGGCATCGAAACACATGATATTATACAGACATATTGACCAAACCTGAACTCCTTGCAGTCTTTGTCAAAGCATAGAACCAAAATTCTACTTGGAATCTGCTCATAATTATCATGAAGCATGACAACCCCCTTGGAACATTTATCACAGTAAGCCTGATACAACTCCAACAGCTTTTGCATTGTGACTTTTCTAACAGAAACCTGCAAACGGATATTAGATACAAGAAAAATAGCATGCCAACAAAATTTCTACATAAGGTATGGGATATAGAGTGAATCCTTCAATGCACACAATTCACCTTCTTGTCTCGAAGTCGTTCAATGGCTTGCAACACCACCTCAGATGGAAAGCAGGACAGGTTAGATATAGCCAAATCACATATGGTGATCACTGCTTGTAATCTCACTTTTTCATCAAAATCTAATAGCCTTCCAACGACAGCAGCTGCCAAAAAATAGCCAAGGGATGTTAAAAAAGAGTTAAGGAAAAAAACACTAGGATGCTCTTTTAGAAAATATTTACTAGTAGATGGCAATGAATAGAAAGCCAAAGTTAAATAGTCTCACAGATAATTTCCTGTGCTTCATTCCCAGTGGGGTTGGCTATATAACAAGCTTTAGCACATTCAATTGCAACACTCCTAACTTCTGCCGACTTGTCAGAAAATCTTTTCAAGAACTCAAGAAAAACCAAGTGACATTCTTCCTTGAGACGGAGCTTAGACAAAGCAAGAAGCTTGCTGACTAAACGAACTGCTTCTAACCGAACATCAACCTGATCAGTCTGCAAACAATATGCCAAATAAATAACCAAGGAAAGTGAGCTAATAAAAAATTCAAAAAGGTTGAGGATTCAATGACTCATGAGGGATCACATACGATTAGTTCTTGAGTCAAGTTTGGAATGACCAGGAAAAGTGTCTGAGGAGCACATCTATATATCTCCAAAATAATGTCATGATAAAATTGTTTAAGTTCACTCTGTGGTGCATCGCTTTTCAAAATACATGACATTAAGAATGTTCGAATTGAGGGCTCCAATTTTCCAGCGCAATTTTGAATGACAGAAATAGCAAGCCTGGAAGGTGCACCCTGCAAATAGGCATAGAATATAAGTGGCTAAACAAATGTGACGGTTTGACAAAGGCTGCAAGGAGTTCAGGTCCTCTCTCCCAGCAAGCATTCAGAAACATGAGCAAAAATTAAAATGCATTTATTGTAAATAAAATTAAGAAACATATCTCTGCATCCATGCATGCCCAAATAAAGGTTTCCCTATTGAGGCATCACATTAACATAAATGAGATGATTTCATGGTATAACGTATAATAGAAAGATAATTCATAACTTCATTACTGGTAGAGGCGTTTCAATCACCTCAACCTTGTGCATCAGTACAGTTACGCATGTTTAACAAAAAAGAAGATAAAAAATATATACCTAAATATATATATATATAGATAGATAGATAGATAGATAAATTTTGTCATATTAAAAATGATTATTGCATGCATACATAGAAAATGACATGATAACCATAATAATAAAGAACCATACCTTGCTATCCTTCAAAAGATTGCGGAGGATGACATCTAATAATGATTGAGGAGAATTTTCTTCTAACAAATCTGACATAATGGACACCATAGACTGAAAGAGACTTGGTTGATGATCTTCTCTGGAATATATAATATTTCAATCACTGATGCTTCTCATAACGAAAAATGTGCAACAAAAAAAAGTTCATAATTTAAGCCCCAACTAGCAACAAGTCAAATAAAATTGTGATGCATCTTCAGAACTGAAACCCTACCATATTGACACATGATAAAAAGAAATTCAAGTAACAACTGCACAAGTTCCACGCCTAACCTCACAGCAGAGAAGAACACTCTGAACATCTCTAGAACCAAATCCATGCAACCAATATCCAGCATTAGCAGACAACATTTTACATCAGCAACAACCTTCAGCACCCTTGCCCTTCTAGTGAAATATGGACTTGCAGTATCAGCCAGGTCCGAAAATGTACTGATGAAAAGTCTAAAAATGCCCTGATTAATTAAATGTAACAAAAGTCTCATAAGACACAACGGCATGCTTGTCAAAGGACAAGAATTTAATGACCGCACGTAAGCACTTTTGCTTTTAAAGAAATTTAATTTAACAAGCATTATGCTCTTCAGCACCAAAACAAAGAGCCAAAAAACTGGCTACCTCAAATAATTTATCACTGAAGGGTGGCTCAGGTGCCAGAAGGCGGATAATTTCACTGACACAGGCAGCAATCAATAATTTAACATCTTTATCTTTGTGCTGGGGCAAGTCATTCTTAACCAGAGATTCTCTCAGCTGTCTTACAACCACTCTGGGAGACAAAGCTTGCCCAAATCCTGAAAGAGCACTCTCAGCTTGCTGCAAAAGAACAAAGTAGAAAGATCATGAGTTTATTTGCAAATATAATCCTCTTGGCCCCATAGTCTCAGCCAGTTAAAACCAAGCATCATCACTAAATTCAACAATAACTTAAGCTGAAACAATACCAAAAACTGGCAGGAAACTTCTGTGAATAAATACAATAATAACTTACGAGATAATCCATAGAACGGAAGTGAGAAAAATAAAAGTATAAGAAGGTTTTCGCGCTACTCCATGATGGAAAATTTATTAAAAAAAAACATAAAAATGAACAGCTAAAAATTTCAAAAAATAAGAATGTAAATGGAGCGTTGATTTGAGACTTCCTAATGGATAGGAACAAGTATTCAAAAAATTAGTAATCAATGAGTAAGAAATAATCATTCAAACACTGAAAAATACAGGAATTTCAAAAGCAGCATCAGCAATCTCAAAATCAAGAATGCAATAAAAATCAGAAACATTTCAAAGATAAAAAAAAAAAATACACAATAAAACAGAGAGCATTGGTCAGAGATGAATCGGAAGCAATAACACTAAACCTAGTGATAAAAAAAAAAATCTATAACTACAAACGATAAGGGTTTCCGGAAAACTAGGGTTTATTAGATCTCCAATTCACCTTGAGGAGCTTCACCAGAGAGTCCTTGTTGAGATGACGCTGGGAGAGGCACTTCGCAACCTCCAGGATGGTTTGTTCCTGGGGAGAAGCCATGGAGACGAGCTCCCTCTAGATCGCAAGAGGAGAATTCCAGCTCATGGAGATGGGATTTCGATCTAGGGTTTTGAGGTTTTTGGGGATTTCTCGGGATTTAACGGAATTCTCCGGCGAAGGTTTTTAAAAGCGGATTTGGGGATTTCTGGTGTACCTCTAGAACCGTTTAAGCGGGTGGAACTTTGAGACGTGGGTTGCTTTGATTCGCTTTCTGGTTTTGTAACCCAATTAAAGAGCGCCACGTAGGTGAAATTATTAATGTGTAAATTGTTGTGGTGGAGTAGTGGAAAGGAATATTTTTTTAAAGGAGGATTTCCCGCGCATTGGGTGATGGAAAACACATGTGGTTTTTGTTTGGCGCGTGCGAATCGCCATTTATCAAATTCTATTTATTGGATTATTAGTATTTCTCTCACACGTGTGCAAAAAGAGCAATTAAAAAATAATTATGGAAAATAAAATATCTATTTAATTGAGAAAAATAAATTCAAGGGGTGCTAGATTTAAAAATTATAAATATTAAATAATTCTATTAATTTAAACTTGAGATTAGAATAATTAATATTTTTAATAATATAAAATATACCTCAATTTAAAAATTTTGGTTTAGATGTAAAAAATATATAATATCTATATAATTAGCGATTGACTCAAGGGAGCATTCACTTTGACATAGGGGGTGTTCACTTTGACCTAAGTAGGGAAAAGTGGTCCGACTTTCCCACTTTTGATGTCCTTTTGTGTGTTTGGTAGGTGGGACAATGGTTACTTTCCTCGGAATTTTTATCAAGAGAAAGACTTTTCAATGTTTGGTTGGTCATTTTTATTGGAAAGTTAGATTGTGATGGGAAACTCATTCCCTCAAAATAATGGAAAATAATTCCCACAAGTTCTGGATGGAAAGTTAGTTTGCCATGCAAAGGAATGCGATTGTATTGTGTAATGACAATTTTACCCTTGACTCTAGCTTGTTGAGAGACTTCATCATTGTCTAAACCCTGGCCCCTTGGCTGGCAGCTGCGCATCTCTTTCTCCTCTCTGATCCCTTGGGTGGTAGCTGCGCACCTCTTTCTCCTCTCTGATCCCTTGGTTGTCGGTTGCGCATCTCTTTCTCCTCTCTGATCCCTTGGTTGTCGGCTGCGCATCTCTTTCTCCTCTCTGATCCCTTGGTTGTTGGCTGCGCACCTCTTTCTCATCTCCGTCTCCCATCTCTCTACAAACATCGTATGTGCCTAAATCTTGTTTTATGATTGTATAGATCTTGTTTTATGATTAATTGGTGGTGGTTGTGATTTTGTTATCAAGATTTGATTAACTATATGTTGTTTTGTTGTTGTGATATATGGTTCATGTATTGACTGGTGGTTGTGATTTTGTTAGTAACATATAACTAAACTTTGTTGCTAATATAACAAATGATGCTAGGCTTACCATATAAACGCTTTGGTCCTTCGCATTTAAGTTGGATAATGTGGTAAAAATAAAAATTGGAACAATAATAATTAGAGAATATATACATCCAAACATTGAGACCTCCATTAATAACACACTGTCATACATCAGTAAGCAATCAGAGAACATGAATGTAAAAAATTCATTGGTAGAAAAAAAAATTAAAGAACATGAATTTTCCCATCTATTAGTGTCATCAAATATAAAGAAATGTACTTGTAATTAAAGGGGATAAGAATCTATTCAAGCAACATGTGCAATGAGTTTAGATTTCACTTGGTTAGATATCACTATGTTATGTAGTTTACTTGTTTAATACTTTATTATATTGTTAATTAATTATGTTTTAATTTATTAGTTAGGGAAAAATGGACGCTTGCAATGATGAAGATTTGACATTGATGACGGTTACATATGCAATGAGTTTAGAGTTCCTTAATTTGTTAATTGTGATTTATTCCTTGATGGTATGGTACTATAGCCTTAAAATAATGTCCAAAAAACGTAAGAGAGTGTCATATTCTTATCACAATAGGCATGTTATTAGGCAATTAAATTTTAGGAGGATGATATTTGATTCGGAATTATGATGCATCGAGAACACTAGGATGGATAGGAATGCTTTTTATAAGCTATGTAACATGCTTCAAAGTATTGGTGGACTATCACCAACAAAGAACATGGATATTGAAGAAATGGTAGGAATATTTTTGTATGCTATTTCTCACCATACAAAGAATAGAGTTTTTAAAAGGGAATTTGTGAGAAGTGGTGAAACTGTGAGTAGGCAGTTTGGGACTGTATTGCAGTCTATCCTCAAATTACATGGAATACTATTAAAAAAACCATAGCCTGTACCTGCCGATTCAAATGATGTAAGATGGAAATGGTTTAAGGTAAAAATTAGTTTATTACATACATTTATTTATATACTAAGTTATCTTTCAAATAAAACTAAATTTGTGTCTTTTGTTTGACAATTCAATTGGAATGATAGAATTGTTTGGGAGCTTTGGATGGGACTTTCATCAAAGTCAATGCATTAGATAATGACAAGCCTAGATACCAAAATAGAAAGGGAGACATTGCCACAAATGTCTTATGCTTTGCTTGTTTGGGGGTTTTTGGAGGTAAGGTAAGGTAAGGTTTTAGAGGTAACCATGCTTGGGGGAGGGTTTTTTGGTGGAGGTAAGGGTTTAGAGGGTTAGATGGAGGTTTTAAAACCTTCATCTAACCCCCATTTTCCAACCCTCCAAATTGGAGGGTTGGGGAGGTTTTGGATGAAAAATAAATTTTTGTTGACCAAAATACCCTTGGTCATTTACAAAAATTCCAGCATATTTAATTAAAAAAAAAAACATACCAGCCTTTACTCATTTCTCTTCTCTGGCCCTTCTTCATTCTTTCTCTTCCAACAGAGCATCGGAACCCTAATCTCAACGGTAATCCATCTCTCTATCTCTCTTCAATTTCGCTCTTCTCCTACTGCTCCCATCTCTCCATCAACCTCTCCAAGAGAATCCCTTCTTGCTCTCAGCCATCTCAGCAGCCCCATAGCCTCCACAGCCCCATAATTTCTGATTTTGTTTTCCTCTATCTTTTCATTTTTTTTCTTGTTAATGATGGTTGTGCATTGTGTTTTTGTTCTCTCATCAGGTTTGTAACTACACTCCACCTCCAACAATCAACAACAACATTAAGGTGAGTAATATTTGTTTTAGTGTTTTCTTGACATTGGTGAATGTATCCTAATATATATGAATGCTGTTGAATTTCAAATGCATGTTATGAATGATGTTGACCAGCGGATGATTGCCAAGCCATTTTTTATAATGAATGATGTTGAAGTTCAGCTGCATATTATGAATGAAAACCAGCTGAATGTATTCTAATATATATATATGATATCATTGTCATTGACCAAATTAATGGGATGCAGAGATATTGTCTCCTTTAACCTAATCAAGATGACAATTTTGTTCACCTTGCCAAAGATAATATATGTTATAATAATGCTTTCTCTTTTTCCATAAGTTTGGTACTTATATATATATATATATTTATATTGAAGCTACATGCTAGTCTTTGTTTTGAAAGTGCTATATATGGTAAATTTTCAAGAAAAAAACATTAATTTAGAAAACCGGAAACTACTACAATTTGGTTAGTCTTTGCAATGATATCATTGTCACTGACCAATTTAATAATGTTTCCATTGCAAGGTATGTTGACATTCATTGAATTAGAATCTATGAATAATAAACTAAGGCTTCCAATGTTGCATTTTGGGACCTATCAATCAATTATTCTTAGCAATAAGATATGGATTGAAGGATCCAAATGGTATATAGTATAATCTAAGAACCTTAATTCTAGCAAAAGTCATGATAAATTTATTGCTTAATTTATTTCATCAATTTGTGAGAAAAGGCATGCTGTTTAAATTTTATTGCTTGTTCATATGAGTTGCCTTTGACCACAATTAAGCTTTAACCAACATCATTAGACTTGCTAATGCTTATAAAACTATGCATATACAGTGATAGAGAACTCCATACCTAACATTGTTAGGCTTCAAAGCATCTTCATTCTACTTTTTTAATTATAAGCAGTCCATGAAAAGGTGGTCTAATACTAAAAAGTTTGGAGTATGGAATAGTTTAGAGAGACTAATAGTAATATAGATACTCAAATCATGGAAATTTTACCACCTTGCATGTACTAGCAAATACCTATATATATATATATATAATGTAAGACCAGAACCTCATTGGACACAATATATATATATATATATATAATATGTAAGACCAGAACCTCATTGGACACGAGATCTCAAGATTTATATTGAAACAGTATAAACGTGTGATAGATTTATATTAGTTTTGGATGGTTTAAATTGAAATTTTTTCTTCATTTAATCAATAAATGGTGTACATTAGTTTTCTGAAAACATCACCACTAAAATTTGATTCTAATTTTGATCATGAATTTGTTATGTTTAGATGGACGACGAAAAACAAATGTTGGCTAAACTTCTGATGGCCATAACTACATTGCATTACCAATTTATAAAATTGCAACAATTACATCATTTAGCAGCAGCTGAGGTTGTTATTGCCATAATTGGTTGGTATGCAAGACGTAGGGATGAACTTAGTACATACCAAATCCCACGTGAAATTCGGTTGGAAGCAGACCGAGTACGAGATGGGTTAATGTCGCATCTACTTTCAAGTGATTTATGTCATAATATGATACGGATGAGTCCTAGAGCTTTTCAAGGATTGTGTGACATGTTAGTAAGAGAAGGAGGTCTTACACCAACACCACAAGCTACCGTTGAGGAACAGGTCGCGAAAACACTATACCTACTTGGTCATAATGTTTCGCACCGTGAATTATCCTTTTTTTTCCGGCGATCTCGTGAAACAATTTCTCGCCATTTTCACAACGTGTTAGAATCTATAGTGGATTTGGAGGATAAATTTTTGAAACAACCTGATGGCACAGAAACACCTTCAGAGATATTCAACAGTACTAGATTTTATCCATACTTTAAGGTAATAAGTTATATATTGAATTATATTTTAATGATAAAATACGTGTATGTTCAGAACGTAAATGTGAAATTATTTCACAGGATTGTGTCGGTGCTATTGATGGAACACATATTCGTGTAAAGGTCTCTAGTACGGAAGCTCCCAAGTATCGTGGGAGAAAAGATTATCCAACACAAAATGTTTTGGCGGCATGCACATTTGATTTAAAGTTCACGTATGTGTTACCTGGGTGGGAAGGTACAGCGTCTGATTCGAGAATTATCAAGAATGCCTTATCTAGAACATGTCCTCTTAAAATTCCTGAAGGTACTTATGTGCATGATATAATATTAAATTAAACACGATATACATAATTGAAGCGTATAACAAAGTTTAAAATTAATGTCCAGGGAAATATTATCTAGTTGACGCTGGCTTCATGTTGAGACGTGGACTTATTACACCATATCGGGGAGAAAGATATCACTTGAAAGAGTATTCAAGAAATCCACCACGAAATCCATGTGAATTGTTTAATCTTCGACATGCGTCTTTGCGCAGTGCTATTGAACGAGCATTTGGTGTTGTTAAAAAACGTTTCCCTATAATTGGGAGCTCTACAGAGCCTCATTACGGTTTGGAAACACAAAAAAAAATTATTTTCGCATGTTGTATCTTACACAATTATTTAATTTGTGCGGACCCTGATGATCCAATTGTAGCACAAGTTGATAGTGAACTTGGTGATGGCACAGAAGATGAACATCATGTTAGTCGGGAAAACAATGAAGAAACAAGGGCAGGAGAGCTTATTAGAGATGCTATAGCAGCTGAAATGTGGCTCAATTATAATGAGTAATTTGAATTATGTGGCACAAGTTGGTGTTTGTCTTATTGAATGTTATGCTTTTGGTACTGTATCATCTAACAATAACTTTTTATTTAATGTATGGTTTTTTACGTACCCGTTCTAATTATATCCTTTTATTCCCAATGTATGACCTTTTATGTTAAAATGTATCGCTTCCATGTTTTCTCTTATTTTTAACTCCTACGTATGCTTTATATGTGTATATATATATGAATAGACACATTGTCATTGCTAATCCTCATTTTTATGTTGTTGTTGTATTTAAGGTATGCCAAAGAGAAAGAATAACACAAATGCTACTGATGGAAATGTCATGTGTCAATGGAATTTTAATATGGATGATGCTTTACTTGATGCATATTTGCATCAACAAACAATGGGAAATAGAATTGGTGGCACCTTCACGACACATGCATTAGAAAACATTGTCAATGAATTGAAGGAAAAATTTCCGGATAAACCAATAGATAAGGAACGGGCTCAAAACCGCATGAAAAATATGAAAAGAGCGTTTACCAAATGCTATGATATATTCAAGAATGGGATGAGTGGATTCGCTTGGAATCCAACAAAGGAGATGTGGGAAGCTGAGCCTGAAGTATGGCAACACTTAATTGAAGTGAGTTTTTGTTTTTGTTTATCATGTTTTTATTCAAATTTTTAGTACAAGTCATGCAAGTTAATATTCATATTGGAAGATGTAATCTTCTTACCATTGCTATATTCATAGGCCAAACCAGAAGCTGCTGAGTGGATGAATAAAAGCATCAGAAATTATGACAAGTTAGTTCAACTCTATGGACAAGATAGAGCAACTGGACAACATGCTGAGACTGCATCAGAAATGAGAAGAAGAATATCTCAAAATTCAACGAATAGATCTGGTGGACCTCATTCAGGGAACACAATTGATGACATTGATTTCATGGTTTCCCAAAACACAGCAAACTTAGAAAATTTGGGAGAGAATGACATTGAGTTTGCTGAGGAAGCATCTCCTGAAGCTCCAAGGTCTTCCAAGTCCAAGAAGGCTAAAAGGTCCGATAGTCGTGACGATGTTACTGTGTTATCTACAGGGATGGAGTCAGTATCGAATGCGATTGTTCAATCAACAACTGCAATAGTCCAAGTATCTGACACAGTGCTGGGTGTGACCACCCAAATTTTGAATAAACTTGGTCCAAACCCAGATCCAATTAAAGCATCCGATGTGTGGGCTACACTAATGAATTTAGGGTTATCACAACCTTTTCTAAACCAAGCTTATTTGTTTCTCATGAAAGATCCTAAGATGTTGGAAGCTATAATGGGATGCCCGGATGAACATCGCAAGTCGTTGTTGTTGATTTCAATGGGCTATGATCAAGAACCACGCGATTGAAAAAAAAAAAAGAAAAGTAAGTTGAAGAACATTGGTGGAAAATTTTGTGTATATTTCAATATCATTCATGTTTCTATATATAGATATGCATGTTTTTGTCTTTGCTATTTATCTTTCTTGGTATTTGTCATTGAATATCTTTACCTATCATTCTTAGCATTTCTCATTGTGATTTTCTGATGCAGGCAATGAAAAGTTTGTTTCATTTGAGGGGAGTTTGCTTCATTCTTATGGATCTTGGGGTTGATGATGATTTCTTATTTAGATGAGGTTGATGAATGATGAATATCAAGTGTTTCACTGTTTTTGTTATCATGTATGGGACATGTTTACTTTCTTTGTTATTGTTGTCATCATGTATGGGACATGTTGGTTTTGGATATTATGTGTTTAGTGTTTGGGATGATGATGATGATGCATGTGTTTATTGGAGCTTATTTGGTAATTGTTTTTGATATTTGGTTCTTGTTGTTGTTGATGTTAAGAATATTTGGGATGGAGAATGAGATATTAAGAATTTTATTTTTTTTATTTTTTTTATAATTGTGGAGAATGAGATGTTTGTTTTTTTTTTATGATACACCTAATGAAGCTTGTTTTTGTTGTAATGTTGTTGTAAAATATTTTGTTGTAAATGTAAAGCATTTTATAATTGTGGTCATGAAATGTTGTAAAATATTTTGTTGTAAATGAAACATTAAAATTTTTTATTGGTATATATGATACACCTAATGAAGCATTTTTTTTTAGTGAAGCATTCATGGACACCATATAATTGTAAAGAGCCTCTACCAATATTAATAAATTTTAAACTATAAAAAAAATTAATTAATATAATAATATTAAATAATATATCAATAATCAAATGTGATGTTTATGTAAACAAGGAAAGAATCATATAAAGTTTCATGTAATTGTAAATGAAATTACAATTTTTGTCTTTTAACTAAGGGGTAATTTGGTAATATTACTATAAAACCTTACCTCCAATTACCTTCAAACCAAACACAACAAGGTTTCAAAACCTCCATTTACCTTACCTTGCCCCAAGCAAGGAAGGTTTCAAAACCTCCTTTTACCTCCCATTACTTTACTTTACCTTACTTTACAAAACCTCCCAAAACCCTCATCCAAGCAAAGCATTAGGGGTTTGTTCACAAGATATGCAGTTCATTTATATCCTACCTGGATGCAAGGTTCTGCACCTGACTCTAGGTTCTTCGAGATGCAATTTTTAGAAGACATGGATTGAAAGTGCCTAAAGGTAAATAAACATATAATATGCAAAATACTAGTTGATTTAATGAATCACATATATAGTAATTGTCAAGTTTATCTAAAAATGAATTTTCTAAATGTAGGATTTTTCTACTTATGTGATGCTGGATATACAAATGGGGAAGGATTTCTAACTCCATATAGAGGTCAACGATACCATTTGAATGAATAGAGGCAAAATCACACACCTCGAAATAAAGAAGAATTCTTCAATTACAAACACTCTTCTGCTAGGAATGCAATTGAAAGATGCTTTGAATTTCTTAAAATGAGATGTGGTATACTTAGGGAGAGATCTTGGTACCCAGTGAAAACCAAATGTAGAGTCATTTTAGCTTGTGCTTTGTTGCATAATCACATTCGAAAAGAAATGACACTTGACCCTCTAGAACTTGAATTGAGTGAGGGTTTTATGGACTCTGATGCACTTGAAGATGCCGAAATTATCCAATACATTGAGACCTCAGATGCGTGGACTACTTGGAGAGATAATTTGGCCCAAGAAATGTGGATTGAGTGAAAGGAAGTGGATTAGCATGTTCTTTTGTATTGAAGTAGGAGAAGTGGCACACTCACTTAGGATTTTTGAAACTGGGGTAGGGGAAGTGAGGCCCATATAAAAGGCCACTTCACCCCACTTCTTTACTCTTTCGAAAGTCACAGAACCCTAAAAGTTCGCATCCTCCTTCTCCTATAGCCACGATTCCTTCATCTTCTCTCCCGTAGCCTCCTCCTCTTGTCGCAGCCTTCACCCGGAATCGCCTCCTCCTTCCATCGCCTTGTCCTCTTTCGTTGACTCCTCCGACTATGCTGCTTCTCCTCCATCGCCGGGAACCGCCCCGTCTCAATCGTTGCTTGATCGAGTTCGTACGTTGCTAGGAAGAATACGCCTTATATCATCTAGGTTTTTTCAATTTGCTTTCTGTTTCTCAAAGCTACATATGTTCATTAATCTTTTGTTCATGGTTTCAATGTGGGTGTACATTTTTGATGTTATTTATAGCTTTTGCAATTGATTTATAGTGGATTTGTGATTTCATCTCAAAGCTACATCTTTTGTTTATGATTTGTGATTTCTTTTTAAGAGGTGATTTTTAGCTCATAAGCAACGATCTTCATCTCTATTCATGCCACAAGTCTCAGAAAAATAGGATTTTTTTTTAATTTATTGATGCAATGAAAAACCTTGGAGAAAAAAAAAAAAGATGAATCATAGAAGCATTCTCTTTCATTAATCTTATTTATTTAGATACCAAATTTAATCAAATTCAACTTTATTGGCTATTCATGGTAATGGATATTATTTGATTTCTTTAGTTTCATGTTTATGGTTATCTAATTTTTTTTAACCAACCATATAATAACTTGCCAAGATCATCAACAGTTGCACAAATTCTTATCTTATCCTTGGTTATAGTAAAATACTGGGCTTTGGTTGGGCCAAGTTCTTTTCTCTTTTGGATCTAATGTTGGGTTTTCCCATATATAATTTTGATTAAAGTAAAATACTAGGCTTTGGTTGGGCCAAGTTCTTTCATCTTTTGGATTTGATATTGGGTTTACCCATATATAATTTTGATATTAATTATATTCAATTATTTCTATTACAACTAAATTGAATTATCTTATAACAAAAAAATTGTTCTTATTTTTTATTTTTAACTATTTACTTGATAAAATTATTTAAAATAAAAATTGTAATTCAAGGTTGTCAAATAGATGAAAACTAATATACACAAATATCCATGTACTAATATCAATCCATATTGTCACCAAAGAAAATTAGCATACATTATATAGAACCATGATCAAATTGAAATTATAGCAAAACATATTTAATAATAAACAAATTTAAAATGTTATTTCCATCCGCATATATATCTTGCAAGATAATTTGCAAGATTACATATCTAGATATTGCAAAATTAATTTATGCCTTATATACCCTTTTGATTTAACCAATTCAACAAGAAACTCCTGCAAAATTAAAAAAAGCATATTTGATTGTTGCAAATATGCAAAGAGATCCTCCATGAGTTGTGGTTTTAGATTAATAAATTATGAGCTTTATAGGATATATAGTAGAGGCCACACACATCTCTTCTTCATACTCATACTCTTTTTTTTTTTTATTATCTTTTTTTTTTCTCCACTTGGTGTTTGTATATTCCTTAAATGTGTATCTATATATGTGAGAATATTACAAAATTATATATAATGAATTAATAGGTATGCTTACCTATCCAACTTCAATATAGGTCTATAATGGCTAATAATAGTGTATCTGATTTTATCTACATCGACACACCTGTCTTCGTAGCTGTGGTGGTCATTTTAGCAATGATGTCAAGAGAACATAGACAGAATGCTTTACCCCATGAACCTGCTTCGGTTAAGGATATTCATCGAAGTGCACACATGACTCGGATATTAGACGGTGGTGTCCACAATTGTGTTGAATACCTACGGATGTCTAAGGACACCTTCCTCAAACTTTGCGCTATTCTAAGAGAACGTGGTAATTTGAGAGATACCATCCATGTCGCCGTTGAGGAACAAGTCGCATTATTCTTGCACATTGTAGGACACCGTGCAAAGAACATGACAATGAAAATTGATTTTATTAGACCAGGGGCAACGGTGAGCAGATATTTTAATGATGTGCTTCAAGCAATTTGTAGCATTAGAGATTTATTTGCCAAACAACCAGGCATGTCAATACATCTTGATATAGAATTCAACCCAAATTTCTATCTTTTTTTTAAGGTGAGGTGTACTTCTTTCCATTTTCATTTGGCTTAAATTTTCACATACACAATATAGTTGACTTTTAGTTCATAGGACTACATTAGGTTTATTGATGGGACTCATATAAATGCGAGGGTCAGTGCAAATCTAGTTAGCAAATTTTGGGGTCGCAAGGGCATTATATATAATGTCCTCGTGACATGTGACTTAGATTTAAAATTTACATACGTTCTTGCCGGTTGGGAAGGATAGACGAATGATTATCTCATATTGAAGGATGCATTATCACGCCCACCACCATATCGGTTGCATATTCCTTCAGGTCCATTACTACAACAAACTTCACAATTTGCCATAATTCTTATATTTCAATATAAAATATATTTAAATTACTTTTCATTTAATGCTAGGAAAATACTACCTTGTTGGTGTCGGATACACAACAACACAAGGTTTCATATCTCCTTATCGAAAAGTTAGATATCATTTAAGAGAACAAGTAGCCCGAAGACCCCAAATCGCAAAGGAGCTTTTCAACCTTCGTCATTCTCAACTTAGATCAAGAATAGAAAAAGCTTTTGGGATTTTAAAGAGTCAGTTTCGGATTTTGGACTCAAGGCCATTTCATCTTTTGCGAAAGGGATTTTTTGATGAGTTGCAATTAGTTACTGGAGATGACCATGCCACTGGTGATCATGCATGGACCATTTACCACCAATTTGGTGCTATGACGCTAGAGGATGAGAGTGCACCCCCACCTAATATGCCAGTGGATTGTGAACCCATGGATACAGGTAACCAAAGACATGAAGCACTAAGATCATGCTTAAGCAAGAGCACTACTAGGGCTAGCCGCGAACCAAGGAACAATGGGGACAATGTTGCATAAAAAAATATTGGAGATAAACTAGGTGAACTGGCTACGTCAATTAAGGCATCTAAAAAGAAGACGTGGAAAGAAAAACTCTTCGATGCTTTGTGGGGAAATGGAGGGTTATGATGACAATGAGATGGAAATGGTATTTGAGAAGTTAATCAAGGATAAAAAGCAAGCTGAGAATTTTTACTTGAGAAAGCTATCCCTTCGCAAAAGATGGATAGATAATTTTATTACTTCTATGAGAGATGCTAGTTCATGAGGGGGCATCACATTAGGTATGTGATTTTAATTTGTATCAAAATACTTAATGTTCATTTGTTAGTGTGTTTGCCTTGTCCTTATTGTAATGTTTTTTTTTTCATGAATTAGATTGTTCTTTGGTTGGATGGTGGACATTAATCTTTTATATTGGTATGGATGTTGTTTTGTTGTACAGATGGTTTTTGTGTTATGAACCAAGACTTTGTGTGGATAGTTAGAGACAATTGTTATTTTCTTATGTCATGACTATGTATTTGCAAGAGTTTGTATGGATGTTGTTTTGTTGTGTGGATGGTTATTAACAGTTTGTGTGGATGATTAGAGACCATTGTTATTTTCTTATGTCATTACTATGTATTTGCAAGAGTTTGTATGGATGTTGTTTTGTTGTGTGGATAGTTATTGTGTCATATGAACCAAGAGTTTGTGTGGATGGTTAGAGATAATTGTTATTTTCTTATGTCATGACTATGCATTTGCAAGAGTTTATATGAATGTTGTTTTGTTGTGTGTTGTCATTAAGTAGGAGGCATCATTTATTGTCTTTATAAAATCTTTATGTCCAACACTTTAATTTTTTTGTCATACAATTTCATGTTGTATTTAAACCACATGGAATTCCTATTACATATTAGGAATTTGACAAATTTAATTTTCTTGTTATACAATGGATTTTCTTAGGTGAATTTGATGTTGTATTTCAAAAACTCCATAATAATGAATTTAATTCACTAATTAATTAAAATTAATGTAAAAAAACTTGTTCAGGTTTAGGGATTAAAATGTAAATTTGTGGATTAAAAAAATAGAAATAAATAATCAAATGACTTTTTAATAATAATTATAAATTTCTAAAATTATTAAGATATTGAAGGTTATGTAAAAATATTAAGATTTATTTTTTTAATTGTTTTTTTCATTTTCCTCACTTTCCTAGAAAGAAACATCTTTTGGAAGTCCATACTAAAGTGACACCACTTCATGCTAAATGAACACAAGAAGTGAAAAAGTGAGCAAAATGTGACTTGGATTTAAAATTTACATACGTTCTTACCGGTTGGGAAGGACCGATGAATGATTATCTCATATTGAAGGATGCATTATCACGCCCTCCACCATATCGGTTGCATATTCCTTCAGGTCCATTAATACAACAAACTTCACAATTTGTCATAATTCTTATATTTCAATAGAAAAAATTAAATTTAATACTAGGTAAATACTACCTTGTTGATGCTGGATACACAACTACACAAGGTTTCATATCTTTTTATCGAAAAGTTAGATATCATTTAAGAGAACAAGTAGGCCTAAGACCCTAAAATGCAAAAGAGCTTTTCAATCTTCGTCACTCTCAACTTAGATCAAGAATAGAAAGAGCTTTTGGGATTTTAAAGAGTTGGTTTCAGATTTTGGACTCAAGGCCATTTTATCCTTTCACAACCCAAGTGGATCTTGTTCTTGGATGCTATGTGTTGCATAATTTTTTGAGGGAAATTGATCCAAATGACATAGTGGTGCATGAAGATGTAGGTAATGAAGATGAAATACCTACAAATGATAGGCCTAACACGTTAGGTGAATGGTGTGAGGCTCAAAGTCGGTGGAGAGAACTACGTGAGAACATCAAAGATGAAATGTGGCATGACTATGTTTCACGTGGGTGCACTTCACAAGTGCCACTGTAATGTTACAAATGAGTTTGGTTTTGTATTTGATGTTTAATGTCTTGCACTATTAATTTTGAGCAAATATCTATCTTAAGTAAATTATGTAAAAAATTATGTCTTTTGCATTATTGATCTTCTAAATAGTTGCTCACCTTTAAGTTGTGCCTACTTTTGATCTTCTAAATCTTCTATATGTGTGGTAGGTGTTAAATAAATCTGAGTAGCATGATTTCTATTACCTAATGTTACAATTGTTTGTTCACTCATTTATTTTGTTGTTTATGTATATGCCATATTTTGAAGTTCATATTGTTATTGCTATGAATAGCATGATTTCTAATTTGATGTTTTATCTTGTTGATTATGGTTTATGCTGGACGTGAGTTGGAGTGGTTAAGATATAAAATGATGTGTGATTGGAGATATATTTATGTGCATGATATATGAAGTTATTAAGAATTTATTGTGATAATAAGTATTTCTTTTAACTTTTAATAGGTCCCATGGATGAGTTGTTCTTTATTTTAAAGAATCTCAATCATGTTTTGTTGGATTGTTGCAGGAATATAGTGTATAGAAATTTGATTTTATAGTTGCATGGGAACCTATTAAGAATCTATCATAACATAGATTATATACACCCTGCAATAGGAATGAATTGTGTGTTTTAAGAAGTTTCATGCATGAGTTATTCTTTAACTTTTCTTGTTTTGTTGCAGACCATTTTTTAGTACATTTAGGAAATTCGTTGACAAGTCATGTTGTATTCTGAAATAAATAGACAGGTGGGGTTTTTACTTGTGTCTTGTTAGCCAAAATGTTTTTAAAATAAATGAGTAATCATTGCTTTCTACTGAACTTTAAAGTATAAAATACTTTGATCAAAAGTTGTGATGGCATTGCCATTTCCCTTCTCATCATGGCTTAGCTCAACAGCAATTTTATCTCCAATCTTGAGAATGCATGATATACTTTTTGTTCATGATATACTATATTCTAATTTTTTTTTTTTTGGATTGCCAATGTATTTTGAAGATGTCTACCTCACGTGCTATTGTTGAGGGAGTAAAAAATGATAAGCTTAAAGGAGCGCCAAATAAAAAATGGACAAAGGAAATGGATAATATCTTGATACCAGTGCTTGCATACATGGCAAGAAGTGGTCTGAAAGTGGGTAAATCTTTCAAACGTCAGGCATTAGTAGAGGTAGCAAATATTGTGAATACCATATTCCCCATCGCTTGCATGGATGTGGAAAATGTGGAGAATTACATGCGCACTTTGAAGCAGAAATATCAAGATATCAAGAAGTTTATGAATCTTGGTAGTGTTGGTTGGAACGACTAGTAAAAAATGTTAGTGCTTGAAGATGAGACTTATCGGACTTTCGTGGAGGTATTTGACTTTTACTTATTTTTGTTGTTTACTTCAATATGTCTAACACTATAATTTAATGAATGCATAAATTTTTCATGTGATATTTTTCACAGGGACAACCAAAAGCCAAATAATATTTAAATAGACATATACCTTTTTTTGATGAGTTGCAGTTAGTTGCTAGAGATGACCATGCCACTGGTGATCATGCATAGACTATTTACCACCAATTTGGTAGTACAACACTAAAGGATGAGAGTGCACCCCCACCTAATACGCCAGTGGAATGTGAACCCATGGGTATAGGTAACCAAAGGCATGAAGCATTAAGATTATGCGCAAGCGAAAGCACTGCTAGGGCTAGCCACGGACCAAGGAACAATGGGGACAATGTTGCATCATAAAACATTGGGGAGAAACAAGGTGAAAAGCGTCTGTAGGTGGGCTTTTCAATGCAATAAATCATTGAACAAATAATCAAAATTTTCATAACAAAAACTCACAACAAATATCTAACATTTTTTTCACAACAATTTTCATAACAAATTATCAAACAAATAATTTAACAAATATCCAACAATTATCAACAAAAAATTAAAAAAACTAAATTTGACATAAACAAAGAGAGAAAAAATAAAGAAAGATAAAAAGATTAAACAAAAAAAGAAAACTCACCAATCGAAAAAAAAACTTGCAATGATTTTTTTTTATATATAGATTTTGAGAGAACAATTGCATTTTTTTTAGAGTTTAATTTTTATTTTTATTTATTATTACTTTTTTTAGATTAATATCCTAAAAAACTGATAATTATGTAATGATGAGTTTAATAAAAAATATATCTAAATATAAAATTTAAAAACAAAAATATTTGAAAGTCCATGTTTAACTAGCGATATTATTTTTTATTATTATCACTCAACATCAATTTTATTTAATATAATAATTTTATTATTTTTTAAAATTTATTTTAAATAGTGTAGGCTATAATTTGAAAAAAATAAATAAATAAAGAGAACCACTTTTCACACATGAATTATAATTATTAATATTTCACTATATATGTATATATATCATGGGGCGGCCCCAAATTTAACATTTACCTCGTTGCCTTCCAACTTTACAATAGAGAAGGTTCTAACTTGAAAGGCATTGCAAATGGAAAATATCAAACCAATCCTAATTAAAAAATAAGCAATAATATATGGCTTAATTTTCCTTTTGATTATTTTTTTAGAGAGATAGAAGGAGGTTGTTCCATTTGATAACAAATAGTGTAGTTGTTAAAATAGTGATTATGGGTCCTTTATTTTTATTCTGCCTCAATTAGAATTGACAAGTCAAAAATAATGAATCACAAATCAATTTTAAGTTATCTAAGCATTTATGTTTATAAAAGTTTGTGTTTTCGTAACTTCTATTAGAAAAAAAAAAACCCCTAATATTAATTAGTGAAACTCTGTTATGAGAATCTTTAATTAAGAGCAACTGTGAATGAGCAATAAATAAATATAATAAAATTAATTTTATTGATCTCATGAGGTACATAAGTACATAGTTGATGCAATTTTTAAATAACTAGCAAGTACACTAGTTGCTCAAGTAATAACGTTGATGAATAGGTTTGTTGTATCCCACAAAGAAAGAAAATACTAATACTAACTAATTTTCTAATATTTAGTCAATGAAAATGATGCTAAGGATTGATTCCTAAAGGAACTACAATGAACTAAAATGACTAGTACTAAGGAAACAATGAAGAGCTGAAAAGGATTAGATAATAGAATAGGTATCCAGGCAAGGAATCCTTTTAGGATTCTCTATGAAGCTTTGACTTGGATATTGGGTTAATTTTGAGATGATTGGACCGTTGGTATTTTTATAATATGCTAACCCTTTTCTCAATGAGATTATCAACTAATCCCATATAGATGCTTAGTTGAAATCTCTTCCTAACCATAATAACATATGATTAAAAGACCAATATCCAAATATTTATACAATTACATCCTATGGTTTATCATGCTAGAATACCAAACAAGTTTAGTTCCCCATGATAAAAGAGTACAAGACCACATCAAAACATGGAAAACCGATAAGGAGAACATGAAAACTCCCTCTATCCTTCTTATCCCTATCGGTTAAAGAAGTTCTTCATTGACCCGCAAGTATCACTAGGAAGAAACCAAAGGTACCACCTCTTATCTCTGCGGACGACTCCCTTCAATGTGTGCAATCCCTCGATTCCTTCAGATGTCGGTGATGGTCTTCCCCTGTGTGCCTCCTTGAAAACCATAGTGAGTTATCATTTAACATACATTCGTTGAACTCTAAAAATTTTGAGCTTATATATATATATATATATATATATATATATTTCTTTCTCAATTTCCTTTTCCATTGTTATCATCAAGCAAGCCCTCCATATATTTTTTAAATCTGATTTTATATATCCTTTAACACATTCAAGTTATATAATAATAATAATAATAATAATAATAATAATAATAATAATAATAATAATAATAATAATAATAATAATATTAATAATAATAATATTAGGTGGGTAGAATGTTTGATACCACGTGTAATAAATTTAGTTCTTAAAAATTTAAATATAAATAGCGAAACCCACTCAACTAAGGTAGCTAGCCATAACAATGAAACTTGAGTTAAGAATGTGTTCCGGCCGTTGTTCTAATGCTTAGGTAGGGGCTTGATGCCTGATGCTCAAAGAATTGGAAGCTTACCACACGTTGTGAAGTATTAGTTTGTTTCTGCATTTTCAACTTCTACAGCAACCATTTTTCCAAGTTGACTTGAATTTTCAATAAATATTTTGGAGACTTACATGTATTTCTTGAATTATCGGTGAATTATTGATCACAAAAACCACAAAAGAATGTTTTTCCTCGGCACCATGGAAATCGATGAGCTTCATTTGAATCCCAAATCAGTGTGGTTCCAATATCCCCAGAAATCTATAAAGTTGAAGCTTTTTTTATGTTTTCCTAGATGATACTGTTGAAACATCACAAAATATAAAGAGAAGAGCAAAATTAGAGATTAGAATTTTTTTAATGAGAGTAACAAACGTTGTTAGTGAAGGAATAGGCAGCTACAGAGGTACACAAATTATATAGTGGTTTATAGATCCTCTGGAGATAAATCCTCATATCATGTAACTCTGGAGAGAAATAAAAGTGCTCTTCACACTAGACCTCCCACAAGAGACTAGTTGATTTGTGAGTTGAGGGCTCAAACTTGAGAACCCTCAGTCATAAAGCAAGGTGGGCACCACTTATCTATACTCATTTCCCTTAGAAATTTGTGCAAGGAAATTATTGTGTTGACAAAAATTATCACTTACCTTTATTTCAAGTTCACTTAAAGTAGAAACTTTTTCAAAGAAGAGAAATGCAACATATTCTCTTAACAAATCCTCAAACCCGATATGCAATGAGAGATTCTTTAAATGATTGAATGCCGAAGAGATACAACTTGATGTTTGCAAATCTGCTAGTACTTATATCAATCAAGATTAATACAAATTAATAAAATCAATAATTAAAGGAATAATATTGAAAATGTATTTCATTGACTGTTATATTGTAATGTAAGAGTATAATCTTATTGTAAAGCAGTTCTGTCATGCAAATACACAATCAAATCCCCAAAAGAATAGAATAAAATCATCTAAGAATAATATTATGTGATATCAATGACGTTGAATCAAAATCACCGTGACAAACCAACTCACCTTGAAATCTAGCATGTGAAGCGCTAAGCGCAAATATTTTTGTTCAAAATCAAACTTTTGAAAAGCAAAAGTTATATCAAAGGCTGTATCTTTCAGTTGAGGGCATTCTACATGAAGATGAGAACTAACATGAATGTATAAGACTTCAAGGCTTCTTGATACAAGTTTAATATTTCCCATTGGAAGTAGCATCGTGGGTAAAATCTGCAACTTCTTTAAGTGAAGGCATTTTGAAACCAAATTGCTCACAGAATCTAAGCAAAGAACCTCTTGTCCAAAGATAAGTGTTTCCAACTTCTTCATATCCCCTAATGAAGGTAGAACATGTCTATGGTTTCCACTAATCTCCAAATGGATCAAATTCTTGCATAAAAAAAAAAAATAGTTTAAAGGTTATCAGATTCATCACCATGAAAACATTGATTGATTAATGCATGTTGGAAAATTAATATTGAATGGTAATTGAAAGTTGTTTATGTTTCTAAGAATAGGTGTTTAGAAGTTGAAATGATTCTTATTCTTAGAATTCTAATTAATTTTGGAATTTGAAGAATTTTTCAACTTTGTAGAATTTAATTCTATAATTAAAATGTTTTAAACCTTTTGAATTCTAGAATTAAGTTAGAATTTGAAAAGTTTTATAACTATTGAAACTTCGAAATTTAATTTTGGAATTTCAATGGTTAGTCACATTAAATTTGAAATTTCAAGGGTTAGTCTCCAAGGCTATATATTGGCTTCTTTCCATAACTTTGAGAGGGAGAACACACCTCACTTCCTTTTTTTCACCTCTCACAGAAAGTCTAATCTCTAAGTTCAGTATAATAGAGCTCACATAATTCAGTTCGCTAGAGTTGTAAAGTGGTGCTGCTTTGCAATTGAAGATTGTTGTATCCTAAGAAGTAGATGCTAGTTCAAACCCAAGCACCGGAGGGTGGCTAATTTGCTTTAAGGAAACTGTGTAATACACATGCCTCGATTTTGTCTCTCCTCATCTTCGGAATCAGGTCTTCTCACTTCTAATGTAAAGTTTTATTTTATTTGTAATTTTCTAATTATTAATATCCCACATAGCTAGATTAATTGTTTCTAACAATCTTAAAGTAGATCATTTCCATATTAAAGGTTTATAGCCTAACAATGCACTAATGAGATGTTGGTTCTCCAACTTGAAAAGTTGGTACTTACCCACAATCTTTAATTGTTTCACCCATGTTTGGGATATCAATTTCCTAACAATGACGCAATTTGATCAATGTTAATTCTTGTAACTGGGTGTAGCATGACAATAAATTCTGTTGTTTATCACTGGGTATGTGTACATGCTCGAGATGAAGATTTTTTAGCATGTTAAAACCTTTGAAGTTTTCTGACATAGTGAGTGTGCAATTATTGAGCTTTAGGCACACCAGTTTATGGTGTGAGAAGAGATGTGAAGAGACAATATTTATTCGTTGTCATTTCCTTGTTATGAGTTCGAAGTCGAGTAACTGAGTATTCCGTTTTGAGAGAGCTCTATCAACAAACTCAACAAACTTGACAAACATGGACTCATGATTAATGTTGACCATACTCATGCCTAGAACTAATTTAGGCATTGAAGACCATGCATTGATCCATTTTCTTGAAACAATGCTAGACTTGAAAGCATCTCTTGTTGGCAATTTCATCAGGATGCACTCTATTAATTCACTCGACAAATATTCAAATATATTTGAATATGATGATGAAGAAGAAGATGCTACCAAGTCCATATCTAACATATAAGAAGAAAAAACATAAATGAGAAATATTAAATTGATAGGGAAAGTAAATCATTGATAACATCATGTTTCAAGTTCATAAGATATAAATAAATAAGATAAAATTATGAGACTAGTCTTACAGCTAATGGAGGAAAAAACAAACAACCTTCAAATCCCACACTGGCTTATCAAATTGATTGCTCCGAATCAAATAAATAAATACATAATAAGGAGACACCAAAGTTGTGATGGATGGATATAGAGGATTTTTCTCAATGGAGAAGGAAATAGTAGTGCAAAAATATGTTAGAAACTATAATATTTATGATATTAGAGAGTAGGTCTATTTATAGATAAGTATTTTGTCTAAATAATATACAATAAAATATCTTAAAAATAGACAAAAATAATTTAACAATATCAACTTTTGACTAAAAATTTAACTCAACTAAAACTCTGAAATTCTAAAAAAGAGTAGTATAAGATTTGGGATTGTATGTAGACCCATATATAAAAACTCTAAAGTTAAGTCTTCAGGATAAATTTGAGTCTTTGTAGGACTAGTATTAAGAAGAACAGAGTGAGTTGGAGAATAAGAAAAATAGCACGAGTTGGAGTTCTACTGGCATCGGATTTATTATGTTTTCAGGTAACATTTACTTATTATAATTTTAGATCTCTTTTATTATATTTTAATTTTTTTTGTTTGAATAAGTTTTGAAATTTTTTTACTAAATACGATATTACCGTGTATAACTATGCGTGGTATATTTTAATGAGAAAAATAAGATTTTTTTTGCACAAATTTTTATTTATATGGAATTAATTAATCTGTGATTAATCATGAATACATGTGGTCATGAGAAATTTAAGATTTTTAAAGATTAAATAATAAAATTGGAATTGATGCACAACATTCTAGTTTCTCAATTTAAAATTTGTAATATTAATTTATTGAAAAAATGACTCGAAAACAATATCATAATGAGCATTATAAAAGACCCTACTTTTATTTCTCATTTTATTCTTAAATGTAAATACTATTAACAAAAAAAAAAAAATAATGTAATGTATACCTCCTTATTTTTGTTGATCTTTTAAAGCCCTTAAAAAAAATCTTTTTATACACTTAATATTAATAAATAAATAAATAATGTATCCTTATAAATTTATCTTTTCATTTTATAACCCTCAAATTGAGATATTCTTTTATAGATATGCACATATGTAATGGCGCAACCAGGATGCATTATGAGGAGGGCTAAAGGTGATATATATATATATATATATATATATATATATATATATATATATATATATATATATATATATATATATATATATATATAAGCAATTGTCTGCAAAATAAAATAATACGATGATGCAAATTTTAATTAAAACAACCATAATTCAAATACACATATCAGAAAAAAAAATAAAATAAAACAACTATTGTTACATATTTGAACTAGAATTGTTCCCACGGTCAATGCTAATATCGAACGTGTGTGACATGTGACTAAGAGGAGGCGATTGCATCCAATGAGTTTGCATTTTCTGAAAATGTTGTAGAATCAATTCATTGTTGATAGTTGCAAAAAATCTCCTTCATAATATAGACAACAAAGCTATCATTCATCCACTCATCTCCTAATTTATTGCATAAATTAGTTTTGACAACATTCATTGCCGAAAATATCCTCTCAACACTAGCTGTTGCATTGGCAGAACTAATGCTAACTCAATAAGATAATAAAAGAGTGAAAAAATAGTGTTTTTACCTATCTCAACCATTTTCTTAGCAAAACCTCTCAAGACCCCAATATTTGAAAAATGTTCATCACATCACACATCATAAATAAAAGTGGTAAGTTAATCCTCAAGCATCATGTGTCATGTCATTAAAAAGTCTTTAAGATAAAACTCTATAGGAAGGAGTAGCTTGTGGATATTCAATTTGAAGAACGATTCCCTTGGATCAAAGTACAACACAAGAAGAAGTAACTTCATTGCTAATTTTTGGGAAACGGTTTTGCATTTCTTGGGCAATCAAATCAATAACTTAACATTACCACAATGATAAAATGAATAACAAAAATTACTAAATTACTAAATTAAAGGTATTTATAAAAATATAATAAATAATTAATTAATTACCTTGCAGAAAATTTTGGCTCGATAATGGTGAAAATGAGTAATGACTTGTCCCTCCCTGCCTAGAACGACCATAAATTCTCAAATTATCCTCTATATTAGGCATTGGGATCAACTCTCTCTCACAAAAAAGGCAAGCCTACTACAAAAATTCTTTCCATCATGCAACTTTGAAGTCTTGCAGCCAGGCTTTCACAGTTTCAATTAATTCATAGCTTGAATAATATTATGATTTTTTATTATAAGGCAAATGATAATTCATTCGTTATCCCCAACAAGCACCTCATCAAGTACATTGCAAACACAAACTAATAACTCTCCATTTTTTTTATCAAACTTGCCACTATACCTCTATTATCTTTATAAGTACCATCATTATGCATGTTTGAAGTATCTTTAACACTAATGTCCACATCGATATTAGTCAAAGAATGGTAGTATAATACGATTCCCAACGAGTATTTCCTAGACACGCTAAGTTGGACTCTTGATTTTTCCTTATGTCATTGACTATCTCTATCCTCTCCATCTACTCAACCAATCTATCATGATGATATTACAGAAGTTGGTCTCTTCTTTTACACGATGCTCCAACCGCATTAACAATCATAGTAACATATTGAAAAAAATCACTTACAATTCAAATGTCTTTAGTAACAACAATAATCACTAGCTGGAATTGGTGAGCCAAACAAAGGACATACCTTGCATGTGGATTTTTTTTTAGGATAAGTGCTTTCGAACCATTGAATTCACCCCACATACTTGAGGCCCATCATATCCCTGTCCTCGTAGCTTTAAAAGAGAGCCCATTTTTTCAAATAGGTAATTAATAGCATTCTTCAAAGAACTAGCATAGGTGTCAGGCACATGAACCATAGCAAGGAATTGTTCTATCACATGTTTATCATTATTCACATATTGTAGACCAACTCCCATTTGCTCATTTACTGAGACATCTTAGGCTTTATCAATCATGAGAGAAAAAAAATTATATCCAATATCATCAATAATAGCACGTGTGATCTTCACTGCACAAGTATTTGATAACTCTTTCTGAACCTTTGGAGAAGTCATTTGATTATTTTCAGGGGTATTTTGATTAACTATCTTCCAAACATCTTCATTCTGTAGGCTATACCACTGGAACAACTCAATAAATTGCCCTTGTTTAATGAACTTGAAGACTCATCATGCCCACAAAAAAAGGTACGTAGACCTTGCCTTAATAAAAAATGTGTCACATCCAGAATTGTTGTTAAGAGAATGTGGTATGCAACCTCCATCTCTTGTGAATGTACAACCAATTTGTGTGACTTGCTCTGCCTCTAATATTGGAAGTTTTGAAATTGAACTCTAGTATCATTGCGAGCACTATTTACAACGCAAACACACTATACATATTTTTTTAATACTTTTTTCCAATTGTTGATTCCCATTTTGGTGAATGTATCTTCTCCTATTCGACTTCCCTACTTGGTTTGAAAAGACAACACCAAAAACAAAAGGTTGCATCTTTGGTCATGCCAAACTCTAACCACAAATGTTGTTTAAACCAAGCACTTGAAAACTCCTTTATTTACCATATTCTTTTTGAGAAAAATTGTGGCCAATTTGGTTGACATGAGCCTCTAGGTAAATACTCCCTTTTAACTTGATCTCTAGTCCCAATTTCAAAGTCTTCAATCGGCTTTCATAGTCTTGGTTCACTAATAATGTCATCATAATTAAAATCAAAACTTGATTAGGAGCCTGATAGTGTTTTATGAGAATTAGATGACTCTCCACTTTGTGATCATTTAATTAAAAATTATCCATGTCCTATGATACACAATCTCAAATTTATAAATAAATATTCAATTCTTTCAATTTTACACAAATAAAATATTAAAATATCAATAATTTCATAAAAAACACAAGCTCATCAACTTAAATACTTAATTCCATAAATATTCAAAACTCATAAAGAATTAATAAATATGTAAAATAAACAAAATTGTACAAATTTATACATAAATATCATAAATTTATTATCAATTATAAATAAGCGTTTACATATTATGATAATAATTAAACAAACTAGTGCAAATAATAATTTATCAAAATTTTAATAATTTTAAATAAATAAGTATTTACATATTTATTGTAAAAAATATAAATAGCACCTTATGTCCTTAGTTAAAATGGCACTCTCCCCTTCTCTTCACAGTCTCCCCATTTCTTCAGTCCTGAGCTTTAGTTTAGTTAGAATATAGAGACTCATGACTTACATAGATTTATTACTTATAAATAAGCATTTACATATTATGGAAATAATTTTAAAAAACAAATGGAGATTAATAATTTATCAACATTTCAATAATTTAAAATAAATAAGTATTTTTATATTTATTATAAAATATATAAATAAAATTAGATCCTTACTTGTTGAAATGTTGGACTCTACCTCTCTCTTTCTACTCACTCTCTAAGTTTTAGTTATAATTTAAAGACTCACTCAGTTTCCCAAGTCTTATCTCTCCTAGTCCTTATATTCTTTGTTAGTGTGTTAATGCTTGTGTGTATGTGTTGTTTACATAAAAAAATTGCATTTCCTAATTAAAAATCAGAAAAATTTTAAATCACATATAGCCAAATCCTAGGACAACGTTTGAATATATTCAAGATAAGTCCAGAAGACATTTTTGAGATAATCTTAAAAAAAAAAATTAATTAAAATCTGAATATTGGCTGAAAGTGCATATCTCTAGGCAATTTAAAATATTCAAATCTCAAGATCAGCCGAGAGCACAAATCTCAAGGCGATCTCAAATGCTCAAATCTCAAGGTTAGTAGAGAGCACAGATCTCGAGGCGATCTCAAATGTTCAAATCTCAAGATCCGCCGAGAGCACAGATCTCGAGACAATCTAAAATGTTTAAATCTCAAGATCAGCCAAGAGCACAGATCTCGAGGCGATCTAAATATTTAAATCTCAAGATCAGCTGAGAGCACAGATCTCGAAGTGATCTAAAATATTAAAATCCCAAGATCAGCCAAGAGCACAGATCTCGAGGGATCAAAATATTTAAATCTCACGATCAACTGAGAGCATAGATCTCGAAGCGATCTAAAATATTAAAATCTCAAGGTTAGTAGAGAGCACAGATCTCGAGGTGATCAAAATATCCAAATCTCAAGATCCGCTGAGAGCACAGATCTCGAAGCGATATAAAATATTCAAATCCCAAGATCAGCCAAGAGCACAGATCTCGAGGCGATCTAAATATTTAAATCTCAAGATCAGCTGAGAGCACAAATCTCAAAGAGATCTAAAATGTTCAAATATCAAGATCAGCCGAGAGCATATATCTCGAGGCGATCTCAAATATTGAAATCTAAAGATCAGCCGAGAGCACAGATCTCGAGGTGATCTTAAATATTCAAATCTCAAGATCAGCCGAAAGCACATATTTCAAGGCGATCTAAATATTCAAATCTCAATATCAGCCGAGGGCATAGATCTTGAGCCGATCTAAAAAATATTCAAATCTCAAAAATCCCCCTGAGAACATATCTCGAGGCGAAATGGTAAATTACAAAATTGCCCTTGAGAACATATCTCGAGGCAAAATGGGAAATTACAAAATTGCCCCGAAAACACATATCTCAAGGCGAAATGCAAATTACAAGATTGCCCTTGAGGACACATATCTCAAGGCAATCTCAAATCTAAGGATAGCTCGAATACGCATCCCGAGGTGATCCTAAACTTCATATAGCCTGAGAACATATCTTGAGGTGACTTGAGAAAGTACAAATCTCGAGGCGCCTGAGCACATATCTCGAGGAAAATTGGATTTAGTTTAAATTTTAAATTTTAAAAAAATTGAATTCAAAATTAACTCGATCCTATCTCTTGGTCTATGGGGGTTGTGATCCTACGGTAAGGTTTTGGATTCTATGGAGGATTGAGATTTTTGAAGATAAAGCTTTTAAAAAGGGTGGAGGGGAGAAGGGAAAGGAAGGAATTTTTTTCATTTAGGAGATAGGAGACAAACAAAAAAAATCTCATCTCGCCAAAAAAAAAAAAAAAAAAGAGAAAGAGAGAGAAAAACAACGATCGCGATTGTTAGAAGGTGAATTTTTTTTCTTCTTTTCCATTTATTATTATTATTATTATTATTATTATTATTATTATTATTATTATTATTATTATTATTATTATTATTATTATTATTATTATATCTAAATAAAGCCGTAGAACCCCTCCTTTTTTTATTTTTGTTTGATCGTGAAGCGTCATAGGGGACATAAGTAAACCTAGTTTGAGGGAGTGTGAGGATGGGAGTCATAAGGAGTAAAAAATATATATATGAGTGATATAAATATTATATACATATTCTATATAAAAAAATATATGTATACATAAAATATATAAATATATAAATAAATAAATAATATATATAATAAAAAAAATAAAAATAAAAATAAATTAACCCTTCTCTTCATCCTCGGCGCCACCGGTCTCATGTCTCTGATACTGCCGTCTTCCGCCACCTTATGCCACGCCTAATTCCCCTCCTTATCTCAAAAAAAAAAAAAAAAAAAAAATGTTCTTCGGGATTTCGCTGAGGATGTGGTGAAGCGTTCGCAGGAGATCTCCAAAGAAGCAGCGAAGCGGTCGTAGGAGTTCACCAAAGATGTCGTGCAGCTCCCCAGGAGTTCGTTTCGAGATGGCGAAGAAATCGAAGAACCTTGCTGCTGAAGCCTCGGAGAAGGCCGATGTGCTCAAGATAAAGGCCCCTCAAGCATGCTGAATAGATCAAGACCCTCGCCGGAGAAGTCCCTATCCCAATCGGTTCAATGGTGGCGCCTGACCCACAAGCGGATCTCGAGGTTTCTGGGGTTACTGATGAGCTGAGGGAGTACGCGAAAGAGTTCGGAAGATGTGTTCATCTCGCTGAAGGAGTTTTTCCCGCAGGATGCTGGTTCTACAGCTTGTGCACTGGCCTCGTTGAGTAGATGCGGTTGAGGGCGACGACTGGAGGAGTTTCTTCACTTGCATGGGAAGTGGTTCTATGATTTTCTCGGATATCCAGAAGGAGATCTAGGCTGAAACTGATAGAGAAACATGAGGAAATAAGGGAGTTTCATACAAGCAGATTAGTTTGAAGATATTCTCACCCAATGTTTTAAATATTGCATTGGTTGATCTGCCTGGAATAACCAAAGTTCTTGTCGGCGACCAACTAACTAATATCGAGCCAAGAATACGAACAAAATCTTAGCAGTTTCACCAGCAAATGCAAATTTATCAAATTCTGATGCACTTCAAATAGCAAGAACAGTTGATTCAGATGGTTCCCAAACTATTGGTGTCATTAGAAAGTTGGATATAATGGACAGAGTGAATCGTAATCAACAAGACATTAACTAGAACCGAAGTATCAAAGAAGCGTTAGCCAATCAAGAAAGCTTCTTCTGTAGTCATCCTGTATATCATGGTCTTTCTCATTGTTGTGGAATCCTGCAATCGGCAAAGAAATTAAATCAAATATTGGTACAACATATCAGAGTAGTTCTACCCATCTCTCAAGTCTCGTATAAATTCTCAGTTAGTAGCTGTTGCAAAAGACCGCGCCACCAATGGCGATGTTACAGAACCTAAGGCTGGCCAGGGAGTCACACTCTTGAACATTCTTACAAAATATTGTGAAGTTTTTTTCTTTGATGGTGAAAAAAAATGAATGAAGAATTATCAACAGCTGAGCTTTCCGGTGGGGCACGAATTCACTATATCTTCCAGTTAATCTTTGTGAAAAATTTAGAGGATGTTGATCCATGCAGTGATGTGACTGATGAAGACATTTAAATGGCCATCCAAAATGCCACTGGTCCTAGAGGTTCCTTATTTGTCCCAGAGGTGCCATTTAAATTTCTTGTGCGAAGGCAGATTGGTCGTTTGCTTGATCTAAGCCTTCAATGTGTAAAATTTATATATGATGAATTAATCAAGATGAGCCACCATTGCTTAGCGGCATCGATATTCTTTTTGAGAGGGGGTTGCCTCTATTAGGAATGGAAGAACTCACGAAACAAATATGATATTTGTGCTTCGATATATCGTCTGGTGTCTTCTTCACAGACACAATGCCAGACGCATATTTTCGATCCCACATGTGTGTGTATGTGTGTGTGTATATATATATATGTGTGTGTGTATGTGTGTGTGTGTGTGTGTGTGTGTGTATATATATATATATATATATATATAACTTGTCTCACTTTCTACACATGAGTTAATAGTAAGCATGTGAAAAAATTATGATAAAAATAAAGATCTCGCTTTTCTCAGTCAAACTTTGATGCCTAAGGGGGTCTTACTAGCATCAAGCTGGTTGAAGCCCCCACTAGCCCCCTTGGTTCCACTAGTGACCATATGCAATTAGTTATGGTTCCGCTAGCCCCCTTGCTCTGAATTTAAATATGTTGAAATATTTATTCTCAAATATTTTTCTTGGTCGTATAATAAAATGACAACAAATATTTAATTGGATTTGAGGAAAAATCACCATCTCAATAATTTCTTAATTTTTTAATCTTCCAAAGTAACTTGTGAATTATGGCCTTATCCTAAGTCTTTCTTGTAAAACCAACTTCTTCATTTCAATAGGTATCTTACCAAGCATTTCTCCCAGTTGTCCTTCAAGTTTGGCTTCAAAAGGGGAACTATCTTGCTTCTCTTTTTCAGCTAACTACCTTGCACGTTGCTTTACATTCTGAAAACATGAAACCTTCAATGCTCCAAAAATATCTTGTAGTCATGGCGATGAAGTTCTCTTTCTGGTCATCCCCCATTCCTCGAGGTATTTTAAGAGTAATATCTTGTTCTTATAGTTGATCTTTGGATGAGGCGATGAAATCATGCATAGCGTGCTCATGGTCCCTACTCTTGCAAAAGTTAGCATCATAGGTTGAAGAATGTTAGAGTAGGGTATTAGAGTTTTATGCTAGAAATTGCTTCTTTTGTAAATGATTTATTAACAATTTTGCCAGTATAGTGTAGTATTGCTTTTCTAGTCCGATTCTATGATAGAATAACTTTGTTGTTTTTACATTGAATACTATGTTTTAGTGATGTTTAAATTCTAAGCAGTCATCATGGCACTTGGTAGTTTTGTTACAAATGATATTATGATGCTTGCTATTCTTTTGATTAAGAGATTCATGCAGAAATTGTGTTTCATGCCCATTTACATGTGGATACTCTTGACAATTGCTCACAGAAATTGTATTTCGTATCCATTTACATGTGTATACTCTTAGCAATTGTGTTTAAGTCTTCCCATCTTAAATTCTAATCGATTTGCAATTCTAGACTTTGGTTTGATCTGTGACCTCTATATGTTTTGACATGGTTGAATTGGGAGCATGTTTCTTGTGAGTTTTGCCATTGCCAATTAGTGCTAGTTAGCTTCCTATACTTGTTAAATTTTAAGTCTACTTTTGAAATCGTACATTTGTTGCTAAGAATCTTCTTGTTATGCTTTTATTGGCACAAGGAAAATTGTGAGGCTTTAGTGGAACTGTAAGCTCATTGTTGGACGTTGGTGTTGCTTATTTTAATAGCTGTAGTTGATATTTTTTTTATTGATAAATAGACTAGTGATTAGGAAAGTAGTGTTTTGTTTTCCATTTTTTTTTACATGTATGGGTATTTTGCCCATAAGGTGCTTGTAGAAACATCTTGATGCCAGTGTTAATTTTTGTATTATTAGTGACTAGTGATTGATCTCATAGAGAGGAGTGACATATTCTTATTTTTTCCACTAGGCATAGTATGCTTGATTGCATTTTATGTTAACTTTATTTGCTCTTAAGATTTATCTCAAGTTGTGGTTCTTGATTATTGTATAGAAAGGTATTGTTTTATACTTCCTATAAGTTTTATTTTTATGTTTAGAATGTTAGATATAATTAACAACATGTAAGTTAATTAGTTGCCAATTATTGGTCATGCCATTGGAGTTAGTTTGCAATTCCTAACATATGCTTTCTCTAACTTAGTGACTTGTCTAGTTGTCTTTTTAATTGAGCTTTGGGTCTTGATAAGCATCAAGGGTTATTTACTTTAAACTAATGGTTTGTTATAAGGTATTATAAGAACCATGCATTTTATGTTTTCAAAAAATTTTTTATGGAGGGTTGACTGTGGTGATAGAGTCATATTTTAAAGTTATTAGTCAGGCAATGTATTATTGAATTATAAAATTTACACTTATTTTGTAATACCCTAAACAAAGACTATTACATAGATTATAACTGACTATGTAATGGTTGATAGTAGGATTACATATCAGGTCTTTTTTTTTTTCACATAACACTTACAGATTTGACTACAAGTATAGTCTAATGCATGCTTTAATTAAGGGAAAGAGAGGAAAACTTATTAGTGAACTTTCGATCCAACTAGACTTGACTATAGCTTAAACCTTAAAGCTTTGACTTCACTCTTAGAATTTGAGAAACATAGTTGTGGTTTTCTGAGTTGTCACCAGGGGCGGAGGGACAGGGGGGGCAGGGGGGCGGCCGCCCCCCTGTCGCCGGCGAGGTCAGTGGACCCCGTTGCCCGAAACACCCTTCGTCCCCTTCCCCGTCCGAGCCGCCCCCCTTCCCCCGGCGACCGGCTGGTGCTCCTTCTCTAACGCTCTAAATCAGCAGCCGACCACCTTCTCTAACTTAATCACCGGCGTCGAAGCCAACCGAAAACAAACGACTGAACTAGCCTGAAGGAGCCCGTGAAAAAGCAACGGCCGAAAGGCCCGGAACTAAGGCTAAAGCAAAGGACTGAAGCTTGAAGGAGCCCGTGATTAATTGATTCTTTGGTGACCAACCGGCAACAGCCAACGGGGCAATAATCAGGATTTTTAAAATTAAAAAACCCAATGAAAAACCGAAACTTGGCAAGAAAAATCACAGAGTTATTTGTTGCACAGTTACCCTATTATGATGGCTATTAAATAGGTACACTATATATTAATATAAATATAATATATATATCAATGTTATTATGTTAACGTCTTTTACCTTCTTTCTCCAATCTCCATCCACCTTCATCCATCTTTCAAGCTTCTAGCTGAGCAGAGAATTGTTCTTCTTAAACTCTTAAAGCAACTTGCATTTTCTCTCAAGTCTCGAGCAAATAGCAATTCAATAAAACTTTGATTTTATTATTTCTCTGGACTTCGGATCTCTGGCATCTTTCTAAAGAGGTGATTTTTTTTCTTGTTTATTTACTTATTTTTGTAATTTGTGAAATATTTTTTTTTTTGAATATTTGATGAAATTTGTTGAAATGTTTGTAGATTGAAATTGATTAATGTGAATCATGTGATACGTGGATAAGATTAGTAATTTAGTATCATTAATTTAATTTAAAAAATTAAGTAGTATTAATTATGATTTACTAATAAATAAAAATGTTTATTTTAAAAAAAATATAAGTTTTCACTTTCAAATAAAATTTTATCTATAATTAATAAGATTTTAAATTTAAAAAATTAATACAAATTAAAATTTTAAAAATTATCGAAATAAATTCATAAAAATTATTAAAACCATAGTCACTTAAATAACATATCACAATTCATCTAAATAATTTTTTTAATTTAAAATACTATTTATATTTGCATAACTATAATTTATGATCATAAATTCATAATAATGATAAAATTGTGTTATATTTTTTGTTTATTGAATGTTAACTTATCCCATTCAGTGCATTCACGGTTCACCATATTTCTATTAAATACTTAAGGATTTTTTTTTAAAATTAAAATATTATTTACATTTGTATAACTTATAACTATACATGTGGACAGTGGATAAAAATATTTATTTTAAGGTAATGATAAATTATAGTTATGCCTTTATTTATTTTATTTATTGAATTCTAACTATTCTCAAAAATTTTATCCATGTTTATTAATACATGTTTAATTGTTTATCAATGTATAAGTGTTATTTATCCATGTTTACCAATACATGTTTATCCATGTTTATTAATACATGTTTATCAATGTTTACCAATACATGCATAACATTATAAGTGTTATTTATCCATATTTATAAATACAAACAAAAAATTCTATTATGATTTAGGAGTTAAGGTAAAAACCTAGTACAATTTGATTAAGATAAAGAATCCAATTTAGGGTTTCCATTTATCAGATTAAATAATTTATGAATTTATGATTTAGTTCGATTCATTTATATATTTAGTTTGATCAATTTCACAGATATTGAGAGGTTTTTTAAATCTATACCAAAAAGTATTGAAACAAGAATGAGTTCATCGTCCGATGCAAGTACCGCTGCACAAAAGAAAAGTCGTGTTGAGTTTGATCCAAGTGATATTATTGCTGACCCAGGGCTTCGAAAACCAATTGAGGAATATGACACAGGAATAAGAGATCAAGTAAGGAAAGAGTATAGTGTAGAGAAAGATGCGGCTTATTGTTTCTATTGTTATCTTTTTAAGCAACCACGGAGTGATAAACTTGGGATTGATGCCTTCACGAAGACAGGGTTTAGTAATTGGAAGAAGGCAATGGAAGTTTTCATTGAGCATGTTGGTGGAGTTAATAGCAACCACAACAATGCAAGACGACATTGTGAGGATTTCAAAAATCAGAGGCAAAGTGTGTCACATATATTCTCTTCTCATAGTAGAGAGATGGAGATTGCATATAGAGCTCGTGTAACTGTTGTTTTGCGTGTTATTAGATTTCTTTTATTGCAAGGTCTTGCTTTTTGTGGGCATGATGAATCTTCTAGTTCCACAAACAGGGGCAACTTTCTAGAGATGCTGAATTGGTATGGAACAGAAGTTGAAAGTGTTGGTCGTGTGATTAAGGAAAATGCTCCTGGAAATAATCAAATGACTTCTCCACAAATACAGAAAGAGTTAGTGAGAGCTTGTGCAGAAGAGACCACACGGGCCATTATTGATGAGATTGGAGATAATCATTTCTCTATACTTCTTGATGAGTCTTGTGACAAATCAATAAAAGAGCAAATGGCTGTGATTGTGAGATTTGTGAATAAGAAAGGACAAGTAATTGAAAGATTTCTTGCTGTTGAACATGTTGTTGATACTTCAGCTCTTTCATTAAAGACAGCTTTGGATGGATTGTTTGCTCGTTGTGGTTTATCCATTTCTAGATTGAGAGGACAGGGATATGATGGAGCCTCAAATATGAGAGGGCAATTTAATGGGTTGAAGACATTAATTTTGAATGAAAATCCATTTGCTTTTTATGTTCATTGCTTTGCCCACCAATTGCAGTTGGTTGTCGTTTCCGTTGCTAGGAGCATTTTGGCCATTAGTGATTTTTTCAGCTATGTCACTATGATTGTGAACATTGTGGGTGCTTCTTGCAAAAGAAGAGATGCATTACTTCAAAAGCACCATGATAAGATTGTGGAGAAATTAGAAAGAGGTGAGATCTTTTTAGGAAGAGGCCAGCATCAAGAGACTAATCTTGCAAGACCCGGTGATACTCGGTGGGGCTCACATTATACAACTTTAATCCACTTATTTACTATGTGGGAATCAGTATTAGAGGTGTTAGAGAATGTGTGTAATGATGGGAATGTTGCAGAACAAAGAGGCATGGCATCGGGTTTGATACAAAGGATGGAGAGTTTTGAGTTTATATTTATATTGCATCTGATGATCAAAGTATTGGGATTAACTAATGACTTGTCAAATGCCTTGCAGCAAAAAGATCAAAACATTGTTAATGCAATGGGGTTGATTGTAACTGTGAAAGAACTTATGCAAGACTTGAGAGAAAATGGATGGAGTACATTTTTAGAAGAAGTCAAGAGCTTTTGTGTTGCAATGTCAGTTTCAATACCCAATATGGAAGATAGTATACCAGTTCGAGGTCGTTCGAGACGTGGAGGGCAATTGGTTACTTATTACCATCATTATCATGCAGAGATCTTTATTGTTGTGATTGATTTACTTAATGCTGAGATGAATAACCGGTTTAGTGAATCTTCTACAGAGTTATTAAGATGCATTGCTTGTCTTGATCCAAGAAACTCTTTTTCCAAATTCGATCATGGTGTGCTTGTTCGACTTGCTCAAATTTACTCTGATGATTTCTCCACATCCGATTATCTTATCTTGAAAGAGTAACTTCGCATATATATTCATGATGTGAGAAGAAATTCTGATTTTTCAAGTTGTCATGATGTTGCAAGTCTTGTTGTGAAGATGGTTCAAACTGATAAACATTTGACTTTTCCACTGGTTTATCATCTTATTGAATTGGCGTTGATCTTACAAGTGGCAACAGCAACAGTTGAAAGAGCATTCTCAGCAATGAATATTATCAAAACAGATTTGCGAAACAAAATAGGTGATGAATGGTTGAATAATATGATGGTATGCTACATTGAGCGAGAAATGTTTGCAAAAATTGATGAAGAAACAATATTGCAATGTTTTCAAAATATGCAAAATAGAAGGATTCAGCTCCCCCCTTGAAGTCATTAGTGGTATTTTTATTTTGTATTTTAAAATATTATTGTGAGTGTATTATTTTGAATTTTAAATTTATAAAAAATTTGTTATTTAAATTTCTGTGTTTTTTAATTTGTAGCTCGCCCCCCTTCATGCAATTCCTGGCTCCGCCCCTGGTTGTCACTATGTGAGTATAAGACATTTACAACAAGAACAAAGTACAATCTATATCAATAAGTTCCATTAGTTCTATAAATAAATAAAATAAGAATAAGATGTCAGTAGAAGAAAGAATCACATTAAAAATGTAATCTACCATCTGGATCTATCATGTGCAATATGGAAGGTTCATTTTATTAATATATTGTAACATGGTAGGACAATCACCACCCCAGACTCATGTGATAGCAAGTGACATGTGATCTACTAACTAGCATATAAACTTGTGGTTTCTTTTCTCATTTGCCTTTGCCATGTGACTGACTTTTTGATCCATGTATTTGACCCTTTGGCTCCATGTAACCTATAAAATAAGTGTTTGTTAATATTTGGCAAGCAAGCCATAAGGCTTTTTTAATCTTATATGCAAGTGATATACAAATAAAATGCTTTATGCAAGTGCAATGTCATCTATTAGAGACATTTTATATACAAGTGAAATTCCATATACGCTATCCTCTCCTACGAAGCCTGAAGGCAAGTAAGAGTCAATACATTATCTTTCCTGCTTGTATCCCCATATATAGAGGCAATGTTGAACATAAGTGGAAGCATCATGGTCACTTGTGTATCCAATCCAAGTAGCTCACATAATTTGCATCAATGTAAAGTAATAAATAATAATAAACATAAGTGAAAGGATCATTATCTCATATGTATTCCATTTATTTGTAGGTAAGAGACAAGAGTAAACACATGTGATATCATGAATTTGACATATACATCCAATCTAAATAATTGAAAATTAAAACCATATACAACTCATTCAACCACAAAAACCATATAAAATGAATAAATTTAATTATCACTTCCATTAAAATCACTTCACAATAGAATTCAATGCATGTTATACTCATCTCTTGAAGCCTTTTGCTTAGTGATCTCGTAGCTTCTGCCTTTGAGCTTCTTATTGAGTTCCTATAACATATATAGGGGTTGTTTGGATTAACTTCTAGAAAGCCCATAAGTGCTTTTTTAATAAGATAAGCATTTTTGGATTCAGAAAACTTATTTGTATTAGTTTTTCTACATAAGTAGAAGTTGAAAAAAAATTGAAATACTGTTTTTTTAGAAGTTGGTCATGTGATGTTTCTGGGAAAAACACTTTTCAGAAGTTGTTTTGGGGTTATAAAATTACTAAATTAGCCTTATGCAATAAAGAATTAACTGTGTTTTTATATATTTTTTTCTCCCAATCTTTTCACAACCCTAATATATTTCTTCTCCTACCCCTTGCCTCTACCCCTTCCAAGTCTTCCACACTGACGCCTCTGCCAAGCTCGTCTTCGCTTCCTGTGCCCTAGCCTCTGATGTCGCTCGGTGAAGGATTCTTTCGTCCCCTTGTCACTTTTGTTTTATTTTCAGTTAATTTTGCTATAATGTATGGGATTTGAGATCATTGATACTTTGCTAGCCATTCTTTAACCTTAATCACCATGTTTGTTGTCATATTTGCTATTGCCTAGAAATTTCTCTTTAATTGTTTTTTTTTTCTCATTGGCGTGGTGTGATGCGTTGGTGAATTTTTCTATATGGCCTTGAAATCCATTCTAATAGATGTAGTTGTTTCTGCTTTCCAAGATGTTGAAACTATCTTAGCTAATTTTTGTGCTACCTGATTATTTTGTTTTTATCTTAATGGTCTAAGTAGCTAAATTGGCTTGATGATGTTATTTCTTTTTTATTGTCATGTAAGGAATGCCATTTGATGTGCGTTTTATGATATGTTTTATAGTCCATGATGTCTTGTGTCTTTAGGTCTCCAAATGAAATATTCAACTATAATCACTAGAGTTTGAGGACTATTATAGAAAGAACAATTTAGGTTTGCAAAGCAAGATAGAGGATCCTACAATATATGACCATGTATACGTCGAAGGTACAATTCCCAATTATACGATCATGTTTTGCTCTTTATAATTATATTCGAAGAATGGGTAGTAATTATTTGAATGTCCTTGAGAGCCTTGAAGGCATCAACCAAATTCAAGAAGGAGAATATGGCTTTGAGGATGATGATAGTGAAAGTTCACTTGTATAGCAACAACCAACCAATGAAGAAGACAATGTCACGCCCCGACCCGCGGGTCCACGGGACGCAACAACCGCCACGACAATCCCGAGGAGGGATGCTCCGCCACTCAACCCTCGAGATAGCGCAAGGCCAAACAACCTGGAATTTCCACAATATTCCACCAAAAATACAATAGCGGAAGTAACAACAATAACAACAACAACAATGAAGAAATATAACAGCAAACAAGATCACAAGTGCAGAGGGAAGTTATAACAACAACAACAAGTCTTAATACATCAGAGTTTCAAAGTTGGGATAGAAACAAAACATACAATAGGGTTTACTACAAACTAGTGGATCCATAAGATAGGACTACATGTTCATGACCAAAAAGAAACATACATAAAACAGAAAAGATACACAGAAGATGGAGCAGTAACAAATGCCCAGCACAGTGAGCACCGCCTCACCTACTACCTGCAACAGCTTAGGATAAGAAAGAGGGGTGAGCAACTAGCGTTACTCAGTGAGGGGAGACTAGCACAACCTCACTAGAAACACCAACAACAAAGATAACAATAAAGCATCCAAATAACTATTTTACCAAGAGCAAGATAAATATTAGAACATAATTTATATATATACTATAGCCAACTTAACACAACATAAAAAGATAGGGTTAAGAAACCTTTCTTACTATAACAAGATTACAACAACCTCAATTCCGGTAAAACACTGAACATTGCTTCAATAAAAAGAAGAAGTCAAACATCAACCCAAACATGCCCTCGAATTAAATGTCCAGTCTGAGCTGGCCCTCGTAGTAAATGTCCAGTCTGAGCTGGCCCTCGTAGTACATGTCCAGTCTAAGCTGGCCCTCGTAGTAACCCACCACAAAACCAACAGTCTGCGCAAATATGCACGAAGTACAAAAGCCAACAAAACACCCAACAACCCAGAATACTTCCGCATTCCCACGAGGGAACGATAGAAACAAAATCGACACTCAAGCTTTTAAATACAAGGGGATAAGCAAATCCCAATACAAGGAATAACATGGAAAACCTCAACAAATTCCAAAATAAGTTCCAAGCTTAGAATTCTTGAAAACCCAATAATTCCACAACAAATCCTAAGTTTAACACTAACAAAGGATTCGCAACTTCAATGAAGTGATAATCCAACACAACCCGAACATTAGCAAACCGATTAACAAATGTAACATCCAAGATCAACTCAATAGAAATTATCATTCACCAAAATGTCAAACGAGTATAAATCCATACAACTATACTCAAACCATGATATAAGTGTATATGAATAAATATAAGTGTGTGTTCATGGAATATATCTAGTTATCGGCATTCATCCAATAAGGAAATGCATAAATATCCCACGCACTCAAATGGCGATCCGCCTTCCTCGCAAGCTACTCCTCGGCTACTCCCTTGCCTCGAGTCAAAGCATCTTCTCCTTGCCAAAGCACCACAAACACAATGTTAGCACAAGCAACACAAGGAAACCCTAGGTTCCCCTACCAACGAACCTAACCGGCTATAGGGTTTACTCCTCTAACCCTAGAGGCTACCAAAGAATTTCTAAGGGTTTAAAGCTCTCATCTAACACAAGGAAACAAGGAAACAAGAACAACCCACCGGAGCTACTGTAGCTCCAAGAACAAGGAAGAAAGCCACTCAAGTGTTTCTTGAGATCAAAGCCTACAACCAAAGCCAAAGCTTCTCTCAAGATTCACAAACAATAAACAAGAATGAAAACAAGGATTAAACTCCTCTCAAGGCTACAAACAAACCCTAGCCTCAACATCCAAAGAAGAAGAAACAAGAAGGAAAAGAAGAGGAGAATAGCTAACCTTGAACAACCAAGAGATTGGTTTGCAAGCTCCACAAACCAGCCCGAAATCTCCTCCAAAACCAACCCTAAACTCTCAAGAATGGTGGTGGAAGAGAGGGGGAAGAGATGAGGAGTTTTGGGGAGAAGAAATGAAGAGAAAGGGGTTTAGATCGGGTTTAAAAAGGGCAAAACAGTGGGTTGTGCGGCTCATGTGCGGGCTGCGCAGTGCCCACACGCCCTAGGCAGAAGGGTGTGCGGCCCGCACAGGAGGCCGCACAGCTCCAGGAAGGGCTGTGCGGCCTGTGCACAGCCCACGCACACTAAAATTGTCTCCGAAACACCCTCAACACTCGACGAACAACTCCAAAAACCTGACTAGAAAAATCAAAGAACACTCAAAGGGAAAACGACGACAACACTTAGGAAAATCGAAACAACAAACAAGGAAAAGTCGAAAACACCAACTGAAGCAATAAGGGAAAAAGAAACCCGAAATACTACAGACAATCAGCAAATGATCATACTTAGAAACAATATTTGGGATCAACTTTTCAATCAATATATGAGTTGATTTTGTAGTATTTATAAATTATTGTTATGGTTGTTGTGATGTTAAAAACATATTTGTCCCCTATCTTTTGTGTAAGTTGTAATTTATTGTGTGTTGTTAGTTGTTGCTATGGTTATTATGCTATTGCGAAATCTTAATGTTGTTATTGTTAATTGTTCTTGTAATAGTCATGACAATATTGTTATTATGGTTGTTGTGACCTTAATAATATTAGAGATCTTTTTTTTTTTTAATTTTTTTTTCATGTTGTGATGTTATTATTATTATTATTATTATTATTATTATTAATATTGTTGTTGTTGTTGTTGTTGCTGTGATGTTGAAACTATTATTGTTCTTGTGTATCATATTTGGTGTTTAAAATTTAATAGTCTTATGTCTTTTGTTCTTATTAAACAACAACAACAACAATAATAATATTATTATAATTATCATCATTAGTGTTGTTGTTATTATCATTATCAATAGCAATTACTATGTTTTCAATGTATAATAGTTGATATATTATAATAATTCAATGAATGCCCATTTTAGTAATTTGCCATTGAAAAAGTCCTTTTATGAATACACATCCAAACAATTTCACACATATAAAAATACTCCTGCATTAACTTATCCAAATATAAAATACAGAGAAGCACTTAATTTATTATGAGAAGCACTTTTTTTAAAGGTCCTTCTACCAAACTGAAAAAAGCACTTTTTTTAAACCAATCCAAACAAGGCCATATATAATTATTAATATGTTGACATGTTTATGATATGCCGATTTTGTGTTGACATGCTTATGATGTGCTTATATGCATGTTTAAGCAAATCTGGTAGATTAGATGACATATATGGATTGTTGTTTCTCTCCTAACTTTTCCCACACTCATCCAAATTCAAGATTTTTGTCTCTAATAAAACTAGGTGTATGAGGCTATAGTCTTTCCAAATTCCACAATGTTTGGGCTTTCCGAAATTGATAGCATCATTTTGACCCTTGCCTTGGTTTTTTCTCATTTGCAACCCAAACATGCCTCATTGGTTTCATTCATAACTCCCAATGCATATTTCCATATGTGAAAATATTACATAAGTATGTAGCTAAGACGTAATGGCATACTTTATGTTCTATGCTTAGTCTAATTCCATCTCTAAAGTCTTGAGAAATAGTAAACAATTTGTAAGTCCTGCGCATGACTGACTTTTTAGGTATGTCTTTTAGAAAGATCATATCTCAAGATCTATAAGTCTAGAATATTTGGAATTTTGCAGGATCTTAGTTCATCCAAATACTCCAACTTTTCAGTTTTGCACTTCTCCAAATGAAGTCTAAGGTCTCCGAGTTCTAGGTGAAATTTGGCTAACTTAATGGTTAAGACTGAATTTGCAATTTTTACAACTCCATGTACAACCATGAACCATTCCACCATCTTTTATCCAGGTTTCATGAATCCTTCCTTCCCTCTCACATATAAGTAGCCAAAATCCAAAGAAAATGAGAGAAATGTTAAAAAAAAACTCATTAAACTAGCACCCTTACCTCTTGAGTTCCTTCTAGATTCTTTTTCCTTTACACTCCTCTCTTTTTTTCTTCTTCCCCCTTCCTTTTCTTCTAAACAATTCCTTTCCTCTCCTTCTAGATTCTTTTTTGTTAATATATTTGTAATTATTGTGATATAGTTTTGAACACATCACAATTTCTTAACTCCTACACTAAAGCTATATTATTTTCAATTGTCTAATCTCCAAATTAACCATGCAAAACTAGTCAATGGAGTCAAGATTTACTATATCAATATGAATTTATGTAAATTAATACTATATTTTCATATACATGCCATCGATGAAATAATAATAGCCTTTAATTTTTTTAACTTGGCATGAACTTGTAGGTAAAACAAAGGCCTTTCATATTTTTACCCAGACCACCAAGTTAAAACAAATAATCTCTTATATTCTCTCTCGAGCACAATCCGAGGCAAAATATATGATTATAGTAAGTTTAGGAGACATATATGTATATCTCTAAAAAATTGTTATGTTATGGAATTGTATTTTTATTGAATCACTCTAATTATAAGCCTTGTATTTTAATAATTATTATACTGTGACATATGGTAATATGTTGATACTCATACAGTCATACTATAGTTGCTAATGCACCATGCACGGGTTTTGGGTAGACTTTGGTACTTGAATTTGAATTTCAAAATGTTGTATGGTGCCAATTATTTTTAATGGATTGTTTACCGAACAATTGGGCTTATAATGGTGTTATCTAGTGAGTATCTTAGTCATAATTGCCGCATATTAAATGTCCCTTAGTGTAGATTTAGTTAATGTTTTTTTGTTCATAATGTAGACTTCGAAATCTTGTATTTTGAAATTTTTTGTATTAATTAATATTTAAAATTTGTGATTTTGTTAGATTGTTTTTTCTGTTATGAGACAAGTTTTAAGGCCTCAAATGCTTATGGGTCCTTGTCTTATGGGTGTCCGACCATTTGTCCAAGCTCTAGGTTTGTCCGATAGAGTGTGGTACATCACACACACACACACACACAAGGATATAATTTTGAGAAAAAAATTTACAATAAAATTCAAATTTATATCCACAAAATTTATTAAAAATGCCCAATTCCCTCTTATTACTTTTATTATCATGAAATTTCATATAAATCAAACTTCAAATAAATATGCTTAAAAATACCTCCAATCATTAAAAACTTTATTTGAGCTTTTATTTAACTAACGACAGCTTCTATTTTTTTTTGTTTTTGTTTTTTTTGTTTTTAGAATATTTAGACATACTCAGTTTTGTTATTATAAAATTCTATTCTAATTTTTAATTAAATTATGACAAGTAAATTGAAATACTTTATATTTTTAACCCAAAAAAATCATGATTTCTCATTGCAATTAATTATATTTACTTAATTTCTACAATCACCTTTAATGTATCCATTAAATATACATAATATATTAATATAGTTATATAAATAAAGGAATAATTCCCTCAATAGTCCCTCTACTTTTCGAAACTTATCAATTTGTTCCTTTATTTTGAACTATAATTTTTTTTTGTCTCTTTACAATTTTAATTTAGGCATGTCAGTACCCCTAAACCATATGACTTGACTCTAAGCCATCAAAAAGAGAAACTGACATGGCTCACTTCAACGTAATAGAGGGACTAAAATGTTACAATTTAAGGTGAACGACTAAAAAGATAAGTTTGAAAAAATAGATGGATTTTAGAAAATTATACCTATAAATAAAAGGATAAAGAAGTTATTTTATCTCATATTAAAACAATTATTTTAAAGCTGTAAATAATTGATGAAATCCTTATAATATTCCCTCCACTATAACGAACGTTCTTTTAGTCTCTCTATTATAAAAGTTTATAATTTGCTCATATTATTTCTATTATTTCAGCTTCTCCGATACCAATGACCTAGCTAAAAATAATACCCGAAAATTATCAAAATATTATTAAAAATTTTAAAATTAAAAAATATTAAAAATTCAAAAAAAAAACATTTAAAAAACATGATAACATTATTAAAAATTTTTAAAATCCAAAAAGTTGTCACTGCAGAGTCTCTAGTTGGGTTTATTATAGAGTATTGGATAGCTTTGGAAATTAATGAGATAAAAAAATATTATATAAATATCAAAAATTAATTAAGATAAATAAATTAAAACATAAAACATAAATTATTTTGTGCATATAAATCATTATTGTATAATTAGAGAAATCATTTAATAAATTATTTAATGTTCTACTATTTTTAATAAATTATATTTAATTATATATTTTTTAAAATATATTTTAAATAAGAGTAGTATAAAAAAATTAATATAATTTTTATAAATTGTAAATTACTAATTTTTTTAATCGGCATGAATGAGGTAAAATTGACAGGTTAAAAAGGCGTGTATAAATTAGTAAAAATAGATAAATAAGAAATATTGACGTGGATACGGATTCGGGTCTGAAAAAGCGAATCAGACCCGAATCCGCTTTCTAAGCCGACGAAAGCCCAAGCTCTTCTTCCCTCATCTCCACCCGCGAGTTCGACTCCATTATCTGGAACCCTTCGTGGACCTCCAAACCCTCATCGATGACGAAGCTCAGATCGGACTCTCCGATCTGCCGCCGCATCGTGCTCGCCTTCCTCGATTTCATCCGTTCAGGTTCTCCACCTGCAGCTCTTCTTCTCTTATTCTTGTTTTCAGTTGCCATTTTAATCAATTCGATCGAGATATTGATGGTAATGTTTGGTTTTCATCATAATTCATGTTCATGAACTAGTTAGAAGATTTTTAGGTGAATTGTGGTTTGATTTTTGTGGTTATGATGAACAGTGAGGACTGATGTTGAAATGAATGGTGGGAAAGCTTTTTTTTTTTTTTTTAATTTCTAATTGTTGGATTTATTTTTGTTTTTATGTGGTTGAGAAGTTATTTTGCGTTCTGGATGCATTTCTTATTGTTTTGTTCACCAGTTGGTGTCAACGATCCATGCCGCTTACTAAATGTAGCTTCTTGTTGCCAGGAAAGTTTTCAACTTGATTTTTCAAGTGCCGTGAGCTTTTGTGTGTGTGTGTGTTTTAGGGGATTGAACTGCCATTTCTTGGAACTTGAAGACTGAACATAACTTATGCATGTTTGTTTAGGTGGTAGTTCTTTCTATGTTCTTTATGTTTATGTTGTTGTTTTGTTTATAATTGATGGCATAATAGTGTTGCCAATTTCTGAAAGAATTATTTGCCAGCAAATGTGTCAATGACTCACACAACTTACTGCATGTAGCTTCTTTTTATTGGGAAAGTTTACTATGTGATTTTTCATCATGGTGGTATAAGTTTTGTATGTGTGTTTGTGTGTTTTTATTTTCAGAATTGAACTTCCATTTCTTGAATGTTGGGACTTGAAAATCTTAATATAAAATTTGCCTTTTTGTTTAGGTTATAGTTTTTATGTTCTTGATGTAAGCAAAGGATGCCAAAATGTACTTAAAGTTAAAAGTTAAAAGTATTGTTTGCCAGTGATCCATGTGACTTCTTGTTATCAGGAAAGTTTTCTTTTGTGATTTTCCATGTGCTGGTATGAGTTTTGTGTGTGTGTGTGTTTTGTGCATTTTGAACTGCAATATCTTGATATTAGAACTTGAAACCTAAATATAAAATTTTCCTGTTTGTTTATTTAGTATTCCTTTTTACATTCTTGATCTTTTTCTTGTTGTTTTGTTTATCAGTTGCCAACAAATGTATCAACAACCCATGCAACTCGCTAAATGTAGCTTCTTGTTATTGGGAAGGTTTTCTTTGTAGTTTTCCATCATGGTGGTATGAGTTTTTGTTTGTGCGCTCGTGTGCATGTGCGTGTGTGCATTTGTGTGTTTTGTTTTTGTTTGTGTATTGAACTGCCATTTCTTGAATCTAGATACTTGAAACTTGAATATGAACTTTTTTGCTTGTTTGTTTAGTTCAAGCATTGATTGCAATCTTGTGTTATGTTGATAGTTGAACCACCTCCTGGGGTAGATTTAGAAGGTCTTGATGTTGTCAAAGATTGTCTGGAGGAGGTATTTAAGGTTAATACTTCTAACAGCAATGATGGGATACAACCTGGTTTGTTAGCTGACTTGTTCAGTTCAGAAGTAGCTAAACCTCGAGGATTGGAACTGGATTCAGTGGCAGAAGCAATTGAATGTACACCATGCACGAGCTCCAGCCCCCATCAATCTATGGTTTATACTGATATGGCAACATCAAATATCTGTTCCTTTTTTCTTTCAACGAAAGTTTATCTTTTTTTTTTTTTAACATAATTTCTGCAAGTTTAATGCTGATGGTAAAACCCATATTATAACTAAAAAATCCTGATTGCTGTCTTCTATGTAAAAGTGATTTATGTTGCTGACCTTTCTATCTACTGAAGTTATGTTATTGACTTTTAGGTGCTAGTTGTTTGTACTATTTTTTCCCCTGCCATGCTATATTTATATTTTGGAGCTCTTCAATTGAAAATAATGAAACCAACTACTTTAACAGGTAAACTATAGCTAAATAGTTCCTTATGCATAATGAAAATTAAACTAAGCTAGTTTAAAATCATATGATAAAATATTGAAAAGTTTTCTTGTTAGAAATTTGGCACAGTAGAAAACTGTAACAAATTATCGCTATTTGAATGGGTACTGCACAGGTCTCAAGTGCCTGTTGCAAGATGACCTGTAAAATGTATTGGTAATTGTGTTTCACAATTTTTGACGTGCGTATAGAATGAAAGATCACGGTGAGTAATGAATTATTCTAAGCAGTGAGTGCACACAAAATACAATGTTTGATTGAGGAGAATGCATGCATAGTTACTAAAGGGACACCTTAGGTGCAAGGCTCCCTAGGCTCCAGCCCAGACGCCTTGGAGCCTTGAAGGCGCGTGGCGTTAGAGAGTTGCCCAAGCACGCGCCTTGCCTTGAGGCTTGAGGCCATTTGAGGGGAACCTTAGTAAAGTGCAGCCTTTTTTTTTTTTTTTTTTTTTTAGTTTTTAAGGACTAGATAAATATGAGTCATTAGATGATGTTCAAATTACATCTCAACCATTAATAGCAAAAGGGTTTTTTTATTTCTTCAGCTTTTAAAAGCTGGACAAATGTGAGCCATTAAATGGTCATTAAATTAAATCTCAACCCTTAGAAACAAAAAGGTTATTGTTTTTAGTATATAAGAACTTGATAGTGATTTGGATTTCCTAACCTAATAGTATTTCTTAGTAGTAGCAGTGTAATGATGTTTTTGCTAAGTTGGTAACATGCTATTTTGCTCCATACATGTTGAACTTTTAAGCTTTGATTTTTCTTATTTTATAAAATTTTAGTATGTATTATGAATTTTATGAAACTTTTAATTTTAATTTTTTTTTTGAGCCTTGCTTCGCCAGAGCACACACTTGAGCCCTGCTCTATGCACCTAGGTGATTTGACCACCTAGCGCCTTGATGCACCTTTCGCTTCTAATAACTATGAATGCAGAAAACATTAGACATTGACCCAACACAAAATTAATGATGTTTTCTTTTCTTCAAGGTCTTGTTCCACCTAGACAAGCATGTTTCTAGACTTAGAAGACTTGGTTCAGGAAAATTGCCCTTTTTTTCCTTATTTCTGAAGCTGGTTACAGAAAATCCTCCTCTACATGAACCTAAGATCATTTGTGTGACAGTGCCCTAAATGTGTATTGCAACTATTATTAGAGGGTTCTCAACTGGAATACAAGTGAACAGGTTCTGGCTTCTTTCCCTTTTCCATTTTTTCTTATCCACAGAACAGTGACCTCTGAGCCTTATTTGGGCCATTGGTGGGCTTTTTTTCCCCTTAAGAAATTTAGTTATAACATACTATGATTACCCATTGATTTAATTCTTCGTATTCTAGCATGTGTGACGAGACATAGATAAGCTTCGCCTCTAGCAGGGCATACGTTATTCCTGGAAAAGTTGGCATCTCCTCAAGTTAGAAGTTTGCTATGGATTTTTATCTGTCATCAGACTTTCTTCTAGAACTTTTCTTTTCTTTCTCTCTTTTGCTGTGATCATGTGTTTCTTGTTGTAAATGCAACCTTCCTATGTAAAATGCGTCAAGTTAGCCTCAGCCTATAGGAAACCATTATGTTTAAGCAGTTACACATTTTTAATTACATTTCCATGCTACCATCAGACATATTTCTTTTAAGAATCCATGTTTTTACTGAAAAAATGAAGAAGAAAAAAAGAAGCCTCCTGTATATTCATGAAATGATTTGGTAAATTTTGCTTTGTTTATATCCGCATTTATGCCCTTTTCCTTGTTCTAGTTAGAAATGATTGTTTGTCAGTTTTTATGCTGTGCAATTTTTGTACTAACATTTGTATTTCTCTTCTTTCCAGCATAAAGATCAACACGATGAACAAAGTACTTCAGGTATGAATTTGAATCCATGTTTATGTTGTACTTCTTTACTTTGTAATTTAAATAACAAATATGCTTTGAATATCTTCTTACAAATTTGATTGATTTAACATTTCTATCAAGTATTGGTTTGTGAATCTTCAGTAAAATACGTCCTATGTAGGGTGAAACTGAAAGTGAGCAATATGGTGACCTCCTTGTTCTCAAAATCTAGATTGGGCCATACCAAAGTAGTAGGCTTCTAGCTTTGTTAGTAACTTAGTATACTTGAGGACGTTTTGTGCAGTGCATGCCCTTTTTTGAAATTTCCAAATGTAATTGTTTGTAGCAAACTATTCTACTTCATGCAAACATGTAATAATGATGGGGTTGACTGGTTCTGTGTGTCAGGGGTTCTTCCAGTTTAGTAGGCTTGTAGCCTCGTTAGTATATATCTTTATTTTCTCTCTTTCTCTATATCGTTGATTACATGAAGTATTTAACAAATAGTCATAATATTTGGTTAATTGTTATTCTAATAAAAATTAAAGAACAACTTTAGCTTGTTTTTCGACAATTAGATTAGCATAATCGATAGGTTGAAATTTTCAAGGTAAAAATTTCTCATTAATCACAGATTCTGGAAGTTTAGATAATGTTGACAAAAGAATGATATGTGGAATAGTTACTTGCATTTCTATCAGGTATTAAACATGCCTTTTATAGACTGAATTACACATGCCCTTTAATGTGCTTCTGTATTTTATGGACTTCATCCTGATTTGGCGCATGTCTACCAAAGGAATACTATCTTTTATGTTATCTATATTTATCATAAAGGCCATTGATACGAACCTTTTTCCCGTGGCAGGAGGAATTTCAAAGGATGAACTGTTTGGAAAATTCTATGCTGCACTTGACAGAAGCAATTTCTTTCTGACTTCACAGGGTGAAGTAGAAGACCCTGCCCAAGTAGCTAAAGCAACACGTTTCTTTGATGATGCATATAAAGTATGCCTTTTGATTTGTTTAATCATCAAATTTCACATTTTGGCTGCTTATTTCATCAATGCTTTGCATTTCTAAGTTTCATATTGGATCTGGGTTATGTCATCATGTATTAATAATTGCATTCTTCAATGTTCTTCTTCACTCGTTTTGCTCTCATCCTGCCCTACATTTTCTTCTCTTCTCTTCTTTCTTATTTCTACTCTTGTTGATCTTCTAAGTTCCACTTTTCCACTTGCTTTGTGCCTAATCTCAACAAAATTAGGTGAAGCAGAAAATGGAAAATAAAATGAGTTCAATTGGAGAAGGAAGATTGAAGGAACTTTAAGTTTTTTCTTGGCAATTTTACATACATATGAATAAACATGGCCAAATGTCATGGTAAAATAACTTTAAGAAAACCGGTGATAATGCTGTTAAAAGCAGTGTCATATACAACTGTAAATGACCAGTTTTACCCTTTGATAGGAGATGGAAAAATCTCAAATGCAAATCTTCGATTTGAGCAACCTTGCTGAAGCCTTAAAGTTAAAAGGTATTTCTACAATTCTTGTTGGTTATATTATTATATGACTTCCAATCCTTGTCTTTAGGTAGATATATATGATATAAGGACAGTTCTTGATGTGAAACCTAGCATCTGAACCAGTTGTTTCAAATCATGTCAAACGCATGGTGGTTATGTATTAGTGTGCATATTCCATGGGCTGACTATTCAACAGGTAATCAGTCCATGCAGTTGCAGTTGTACTCTGAAGCTGCTGAAATATATACTTGTGCTATTGCACTTGATGAGAAAAATGCTGTTTACTATTGTAACCGGTAAGAATTTGTCAGGAAATGCTTTTAGTACGCTTCTTCTTCTTGTTGCAGCACTTTTATCTTGGTTCTTCTGCAGTCACTCCTGATCCCTTGCACAATTATCAGGGCTGCTGCTTACACTCAGATTAATAGATATGATGAAGCAATTGAGGACTGTTTAAAATCAATTGAAATAGATCCAAGTTACAGTAAGGCTTATAGCCGTCTGGGTCTGGTTTATTATGCTCAAGGGAAATATGATGAAGCTTTAAGCAAAGGCTTCCTGAAAGGTACTTCTTGTTTGTTAATAACTTAATAATACATACAATTCACCCTTCTCATCAATTTTTATACTTGTGCATTGTTAACTTATGCCTAATATTGAAAGTTTCCCATTATATAGGATATAGGTTATCTAAATCTTGCAACCAGAAAGGAATTTTCATAGTTTTGGGAAAAGTTTGATATGATTAAACTGTGTTGACGACATCATTGGCAACATCATAGAAAACTAGCCCAATGTAAGGAAAGAGTGAAGATGATGAGGTTAAATAATTTGTATGGCTTCTATTACTCTCTGTTGGAATGGTTTGAAGTGGAGAAAATATGGAGCCAAGACCAAATAATTGAAATTTAAAACAGTCCTTGATGGCTACTGTCAAAGCTACTAGGACGTTGCCTTTTTCATTTCTTATCTTCAACAACAATATATCAGCCATAAGTCCGCAAGAAGAAATTCTCATGATTGAAAACCATCACATGAAGTTCCTGTGTTATTCGATTTTGATAATGAAATAGGAATAACATCTACTATCATGTTATAACCAATCCCTTAAAATAAGATTTGATTCATTTATTGCATTTAGGGCCTGCTCACTTGTGGGAAAGTGAGCAAGTGGGGGGAAGTGATATCACTTCCAGTACTCCTGGTGTTCATTTGTCAGAAAGTGAAAATAAAACCGGAGAATTTAGGTGTGGGTGAAGTTCTATGAATTCAAAAAAGGCTTTCGAAGTGAGAGGAAGTGAGTTTTTATAAATTGGCTTACTTCCCCCATTTCTGTAGAAAAAGTGCTGAATTGGGTTTAGTTTAAAATTCACTTCAGACGACACATGAACACTAGAAGTGGGGGAAAGTTAGAGCATTTCCCCCTAGTTCCCCTCACTTTAATCCAAATGAACAGGCCCTTAGTTGCACAGGGAAGGAATATGTTTTGGGTGAGATGTTAAGGTGCATTTCTAACCTTACTTGATGATAGGGTTACAGTTCTTTGTACTTTATTGATATCTCTCCCAACTCATGCAACCATTTTTTTTTAACATGAGTGAAATTTAAACATAATCCTGAAGATGGATTATGGAGCAAAATGATAATCTCACAACTTTGACTTGGATTAAACGTTTGGATTACATCATCTTATTGTTCTCTATTCTAGGTATGCTCTAACTGCTAGCCCTTGGGGAAACTTAATAGTTCGTAACTCTGTATTCTAATCTCTTCTTTTTCACAACAGCAAATATATAAGTTAATCTTTTGTGCCAATATCTTCTCGGACTATGTAATTTCTCATTTTGCCTGGATTTTTCATAATCAGAAGTGAATTTGGTGATTTTGCCTGGATTTTTCATAATCAGAAGTGAGTTTGGTGATATTATCTTCTCCGTACCTATTTTGGGAGCCCAGAAGTTGTTTTTGACAACACTGAGAACTTTCTGTAGGTCTTAACTTTTTTATAATTCATGCATCATTGGTTGATATATGCAATCAATTCCGAGTATATATATTTGTTGATGATTTGTTATTATTTCACTTATTAGCATCATCCTGCAAACATTAATGCCGAGATGTTTTCTGCATGCCACATTATTCTGATTTAATTTTTTGTGTGTGAAGCTTTACAGTTGGATCCAGATAATAACACCACTAGAAACAACATTCAGGTATGCAGGAACTAAAATTGTTGTTATACAAATTAATGCTTTTACTTGTTAGATATCAACAGAATTTGCTTGTGCAGCATAACTTCTGTTTGTTCGTTTATTTATTTATTTTCTAATGTCTGCAAATTCAATTTGTAGTTAGCTCAGCAAAAACTTATGGAGCGGCATCAACGAGCAGAATCAGATTGGGTAATTTGACAATTTATGTGTTAAAATTTCACAGAATTTTAATGGTTTTTGCTTCTATACTTTGTATCATTTTGGAAAACTTCCTTTTTCAGATTATGTGTTAGTACCAAGGGCAGTACTATTCAGTATAGATGTTGACATGGTGTCATTTACGAAAAAGTGATTTTGAGTAATATGTTTTAAATTCACTTAAGGTGGCAGGGGTCCAAATTTTGTCTTTTTCAACAGGAGCATCACTTTAATTGCATCTTTAACACCCTCAAGACTCAAGAGTCTATAAAAGTCATTTAGGAATAGATTTCTCTAAATCTGATTGTGAAGTTGATCATTTTGCGTTAATCTTCTATTGTAAAAAGTCTCTATAAGCAATATCTTTTGCTATGTGAATGAATTAACTTGTGCAATATTCTTGATTTGGTTTTTAGTGACCGGATTGATGTTATCACATCATTTTTCTAACTTACAACATTTATATTGTACTAGAGATCATTTCAAAGTTAACTTTTTCTTTTTTTAAATTGTCCATGGCTTTCTACATTACTCTGTTTCCGTCATTATTTATCAACCAGTCCGACTTGTCACGACTCATACTTCAAATTTGTATGAAGTTCTTATTTCTTGCAATTTTTCTGACAGAACACAAGACCATGCCACGGACAAGGATCATCTTCGCAACAACAAGCTACAGGCTCATCAAACAGTGGCACCACATTCACATCTTTCTCTACAAATGCTCCTCTTCCTCCTGATCTCGCCAACCTTATCAGGAACATGGCAGCATCCGCCTCAGGCTATCAAACTCATCCCGACTCCCGCAACGATCATGCACAGGAACCTGAAATCGATGGCATAAGGGTGGAGGCAAATGTGAACTTAGGTGATGCTCCGGGGCAGCTACCGGGGCAGATGTCTGATGTTTTGAGGACAGTTATGGGAATGTTCACATCACAGTTTCAGCCAGAAAATAACAGGCCTCCAGGTTCTTGCAAGAACTAAAAAATCAAAATAAGAAGACTAGTTTTTTTATACTTCTTTTTGTCCAACATATTTAACCCTTGTTTTTTTTTTCTTTGATGTCCAGCGACAGATGAATCATAGTGAAAAATGCACCAGTTGTTACCAAAAGAGTGAGAGTTTATGGTTCATAGCGGCGGAAAATTAGATGTGATATATGATTTTGTTGGATTAGAAGGATCCTGCCCATGTTCGTGTTTGAGCTTGATTTGTAAGTATTTTTAAGTAGAAGAAAATTCATGTTTTGTTGGATCATCATATTAAAGGCGTACTTGAGTGATTGATCCATTGTCCTTCCAAAATGACATTTTTGGGACCTAAACGAAAATTTTCAGGTTCCAAAGGTATTAATTAATTAGATTAATATATATACTAAACAAGTCCAGGAGTTAAGAGCGTGCATAGGACTGGGAAGTAAATATTTAACATTGCACTTTCACTCAAAGAGTGGAGGTTCAGGTTGCAAGTATGAGCCATGGTGGGGATTTCTTGTCGCTATTTTATTGTTAGAAGGATCTAAAATAGGTAGAAAGATTTGAATTCGGGATAATAAAAGTTTTTTATTTTTATTTTAAGTTAGTGGGGGTTGTGTCGCTGTGTTAAGAACTAATTATTATAAAAATTATAAAATTTTATGATTCTTTGATAAAATTTAGATAAATATTATTAAAATTTGTTTGCCACTTGGATTAGTCGGCATATGATCACATGGCAGGCTGGCATGCTTAGGTCTTTATGAAAAAGAAAATTATTGTTTAAATTAAAAGGGGTATTTGCTTGTGTACCTCCATAAATAGTGGTTATTGTATATTTCACTGGTAAAATTAAAATTATGTATATTTTGTAGATTCTCTTCATGTATATCCCTCAATCAATGAACATTGACTAGAAGAATAAAAAATATATATAATATTTTTCATACTCGTGTTAAAGGGTTGGGTAAGATTGAGGGCAAGGAGGTATAGGTGTGTCAATTTATTTATTTTGAATGATTTATTTATTTTTTACTATTATTAGAGATGTTTATTTCATCGTAACTGAGAAAATAACATTTCTTTAAGTATAAATTTCTAAATAGTCTCTTTACTTATTCAAAAACTTACGCTTTAAGTCTTTCACTTTAAATTATAATCTTTTAGTCCCTCTACTACATTTAAGTGAGCTATGTCATTCTTCTTTTTGATAGTTTAGGGTTTAAGAGGACTGACATGGTTAAATTAAAATTGTAAAAAAAAAATTAAAAGATTATAGTTCAAAGTAAAAGGACTAAATGAGTAACTTTGGAAAAGTAGAGGGACTATTTTCGGAATTATACCTTTATTTTAATTAAAAATTACTTATATATTATTATAGGTGAAGTAAGGGAAATGAGTAACATATATAATCCTCTTTTTTTCGACTTCCTCTTACTATCTCAATTTTACTAAAAACGTTTTAAAGTTCCAAATCGCTTGAGTGTTTTTCACTTCCTGTACTTTCTTGATTTTACATAAAATGTTTTGAAGTTTTTGATAGCTTGAATGTTTTTCACTCCATGTGAAATGACGCCTAAGATATAACTTTGACATCTGAGATATAGCTTTTCTATCATTGTTTATAGTTTTAGGTAGTGTTTGTTTTGAGGTATTTGAAGTTACATTGTAACTTCAAATACCACATCCAAAAAATCCTTTGTTTGGTTTGAGGGATTTTAAAATACCAATGTAAAACCAATTACTCCAATGGATGTATTTGGACTTACGTCCAAATCCCGGGAGTTGAAAATTCTTAGGTGATGTATATATATATATATATATATATATATATATATATATATATATATATATATATATATATATATATACACACACACATATAATATATATGCATATATACATAGACATACATATATACATACATTTATACATATATAGAAATATATACATATACACATATACATACACATACACATATGCATAATACGCACATATATATACTTGTACACACATATATACATATACATTTATATATTTATATAAACATACATAGGTATTTTTACATATGTATACATACATATACATATACTCATATATATGTGTGTATGTATGTATATTTATAAATATATATAGGTATTTTTACATGTGTATACCTATACATATACATATGCATATATGCATATATACAAACACATACATATATGCATATACATGTATGTATATATATACACACACATATAAACATATACTTATATATATACTCATATGCATATATGCATATATACACATGTGTTTTTCAAATCCAGGTTTACAAATCCTTCCAAACAAACATAAAATCTTATAATACAGTAATTCCAATTACATTCAACCAAACACAAGATTTGACTGCACTGTATTTTGAAAACCAAGTATTTCCAGTTACATTGTAACTGTAAATCCACTGCATTTAGAATTACATTCAACCAAACGCCCCCTTAGTGTAGTATCAATTCCATGCACTTCTTTACTTTAAACTACTTTAGCACAAATCAACATTGTTAATGGAGAGCAACATATATGTAAAAGAATATATTTTTAAAAATAAACAAACAATAACTAATATTTATATATATATATATATATTGTGAAGAAGGAAATCTTTTTTATTTTAAATTATATAACAGTTAGCCAACAGTTTATGTTTAAATATTAATTATATTTGTGGTAAGATAGAATTAGACATTTTCTTGCCTTTTATTTGGGCAGGACTGAAACTTGAGGTTATTATTATTATTATTATTATTATTTTTTGGATAAAAATAAACAGCAAAGGCTTATTAAAAAAAAATTCCTCTATGACAAAAATGTGAACAGAATAAAAAAAATTTTAATCAATATTTTCTAAGAAGGGAATGCCAAAATAATAAAAATAATGACATGCGTGTTTCAGTATTGTGCTGTGGTTAATTAATTAGCCCATTTCCTCTTTGTTAGACCTTGCAGAAGAGTTGAGCATCAGTTTGGCTATGCAATAGGCCACAATGAGCAGAGGATTTATTTATTTGTAATTTTACAAATAAAATAGAAAAATATTGAATTTTAAAATTTATTCTAATATATATGATACATTTTAAATACATTAAAAAAAATCAATTTTATTGTAATTTTGGCATACTTTGTAATAAATGGTAATTTGTAAAAATTACAAAGTATATTGGTTAATAATTATATGTTTTTATTTGGATATGTAAATAATTACATAAATAAAAATTACGAAATTTACATATGCATTGATACTTAAATCATATCTTCTTATAATAATTTTTGTGCATATATCATTATAATATTATAATTTTAAAGTAATCTTATGAATAAATCCAGGAAGGGAAATGAAGTCCATAACCGCATATAACTGAGAGTAAGAGACTACTTACTTCATCTAATTTGGGGTCAAAGTGACCTATCTACGGCGTGATATTATTACACTTCGACATATTTATTTTATTAAAATTCACCCTAAAGTGGTGATGTAACACTTCTGACACATGAATATCAAATAGGGTGCTTATAACTGAGGTGGGCACAGTTAACCGGCCCGGCGGACCCGACCCGCCGGGTTGCGGTTCACCGGCCCCCGACCCGGACCCGGCCTGGCATGAGTGTAGAACCCACCGGGCCGGGTTGACCCGTCTGACCCGGCGGGTCCGGGTCACAGGAGGCCGGGCCCGGAATCGGCCCTGGCTTCCCTGTTGAACTGGCGGGCCGGGCTGACCCGGCTGGCCAACCCGGCGGACTAGGCCAGTTGGCCCGCTAAAAAATTAAAAAAATTCAGAAAATTTAGAATAAAATAGAAAAAGCCCGCCGGGTCAACGGGTTGGGCTTCCCCAACCCGTAATCGGCCCATCTTCAGTACGGGCCGGTTACGGGTCATTGAACCAGCCCGCCAGGTCATTGAACCGACGGGCCGGTTCTAGGCCGAGCACGGGTCGGGCCAGTTTTTCGGGCCCCCGTGCCCACCTCTACTTATAACACCCCAAGTGATATGTATTATTTTTTTTATTCACATGAGTTATATCTATACATATATTATTTATTTATTTAATTTTATAAAATACATAAACTATTATTTAAATTATTCAACCAGAGGGTTGGGATTTTTTTCATCCACTTTTTATTAACGTATTTTCAAAATATTAACTATTATTCACAATTAACATATAAACTATATAATTATTTTACTTATTTTTAAGTTCAAGATATTTTTTAAAATTATAAAATAACTTATGAAATATTAACATGTTAAAAATCTGATTACCTAATATCAAAATAAAATATTTGAAAGTGTATAAGAAAATTAGTAAAAATAAAATACACAAATTAAAAATGTTAATTAAAAAAATAACATGTTCAATAATCATAATCTCTAGATCCAAAAAAATATAAGGGGTAACCTCACCATTATTTTGAAGTCACATTCTTCAAAGTTTTATTTCTCCATCCAAAAAAAAAAAAAAGTTGGGTAATGTACTTTCCCTGCAACTTAACACAAGCAACTCAGAATTTTTAATTGAAACCTTTACTTTGACTGAAATAGCATTTTCAGAATTCAACCACTTCCAAACTAAACATTCTTAAATAAAGGCAAGTGCATTTACCTATTTGAGGGTGCAAGCAAGGATTTTTATATGCTTATAAAGATAATACCAATTGCTATCCATCCGCAGACCTGTTGGTAGAATGGCAGTAGACTTGACTCAGTTTGTACTATTTGAGAGATCTATCTTTAGTTTATGTTTTCATTCTTGTTAATTGTTACATGATTACTTTAATAGAGGATTTAGAACAATATTCATTCTCAATTAAAGTAATCATGTATCAATTAACAATTCTTTAATTTTTTTCACATCAAACTTTACTTTCTTTTTTTGTTATGCAATGCCGATGAATGTTTCATAATTTTATAAAAAATTTCTTTTAAAGAAAAGCCAAAACCAGAAAATAACAAAAAAAAAGTTTAATTAAAAGACACACAAAATTAGCATATTTGAAAACATCTCAATGTAGTTTATAGGGTTGATAGCCCAGTGCCAATGGTATTGACCCCATTGTGAAAGACGAGTGTGAGACAATTAAAAAATTTTGTGTTCAAATTTCAGTGGATGCAGTGATGATAGTAGGTCTCCGATTGTGGGTGTGGATTTACAGCCCAAACCCTATGTCATCGGGTGAGGATACTCGGGCCAAATGATCAATTCTTGGCACGTACACACACCTCTGTTATATATAACACTTGTTGCTTTAAAAATAAAAATAAAAATAAAAAATAGATATCTAAACATAGTTTAAAAAAAGAAAAATAATTAATATATAGTGGAAAGAATTAGGGTTCTTTTATAATAACTCATTCATCTCAATCTTCCCTTGTTTTATTTGCATGATATACATTAGCCCATGTAACCAAGTTTTTGTTGGGTTTGAGGTCATTGTGTTTAGAAGAAAATAAGTTGGGTTTCAACCCAATATTTGATGAAAAAGAAAAAAGAAACTACATCACCACTAGGGTCAAAAGCGCATAGAGCGATGAAAGAGTTATAAAACTAGATGATTTTATTGATCACAAAGCTTAGGATTCACTCCAAAGTTAGTCATGGATCCTTACAAACACTTAGGCTCTGTTTGTTTGGATGTATTTCCAATTACATGTAATTGGAAATACACTACTTTTTAAAAACTGATGTTTGTTTGGCTGTGATTGCAAATCCAGATGTAATTGTAAATACCCCCAAATCCTTTATCAGCTGTATTTTGAATTACCCCCAAATCCATTGTAATCCAGAATACAATGTAATTGAAAAGCAACATCCTAGTGTTTGCTCATCCTAACCCATCTCTTTCTTCATCATCCGTTGGCCTGGTCTTTCACCGAGCCGCAACAACAACAAGGCGGAGATCTACCCCTTTCTTCATCATCCGCTGGGCTGGTCTTTCTCCGGTCACGTCGCCGAGCCGCAGCAACAACAAGGCGGAGATTTGCCTTGCAGGACGCCCAACCATCATGTTCGTCTGATGAGTATCCTCCATCTCTTGGCTGGTTGTTTGAAGCCACTGAAAAGAGGTTTTAGAAGCTGTAATAACAGTAACAGTTCATGTAAGAGAAGCATGAGCAGACGTGGCCTTGTGTTTGAAGATCAACAACAACAACGTTCAAGCTTTGCTGGTAACAATTGTAAGTAAAGGCATTGCAGCTGTTCAAACTCTTTCTACGCAGAAGCCATTGCTGATTGCTTGGAGTTCATCAAAAGATCATCTGTTTCTGTTGATAATAATCCTTCTGCTGGTGTTGTTTCTTCTCATAATCAGTTCTAGTTTTTTTCCTTCGTTTTCATCAATTTATTTAATTTCTCTGGTGTTAATAGTTAAAATTAATTACAATAATTCCAAAAATAATAATTAAAATTCCATATTATTGTAAACTATAATAATATGTTCACAAATTAATTTAATAATAAAATTATGATTTTCTTAATATTATGATTTTTTTATTTTATATATATAATAAAAAATGAGATGTTAAACATGTGAGGGGTAATCTCACTATGGTGAGCATATACCTCAAATACATCAAACCAAACACATTTTTTACAAATCCAGATTTACAAATCCTTCCAACCAAACACAAAATTCTAAAATCCTGCATTCCAGATACATCTAACCAAACACTGGATTTGTTACTTCACTGCATTTTCAATTACAGGATTTACAATTACACTGTAATTGAAAATCCACTGTTTTTTCAATTACAGCTAACCAAACGCACCCTAAGGAGTCTTATGAGGGCAAAGTGGGCATTTTGCCAAGCTAATGAAAACCAAGTGAGAGAGAGAAAGAGAGAGGGTAAAGAAAGCAAAAAAGAGGGCAGGAAATCAAGAAGAAAAACAAAAGAAAGAAGGGGGTCACGATTGAGCAAGCAAGATGATTGGACGGCAAAACGGTGCCCGATTTCACACATATTTTGGGTAGTAAATCCTTGCGGGTAGCTCACCTAACCTACTGATTTAATCTTTCTTTGATCTTTTCTTGATGTCATTGTCATCATTGTTATCCATCATTTAGATATGATGTATGTGTTGTTGAGAGTATACTCTTGACTTGTTGATACCTTCTTGTTGTAATCCTCTAGTTGAATCTAGAGAGAGATCTCTTGTTATCCCATTGTTGATGTAGTGAAAAGGTTTAAGAGGCTTTAAGGAGTCATGTGGTTTTGCTCTTTGATTTGGATGGATTTTTTACTCTAAAATTGTGTTGTTAGCTTGTCTTGTTGGTTTATATCTCATTTTAACACTCAACAAAGGTTTGAAGTATTTTTTGAGCTTTGTTTGTAGGTTTAAGGAAGCATACGAATAAGCATATAGGCTCACGACTGCATACGAGAGAACATATAGTGTCTAGAAAACCATACGGGAAAGTGTGTGGCCGCACAAGAGCAGCATAGGACACAAAATTGGACGGACTAGAATGCTCTTGTATAAGAGACCGTATATGTGAATAGTAATTTGCTACAGTGTATATACTGGTAGGTGTGCACCCGCACAAGAGCCCGCATAACATGTCCGAAGAGCCGTGTGGACTTGGCATGCGCCCATTTAAGTAACCGTATACATGAATAGTGCTATTATAATATATATATATATATATATATATATATATATATATATATATATATATATATATATATAACAGTAATTATGAACCGTACTTCCACGAAAAATCTCATGCATCATTCGGGGTTCTCATAATTAGATCCAAGCCCCAATAGTTTTCATAGTGCCTTTTTCTTTAATTATTTCTTAAACTTTTTTTCAATATGAAATTGCGAAAAATTTTACAATAACAATAACAATAACTCTAATCAGTCTTTTCTTAAAAATCCATGTTCTAAACTAATTCATATTTAACTTCACCTCCGAGTTCAAGTAAATATTTATCAAACAAGGGAGGAACTTGCTTTTTTTTAGCAATTATAAAACGGTAGCATTTTTTTTTTTTTTTTAGAATTTATACATTTTTAGAATTTTTTATTGTGATTTTCATTAATTTTCATTATTTTTGTTAGATTTTTTGTGGGATCATAGAAAATTCAAATTGACAGGCTGTCAATTGTTTTGAATATCAATTTATCTAAATTCCAATAAAATTTGTAAGGATATATATTAGATTCAAGCCCCAAATAAGTCTAAAATACATCAAATTTAATAGGATCCAAATAATTTTTTTTTAAAATAAACATTCAATTTGAAGGAAATGAAAGAATAATATTTAAAAATAAAAATAATATTAAGAAAAGTTGTAGGTCATGCAAGAATGAGATGGCAGATGAGGAATAACGTTAATTCAGGCCATCTCCAACCCAAAACTCTATATTTGGCGCTTCAGTACTAAAAAATACAGCTTCTACAGTGAAAAATTTCCAACCACCATCTCTATTTTTAACTCTAAAATAGAATATTCTAAGAATATTCTTCTCCAACCACCATCTCTATCAATAAATTTAATCATCTTTAAATTTTTTTCACTTTTAACCATTAAATTTAAATATGATACTATTTAAAATATATTTTTAATTTTTATATTTATTATAGATATTTATTAAATATAAAAGTGGATAACCCAACTCGACCAAGACCATCACAACGTTCACTGCATCAACAATGCGAAGAAACAAACTTCGTGACATCCGATATCTTCGGCGAAACATTTCAGCATTATATCGTGGATTCTCTGAAAAGTAATCATTCCACAAATTACGATTTGCTACTTCATGGTCACGATTGATAACAACATGGCCTGGAATAGAGCCACCATGGGAGCGACCGTTGTTCAGATGATTGGAGGTTAACTCTAATATCATGTTATTATTTTGAATAACACGATGCATTGCATTCTCTTCCGCTGAAAAGAGATCATACATCTATAACATATTGTTATCATCATCTGAAGATGATGACAACAATATGTTATTTTCAGTATTCGAACTTCCTCCAATGTTGTAATTCATTTTGAGTATATGTTTATGTGCTCTACGAATGAAAAGAATAATAATAAGGTCAATTTATAAGAAATGGGGGCATTATTCAAATTGATCATCTTCTGACATTGGGAAGTGTGATGAGATAGGGTTTGGTAGGATTAATTCAAATTTAACGGTGTGGATGCAGATGGAATCCATCCAACGGTTGGTTAGGAGATAAGAAGAGACATTATTCAATTTATTTATCTTCTAGCATTGGGAAGTGTGATGAGATAGGGTTTGGTAGGATTAATTCAAATTCAACGCTGTGGATGCAGATAGAATCCATCCAACGATTGGTTATGAGATAAAAAGAAACATTATTCAATTTGTTTATCTTATAGCATTGGGAAGTGTAGCATTATTTAAATTGATCATCTTCTAACATTGGGAAGTGTGATGAGATATTCGGCAATATTGGTGGAAGTGGTGATAACATGCCATACTATTAGCCCCATCTATGTAGATTTCATATTCATATTTTGGGTGTTATCTTTTTTCTTTCAGTATCGATGGTAATGTATGTTTTAGAATTATTTTCTATGGTTTTATTTTATCGTTCATGTAATTTTCGTTAATTTTAATGAATTTATATTTTGTAAATTATTTTCTTTAATTTTATATTTCTTATTAATTGAAGAATATAAACCTAGATTATAAGTTATTAATTTAATTAAAATATAAAATATAAATATAAATTAAATAAATTAAAAAACAGAATTAAAAAAAAAGAATAAAAAATCAAAACATAATTTAAAAAAAGAAAATAAAAAACCAGATAAACGAAAATTTTTAAAAATATAAATAAAAAAATAAAAAAAGAATTTAAAAAAATAAAAATAGAATTTAAACAAAAGATAAAAAAAGAATTTAAAAAAATATAAATAGAATTTAAACAAAAGATAAAAAAAAGAATTTAAAAAATATAAATAGAATTTAAACAAAAGATAAAAAAAAAGAATTTAAAAAATCATAACAGAATTTAAATAAAAGATTTTTTTTAAAAAATAACGTTAGCTACAGTGGCGCGCAAGATTTCGCGCGCCACTGTAGCCAAATCCTGATTTGGCGCAGGATTGGAGAAACCCTGCGCCAAATCAGTTGAAAAACGCTAAATAAGCGTCCGCGTTGGAGATGCTCTTAGCAAATGTTTTTTTTTTATAATATTTTTAACAATTTTTTAATTTTTTAATATTATTTTTGAAATGCCTTTGTACAATATAATATTACTACATAACATGATACACATGTGCATACAAGTAGAGTTCCCCAACTCCAACTAGACACAAATAAATTTAGAAAATCAGAGTTTTTGTTTTCATGGTCCAGCACAGATATATTGGGATGCAGAGTCTCTCCATTATTATTATTATTATTATTATTATTGGATAAAATAAATAAACTACTATTTATACATACTATTTACCACAATGCAAGAAGAAGGATTCGAACTCCCAACCTCATGCATTGGACTCTCGTACTTCACTGCTAGACTATATGAGCACTAGCTCTTTTCATTATTATCAATTGTTATTTTTATTAATTATTAATAACTATACATATTATTAAACTACATGTACAAATTACTCCTAGAGTGTTTCAAAAAATGATTTTAAATATTTTTTATTATATTTAAATTTTTATTTATATTAAATATAGTATTAATAATTAAAAAAATTTAAATACTTGATAAATGTTTATAGGACCTTTCAAAACTAAAGTATGCCAACAAATTCTATTTCAGAGGTTATTTAATTATAACATTAGAATTATCATTATTATATAATATTATCTTAAAATCCAATTTTTCTTAAGTTCATTTGGAAGGACTTGTTTAAGTTAATACACACATGCATACACATAAACTATCAAATATAACTTGAAAAACATAAAAGTAAAAGAGACTAGTGGATTAAAAAACAATAAGAAAATACCCTATAAACATCATCTTATGCTCTACCTTGCCGTGCATCTTCAGCACTCCATCCATTCCCAAATCCATTTCCCCCCCCCCCCCCCCCCCCACACACATATATAAATACATACCTAAATCTTCATCCATAGCTATCTACATCTCTCTCTCTCTCTCTCTCTCTCTATATATATATATATATATATATATATATATATAACTAGGATTGGAATTGGAAGTTTGAAGCAAGTAAATACAAGAAGATGAATGGCTACACAGAAGAGAATCCAAGATGTAGTTTCCATCCAAAAGAAGTAATAGTAGGTATATGTGCTCTATGTTTAAAGGAAAGGCTTCTTCTATTGACTCCCAAATCCAATACTAACACTAGCAAAATCAAATCCTTCAAAATCCTTAAGAAGAAGCCCAACATCACTCTTGATAAAGTCTTTGCTTTAGCCTCCTTCCTCCTTGAGTTCCGCCATCGGAACTCCGGCAGCGGCGATGACTCTAGTAAAGGATCCACCGCAAGCCTCGACGGTATATCTCTATTTTATCGATACAAAAACAATGAACCATTCCATTTCATCTATTGCAATTCTACTGCATATTTCAACATGATGAACATCTGATTAAGATTTTAGATGATAATAATGAACATAATGAGCATAAGCTTTTTCTCTTTGTGTTTAGACTCATTCATATCAATCAAGTTTGAAGACAATGGAAGAGCATCATGGGATCACAAGACAAACCACAAGAAAGAATCAAGAACTGAGAGTGTCTTGGTACCGACAAAGCCCGGCGGAGGACGTGGGCCGAGGTGGAAGAATGGTATTGGACACTTACTCCAAATGCCCGGGAAACACCGCGTCAGCTCGTCGGGTAATGTAAGGAGAGGTTGGAGCCTTAGGATGAGGAGGACCACCACCACCACCACTACCACCACCACCATCACTACCATGACAGGTTAAAAAATGGAGTTAGGCAAAGTTGGGTAAATGGAGACCTTCATCACCCTACACTTTCATGTGTGTTTCGTCGTCGTAAAAGATAATAATAAATAATAATAAATAATAAACGATGCATTATAGAATGTAATCTTGCAAAGATATGTAAACATGTATGTAGATTGTCATTGGTTAATGAGGAAGAAATACTTTGGTTGTGGAATTAATTAAACCTGAATGCAATTAATGATAATAGTTCTTAAGCATGATACATGATAATTTGAAAAGACAAAGTAGCTATCAAATTAAAGAACATCCATGATTCAAACTGAGTGAATAAGCTAATCCAAGGGTGGTCCAATCTTGCATTCAATAACCCATGCCACCAACTGGTACAAGTTAGGTTGGGATTAATTTATCTATTCACATGGAAAATTCATGTCATATCTACAGTAAGAAAAGAAGACAATATTCATAATATTATAAATATATTTCATGTGAATTAGATCATGTCATATGAGAAATTCAGTGATATTCTATACTAATTCTATTCAGATCAAGCTTACCAGTGTCTGAACATGAATTGAATCTGTTTTTTAACACCTAAGATGAAATTAAAATGAACACAAGATGAAAAAAAGAAAATGAAAGAGGAAAGTATGGATAAAATTTTTTATCGAATGGAGATGCAAAGCACTCAAGATATGATGCAGTGAATCAAGACAAGAAGTGATAAGAGTGGTCACTGACCTGACTCATAAGTCCCTTTTATCCATTCATTCCTTTGTAGCCACCTGGTTCCAACCATCTCCTAACACATTAACATTGCATGCAAATTCATTGCCCTTGTGGGAAGGTGGATGTCCATTTCTAAAAATGATGCTGATTTATGACTCTTCAATTCTTGGCAAGGATAGAGCTTAATCTCTCACTTTCAAAGTTTGTATGTGTTGGAATGTTTTGCATATATACCCCTAATAAAACTTCATAATTGAGTATGTAGACCCAAGAAAACCATTAGTAACCAATTTTCTTTTGCATTTATGCAAGATATTGGTTTTAGAGGGGCAAACACGTAATTTGTTGTTTTCTAGGTGTGTACATGCAATTATGCGTCTAAAAAGACTTTGATTGTAAACTTGATTTTTTAATTGAGAAACTCACTCTACAAGCATTCTGTTAGAAAACAAAGCTAAATATTAGCATCAATTGTATATTGAGAAAAGAAATCTGCATTGTAATTATTCACATGTCTCTATACCAACTAATTGGATTGCGATGTATAATTTAAGATCTCTTAAAACTCATTGGTCGAAAAAAAAAGTTTGTTGTCTATATACCTAGCAAAAATCATCGTATTACAAAATTTACCCCAAATAAATAATTTTAAAAAAGAAACAAATATTTTCTAAACTTAAATGGTCTTATTTAGTCAACCATTGGATAGCCCAATGGTATGACACCAATGTGTTAAAAGGGAGGTATGAGTTCAAATCCTCTCCCCGACAGTACTATTTCACGTACTGTTCATACACTGTTCACCCGGGATGTTTATACTATTTTATACTGTTCATACACTGTACATACGGGCTCTAACATTATTTATATACCCGGGGCACTTATCGCCTATTATTCAAATAAAAAAAATGGTCTTATTTGATTGAAGAAGTTTATTAACTCAACATACCTAATTAAACTAATCATAGCTAAAAGTGATAGCTGATTGCCTACGTTCTTTGTAGAAGGGTTGTTAAATGATTAAGTGATTTGTGAGCTTGTTGAGCTCAGGTGGATCATTTAATAGCCAAGCTAAGCTTAAGCTAGAATCTAAAGCTCAAGAATAATCATGAGTTGCTCATTACTGTGATATCTTGTTCTCTTATTTGTTTTCATGCCTTTTCTTTGTTTCCTTAGATCATCTCCAACCCATAAACCCAAATTTATACCCCAAATCTCAAATTTGGTTCTGCTACGGTAAATTATACTCTAACCACAAACCCCAAATTTTACCCCCAAAAAGCATATTCACATAATATTCCTTCCTCATCTTTTTTTATATTATTATTACTATTCAATAAAAGAATACTTGAAATTAATCATTTCTAACAATAACTTAATTAAATATTTATTACAATTTAAAATTTTAACTAATATAATTAGTCTTTGCATTGTATTAGCTTTTATTTTTATTAAGGTTATTTTTCAATAAAATTTTAACTATACCGGTTTCATAAATTTATCATAATTTAATTTAATTAAAAATTTTGTTATTAATTGAGTAATCAATTGTATACAAATTAATATTGTAGGTATATAATGACTAGTTATTAATTATATTTAATGAATTATTAATTTTATAATTTTAATTACAATAATTATAAAAAAAAAATTAAAATATTAGCTTTCTTGTGGGACCCCAAATTTGGGTTTTGCAATAGTGTGACCCCAAAAACGGGTTTTTGGGGTCACACTATTGCAAAACCCAAATTTGGGTTGGGATTTGGGTGTGGATTGGAGCAACCCACACCCAAATCCCAACCCAAATTTGGGATTTGGGTCATTGGTTGGAGATGCTCTTAGGGTATTAGTTATTTTTCTTTTACTTTGTCTTTTCTTTGAAGTGGAAGGATATTCTTGTCCTTTTATTTGTGTAATGGCATTGTAGTGATTTATTTTGATCTCTTAAACACCCTTATTTTTCCCACCAAAACCTTACATAAATTCTCTCAAAATGCAAGAATGCAAAGGAATTGAAAGGAATACTCAATACTATGGGGCAATGATAAAATACAAAGATTAATAACTCAAACAAGCTTAAAATAACCAAACCATTACAAAGGCTTTGAAAACAAGCTTCCAAGGAATGACATGAGGGTTAAAGAACTATTTCAAGAGCTAAAAAAAACACATTTAGACAAAAGGGGATGCATACCTTAACAAATTTAATGGAAGGAATGGAAACTTGTATTCCAAATTCAAACCAAACAAATTTGGACAAAGATGAGAAGACGGTTGGCCATTGGAGTGAAGAAGAAAAGAATTAGGAAGCTTATCCTCCAAAGAAAAGTTCAATTTCAAGAGAAGGATAAGAATTTAAAGGAAAATGATATTTTTGTCCCTATGACTTCAATATATCAACCAAAATGCCATGGAATTCAATGAATGACTAAGTTACCCTCATGCTTTTGAAACATGGACTAGAATGAATAAGCATTTGGCAAAAGACAACAATGCCCTTTTACATTCAAGCTTTCTTTGGAATTAAAGAGCCAATCTTCCTTCATTGAAGTTGATTAGAGTAAGTCTCTTTGCAAGTTGGTGTTTTTATTGTCATGTTTATGCTCTTTGGCACTTTGTAATGATTCCTTAAGCTTTCTAAGTGTTAGGTTTTGTATCAAGGTTATTGGGTCCTTGTTTTGAGTAGAGAAGTGTTGAATTCCATGTTTTCTTTATCTTGTTCTTGATTCTATGTGGAGAGTTTTGAATGTCTTCTTTTAGATGGAATTTTGGATTGAAACTATGGGCTTTGAACCCTCTAGAAGTTGTTTATACATCCCTTTATTGATTTTTTTTTTTAAATCCTATGAGGATGTATTCTAAGGAGACTTGCACAGTTTTAACTCTATGTTACTATAGCTAATCCTATAATTACTGTAGACCCAAGAGATTGTTTTGTGTCGGGGTGTGACAATTACTTTAAATGTTATACATGTAAATATGAAATATTGCAGGTGTGTGTAGATATATATTCATTTAACAGGGTGGGCAAGCATGTGCCGATGACCATAACAAGGTTAGGTGTTTCAAGGAGGGCTTACATCCTCACATTTGTTGGGGTTAGTACTACTACACTTTTCTAGCTACTACACTTTTCATCAGGGTGTTTTCGGTCGTGTGTCTATTGATGTTGGTTTTCATTGTTCAAGTTGTAAGCTTGATAAGCAGCTACAACTTCCATATTCTTCCAGTATCTCTAAGTTTAGTCGTCTTTTTTATTTGGTTCATTCTGATGTTTGGGATCCTGCGCCCTTTACTTCCAAGGGTGGTCATAAGTATTATGTCATTTTCACTAATGATTACTCCAGACATACATGGGTCTATTTCATGAAACATCGATCTCAGTTGTTATCTATCTATCAGTCTTTTGCTAACATGGTTCGCACTCAGTTTTCTTCTGTCATTTGTATTTTTCGTTCTAATTTCAAGGGAAAGTAGCTGTCCACTATTTTTCATTAATTTCTCTCATCTAAGGGTACTCTTCCTTAACTTTCTTATCCTGATGCTCATCAGCAGAATGCATCACTGAATGTAAGCATCGTCACATGATTGAGACTGCTCAGACTCTTCTAATTTCTTATTTTGTACTTGCTCATTTCTGAGCTGAGGCAGTTTCCACGGCAGTTTATCTCATCAACATATAGCCATCCTCTTCTCTTCAGGGAATATATCTTGGAGAAATTTTGTTCAGTTCTCCTCCTTGTTATGATCACCTTCGAGCCTTTGGTTGTGTTTGTTATGTCTTACTTGCACCTCATGAACGTATAAAGTAACCCAGTTGATTGAGTGTGCTTTTCTTAGGTATAGTTTTGAGCATAATGGATATCGTTGTTATGATCCTTCTGTACGTCACATTCACATATCTCATGATGTCACTTTTAACGAGAGTAGTCCTTATTTCTACTCTCCTACTACTCAACCTCCCTCTTCCTCCCCTTCTTCCATAGAGTTTATTTCGTTTCTTCATCTTTCTCCTATCCCTCTTTTAGAATTGGTTCCTACCATAAAGTCCTATGTTGTTCCTTCTCCATCTTCACCTCTTACTCCTCCTCCAGCTCCATCTTTTGTTATACCTCCACCCTCAGCTTCTGACACTTATCCTTTTCACTATCGTCATCGGCCTAAAGTTCCTTATGATCCCTTGTTCTCCATTCTTGCTTCTTTCGATGCTCCGGCCAATACCACTAATGCAGCGTCTGAAGATATATTACCTACCTCGACATCTCAGTATGACCTTCATGGTCATACTACTATTTCTGCAACTAACAAATATAATTTTTTTTTATTACTGGTGCTGTATATGAGCCTAGTACTTATCAGGAGGCAGCTAGTATCCCTAAGTGGTAGTTGGCTATGTCTGAGGAGCTTTCAGCTTTAGAGAAGATAGGCACTTGGGATCTTGTTCCTCTACCTGTCCAGACTATTCCTATTACATGCTCATCTTATGGCTCATGGTTTTCAACAGCCACATGGTCGTGATTATGATGAAACTTTTGCTCCTGTAGCTTATCTGACTACAGTTTGCACTTTGATTGCTGTGGTTGCTTCGCTCTTGGACTATCTCTCAGATGGATGTGAAGAATGCTTTTCTTCACGGTGATTTACATGAGGAGGTATATATGCATCCACCCCCTGGCATTGAGACATCTGAAGGCTATGTTTATCTCCTTCGCCGTGCTCTCTGTGGTCTCAAGCAAGCTCCATGTGCTTGGTTTGAGCGGTTTAGTTCTGTGGTGCATGCCGCAGGTTTTTCACCTAGTAATCATGATCCTACATTATTCATCCATATGTCTCAGTGTGGTCACACCTTGCTTCTACTCTATGTGGATGATATGTTGATTACCAGTGATGTTATGGAGTATATTGCTTTTATGAAAAAACATCTCAGCCAGTAGTTTATGATATTTGATTTAGGATCTCTCAGCTATTTTCTGGAGATCGAGGTGGCTTCCACAGATGATGGTTACTATTTTTCTCAGCATCGATATATTCAGGATCTCATTATACGCTGTCTTTACTGATTCACGGACTGCCGCAACACCTATGGAGCTTCATGCTCAGCTTCATCCCATTGATGGCACACCACTAGAGGATCCTTTCTCGCTATATTCATCTTGTGGGCAGTCTTGTCTATCTCATAGTCACTAGGCCTGATATTGCTCATGTTGTTCATGTGTTGAGCTAGTTCGTGCTCCTACTTCAGTTCACTACAGACATTTACTTCGTGTGTTGGGTTATCTGAGGGGGACAACATCTCGAGATTTGTTTTATGGCCATTCTAGTCCGCTTCAACTTCACGTTTACTCAAATTCAACTTGGGCGAGTAACCCTGTTGATCGTCGGTCCATCACTAGTTATTGCATATTTCTTGGTACTTCTCTTCTTGCATGGAAGTCTAACAAAAGATTATGGTGTCACATTCTAGCACTGAGGCAGACCGTTGGGCTTTTGCTACTACCACATCTAAAATTGTATGGCTTCGTTAGTTGCTGGCTGAATTTGGTGTTTCATATGATACTCCTACACCTCTTCTCTATGACAACACTTGTGTTATACAGATTACCAATGACCCTGTGAAGCATGAATTGATCAAGCATATTGGTTTGGATGCGTCTTTCACTCATTCACACTGTCAGTAGTCGACCATTACTCTTCAGCATGTGCCATCTGAGTCTCAAGTCATTGACTTCTTCACCAAGGCACAGACCAGAGAACAACATCGTTTCCATCTTCTCAAACTCTGTGTCTCATATCCTCCTGATCCACCTTGAGTTTGAAAGGGGGAGTTAAACATATAAAGCCCATTACTATTCACTACTCTAGTATATATATATATATATATATATATACTTGTAAACAATGTGATTGTAATGAGATGGATTATCATTCTTTCTTCATATCTCTATTCTAACAAAAAAAATTTCTTGCTAGCCATGCCTTGAAACTTATTGTTATCCATGTAAATTACTTTATGTTGCTTTATTATACCACTTTGCTTGGGTTGCATGAGTTATTGCTTGGTATAAATGCAATTATTTGGTCTTGATCACATGCCTTGTAGATGTTGTAATATTCCCTCACTATAGTTTGGCAAATCTAGTTGTTCTTGACACACACACACGTATGTATTTCTCCCTTTCAATGACAATATGTTTTGCCTTGTAATTATTAGTTTCCCTTGTCTTGAGTAAGCTATTGCTATATGATCTTCTTTCTAGATTCATGCTTATTATTAGTGATTTTCTTAAATGCATATGGGTTGGGTTTCAATTTAGTGTTATTGCTTGAATGCCTCATGAAAACCTTGTCTTGATGCTTAGTTGTAACATAGAGTTTGGAGTTATATTTGAAGCATTGCATGAGTTGATCCTTGTATTTTTTTTGTTGTGGTAAATTTCAGCTTGTTGCTTTGTTTTTTATTTTAATTTTTTCTTTGATAATGTTTTGTAGCCATAGTCGGAAGGCCATTTGTAAGCTAATTTCTCCCTACATGTTGCATTGGTTCCTCTTTGATCTACATGGCTATAGCTAGTATTTTTTTGGGATTCTTTATCATTTAAAAATAATCTGATGTCTCATGCTAGACGGAGTAGAAAGTGAATCCTTTTGTTTTAGAATGGTTTTGGTCCATGTTTTGGGTTGTGTTAATATAGTGGGTTGAGCAATTAATATTGGGTTAGGCTTATTTTAAAGAATTTCAAGAAGATTTGGTTTTTGGGGTGAGTTAGCGTTGGGAGCTACTTCCAAGTAAGTAATTGTCACGGGGCTTTTTCGCATGCTCGGTAAGGTCGGTGCGATTCTTGGACTTAGGCTGGGCTGGTGCGCGCGGTGCGCAGCCAGTCGCCGCACGGGCCGAGTGACGTCGGTCAGACCCGTGACAGTAATCCACATAGAACTATTTGGTTATTTTCTTTTTATTATATTTCATTGTAAAATTTCAGTTAATTGATATTTAATAATTTGATTAGTCATTCTTTTATTTACCTTGAAAACAATAGATTTTCTTTGAAAAGTGGAATCATGCAAAACTTTTGGGTTTATATGTTCATATTGCACTATCTCTACTCAAATAACAACTTAGAACCTTTTTATACGGTAGATTTTGCAATATCACTCTGTTTTAGAAAGAAAACTCTACATTATCATGTTTGTGACTATTGTCATCTAGCTTTGAACATATTGACATTTTTTAACATGGGCACCAAATTATTTTGTTTATAACAATTCTAGTCTCTAAACATCAATGAGGGTCAACATTAACTATGTCGACATGAATTTCTGAAATTGAGACTATAGTTTCAAGTGCGGGCTCTCTGTGAAACAATAACTGTTCCTAATATTTTGACTCGGGTCACAAAGGTAAATTAAATAGGTTCCAATAATTCTGGCTCTGGTATCAAAGAGGTAAAATAAATGGTTTTTGACATTCGAACTCAGGTGCCACCGAGGTAAAATAAATGGTGACAGTAAGTTTGAGAGATATACTATTGAAATTTTGTTGTGCTCTGAATCTATATTTTTGCTAAATTATTCTAGTTTTGAAACATATTTTAATGAGTAGCACACTCTGATATACAGTATATATATTACCATTCCTGCTTTTTTTTTTTTTTTCTGAAGCACACATGCACAAGTTTTAATTATCATTGGTAACTAAATCTTAGTCTCTAAACTTGGTATATTTTCCAATTTTTTTATTGGATTGCTTATTAGACTTTTAAGCTCATAAAGATGTTGATTATTTCTTTTAGATCAGGAGTAAAGTCTTCCAGGGGATAGCCTAGCAGTGGCAGCCGAGTAGCAGGTGTAGCCTTGGTTCTATTTGTATTAGACTTTGTCTTTGTTTTACATTTGTTGTAGTTATGGGACCTTGTGACTTGTAAGTTGTAACATGTAGACTCCTTATTTTGTGATTTTATTAAAATGCTCCCTCATTCCCGGGTTGAACTTCTTTGCTAGCAGGTAAGCTAAAGACATGGCTTTGTAAATGCAATTTTGAGATTAACAACTCCTTTACCAGATATTCCAACAAATTGAAACAAACTAAATCAAGTATATCTGAACATCCATTGTTTTCACATATAAAGCATACATGACTTTCAATACAGAGAAATTGAAGTAATCCAGGACTACTTTTGACTCCTTTCTGGTCTTTAACTGAAGATTTCTGTAAATGCATTATTTACGTCCTTTCATTTGCTCTATTTTGCACCATTTTCCAATGCTGAAGAGGGAAAAAAAAATTCAGACTATGCTTCATAAGAACATATATTATGAACATCTTGTCTTAGGATTTCGCCGTAGCATCAATCGGAAGTTGCTCTTCCTTCTTGAGAAGATCATAGAACACCATTGGTTTCTTGTAACTTTTGCTGCATAATTCCTATTGATAAAGTTCATGGCCAATCAATTATACTTTGAAAACCAATGATGAAATGAAACAACCTTTAAAATGGCAGCTACTGCTATTGTCAATGAGTGAAGAAGTGTCTATGGAGTTCATGAAAACATGATTTCTTTCAGTTAAGTTTGTAGTGCATCAAACAAAACCTTGTTAAAACTCTTTGTAGTTAATTATCAGTCCTTGCAAAAATATAATTCAAATTTTAAGGACTAATATGTTTAGTTGCTATAATGAAGATAAAAAAGGACTGAAAGTTGTTGAAATATAGTCCCACATCAGTTGTGTGATAGAAGTGTAATGGGTTTATATATGTCATACGAGTCCTTTAAATATGAGCTCATCCTGAAATCCATTGAACTGATAGTTTCATAGTTCATTTCTGGTTTCATTTCTTCATATAATTTCAGAGCTTAAAGTCCCATAAAATTTAAGCAGTCACATAATGATTCAGTTTTGATAGAAGGTAAAAAAGATAAATTTATCAATAAATTTGCTCTGATTTGCTTAATCATCTTACTTACTTTATTTTTTATGTTCATTTTCTAAATTTAAGAAGCAAATAAGATTCCTGACCTGCATTGCAAAAGCGAGATGGAGTAAGGTTGCTTCAGACCATGGTTTTCCAATAAACTGAAGGCCAATCGGCATCCCTTCTTTGTTACATCCAACCTATCAAGTATAAATTTAAGATTCACATCAGTTTAAACTTAAAAATATATATATATATATCGAACTATTCACTGTAAATAGATATATAAAAAGTATTTTACCATGACAGTCACTGTAGGCAATCCAAGAAAATTTCCGGCAATCATGAACCTTACAAGTGCAGCTGAAAACAATTACACAGTGATTAGTATTCCTCAGATCTAAACTGATTAAGAGTTCGGGTGTATTCAGCTCGATGAAAAAGGAAACTTTTCAACAATGCATTTCGTTCTGGGCACTTAACTCAAGAATTATAAATCATGTGTTAATAATAGTTCATCTATGTCACAACATTATAATTGTTTCAAGTTTCAATTGTGTTACCTCCATTGATGTAGTCAAGCTCTCCAGTATTAAAAGCATCACTTTGCAATGGATATGCTGTTACACTGCCCACATACATAAGAAATCAGTAACATTTTGCTCGAAAATGAGACCACTCTAACATATTTGAATTAATTCAGAGGTGCAATCAGAGATTAGTACCCAGTTGTAGGCGTGACGATAACATCTGCAGTTTTGAAAATCTCCTTGTGAAAATGCATTTGTCGGTTCCTAGAGATATATTACGAAGGTGGATTGATCATTAAGTTTACCAAATTCTGATATAAAAAAAAATGTGAGATGAAGCCCGAATACCTTATTCTTTGTGCATTCAAGTATTCTCTGCTATGAAATGACCGATATACTTGATAAGCCACTCTTACATCCCATCCCATCTCGGCAAAATCTCTAGTGCAATGAACCCGGAAAGATTAGCTATTCTGAACTTCTAAAGACTACAAATATCAAATGAATAATAATACATGATGAGACTACATACAACTTTGCAATTTGAGGAGCCAGTGAGGCAGTGCATTCGGATGCAATGGTTGCATAATGAGCCAAGCGCATCTCTTCTATCTCGGGTACTGTCACTTCCACAGTCTGTTAAGGACCACAAATCAAGTCAATCAGAAAACGCATTTCCAAATTTTTCAATTTGTCAGTCACCAATGAGCAAATTAAATATGTCTGAGTTTAAGATGCAACATGATGTATATCGGTACCTTCCAACCGTGATGCTTGCATAGCATAGCCAGAGCATCTTCACAGCATTTTCTAACATCATCGGTTGAGTCATTAAACCACTAATTGATCCAACACAAAAGGGGATATCAGCTTCTCAGATCGAAATGCAATACGAACAAATTCAAGTAGAATGTCACAATGACAGTGATATCAGTAATTAACAAAGATCAAACCTTTCCATATTTGGCAAATCGGATATTGCTAATTGAATTTGTGGAAGTCAACAGTGGAAAGTTTATTTCCGGCTGGCAAGTCAACAATACCAAGAAAGAAAATACAATATGAAAAACTTGTTAGTTCAATGCAATATTCATCACTTGAAATAGATTTCAAGGAGAATTAAGCTCAAATGAGGTTAATAGCTTGCAATTAAATTATAGTTAATGGCTTAGGGAAATGTTAAAAGGGCCACTGAATGAGATACAAACATAATAGAAAACAGAATGCCACAGACTATAATTAATTCAGAAGTTTAAGGCCCACAAGAATCAATGAAGCTGAATAACTCAATCTGGGATAGTAATTTATGGAAAGTAAAATGTGGTTAGATGTCTCACGAGTGAAGTTGTAGGTTGCTTCAATGGGATGTGATGACAAATGGCCGCGTAACTGAGAAGTAAAGACATTGCTATTAGAATTTGAATCTCGTCAGAATGAGTATGCAAAGAGAATAGATCTGTTGAACTTCAATAAAATGAAAAAGAGCCTAACGTAATCAATGCATCTTCTACAGTTCCCGCTAAAATTCCCGCCATTCCAACTGTCCAATTCAGTGGAAGAATACTGAAAAAAACAACAGAAATGCATAATGGAACAGTAAATGAATTGATTCATAAGTAAGAAGTTAATGGTAGAAGATCATTTAGGTGCATCTGACTTACCCTGAATCAGAAACACGTCCAAAAGTTGGCTTGAAACCAACAACCCCACAAAGAGAAGCAGGTATTCTCACAGATCCTGAACATGAAAGATTATTTAATTATGTTATATAGGATAAAAGGGAAATCAATAATAGTTCTATGAGGTAAGAAGGCCATCATATGAAATAATTAAAATAAAATTTTCGGAAGACAAGACAAGAAATGAAGAAAACATTTCCTAAATTTATTAAAACTCAACAACTAATTATCTTCCTAAAAATTGGGGCACCCTCCATTTTCCATTCTTTTCTTTTCATAGAATAGCAGCATATACTGTAAGTTTGTAACAGACCAGTGGGAAAGCAGACAGCTAAAATCAAAAGAAAAATAGAATAAAAGTAAGTAAAAGGTCATGCTTGTTTTCTGTATATTGGAAATCCTTACCTCCTCCATCGACACCAAGAGCAACAGGGCATAGTCCAGCACAAACCACAGCTGCTGATCCACTTGAAGAACCTCCGGTTATCTTGTTGATATTATAAGGATTTCTAGTAGATCTGTAATAGACATAAAACTTTTATATCAAATATAAGATTCAAAAATTGATCACATGAACAAAATTTTACGATGTTTGTCAACTTAGATATGTTCCTACCCATAGTGAGGATTAATCCCACTAGTCCCGGCACCGATTTCATGCATGTTAGTCTTTCCAACAAGTATAGCACCACAAGACCTTAGTTGCTTTACACAGCATGCATCTTCCGTGCAAGACCTAAACTTATGGAGCCATTTTGTCCCCCCTTTTGATACCCAGAAATCAAAGAATGAATGTCAATCTCAATAAACTAATGAAACAAGATAAGTAATACCAGTAGTTGGATATGGCATGCAATCTATCTCATCTTTAACAGCAACCAGCACTCCATCAAGGACTGAAATCGGCGTGCCTGTTAAATGATCAAGGTCAACATTTCAGAAAATGAGAAATTACAAGAATATGAAGGAAAGCATGGTCAGTGTTCCTTTGAAAATTAATACTGCAAGTTTTTCACTTGCAGAGATGGTGACTAAGTTTGAATGATCAATGAATCCACTAAACAAGTTTCTATAAATGAAAACCCACTCAGAAACAAAACCTTTCATTAAATAATTTTTTTTTTAATTGAAAAAGTGAATCATAATAACAATGGACTACCTCTTTCATGTCGAAGTGTGGACTCTTCGGCTTGTCTCAAGATGTCTTCAGAATCATAGTTAATGAAAAATGACATGTTAAGATGGGGTTCAGAAGATTCCTTCACAGCAGCTAAAAATCTCTTTGCTACCTGTGAATAACATTTTCAAACTCAGAGCTTCAGTAAGTACAAAAAACATAAGTGATTAGACAGGGACATAACTTTAGAATTCCGTTCCATAACGAAATGTTTTACCAAAAGAGGAGTTGTCTCTCTAGAACGGTAGGCTCTCGAGTAGTCCATTATTGTCCAACGACGAAAATTATAACCTGAGTTATTGATAACATTCTCTGTTCTATTAGGAAGGCAATCGATTGCCTCAAGAACTCGGTCAGCAGGGGTTGAATTTGGTTCTATGAAACAAACTTGTTGCTGCACATTATCTGCGACTCAGCACCAGATACATGTAAATCTTTACTGTATGAAATTGATCCAATACAAAAGCTATAAAGCTGGCTCTTCGATGGTAAAAATTGAACCTTCCCAAGCATGAGCTGGAGTGAAAACCGGTGGCTCTGGAACTTCCGCAAATGAGACAAGCTGAAACAGGTTTAATAGCCATAAAAAATTGTTACTTCTTTCCTAGTGAAAACTCGAAGTAAATTTTTTGCAATATAATCAAAGTACAGGAACACTTAACAGTCATGACTTTCATCAATCTTCTATAGTAACTAATGCTGAATGCACATTAAATGAGAATGAGTACATGAACTTATTCACCGTCAAATTTGCAATTATGGTCATACCAATAAAAACAAATGTAGTGGCATGTATGCAAAAGAAACAACATTCATTAAAGCATGAGCATTATAATTTAAGGACCACGAAACTATTTTACAGACATATATGAGTACAGAAAAAAAAGAAAAAGAAATATGACATACCCATAAACTAAGATAACTTGAGAACTAGTTTACCAAATTAAATCAAACATTCAAAACTAGACTTCATAAATTAATCAACCACATATTCTTTAAGGAATGAATCACATAAAAAACTGACAATCAAATACCAAATAATAACAAGACATCAAATCAAGCACCTTATGGACAAGATTATTCCTTTTCAGTATCTCCACAACAAAGGCCCCAATAATCTTCATCTCCAACAACCAAGCAAAAACCTTAACCAAAAGTCCAGCCATCCTTGGAGCTGCCATCAAAAACCTCCATTAATCACCACACACACTTGGAAATCCAATTCACTAACCACAAAATCAAGCATACAAACACACACACACATATATACCTTTGACATTGGCATGAATATAAGTCTCATCACTATCAGCACCAAGATTCACTTCAGAGACAGGCTTATAAACCTTTGCCTTCAAATCAAAGAGCCCCATGAATCAAGGAACAAATCAATCAATGGGATGAAGAACAAGAATGATAGCAATGGTTGCTTATATAGAGATGAAATCAAAGTAGGCAAGAAGAGTGAAAATTAGTGAAAACCAATGCAAATCATTCAAAGAAGAGTGCAAGAAAAAATTTGGAAAAGAAAAAAAAAAGGGAATGAGACATTGAGAAAGAGTGGGAAGAGTTAGCTTCGGAGTTAACGGTCCACTCATTTCCCGGGAATGGAAAAGTTATACAAAGGGGCATGGTTTTGGATTTTATTACGCAAATGCCATAGCTTTTTTCGTCGTTTTCATGAGCGTTGGGAAGTTGCCTTCTGTTTTGTGTTAGATGTGACATGCAACCAAGTGGTTTTTTTTATTAATTAATTAATTATTTATTTATTTGTTAGCAAAGTTGATTTTTTTTACAAAATATTTAATTCTATTTTTATTATTTAAAAAATTCATTCAGATTTGTACTTTTAAGTGTTAACACATTATACATTTGGGTCAAATATTATTTATTAATATTGTACACTGATTAAATATGGGTTTTTTAAGAAAAAATAGTACTTTCACCCTTTCAGTATTATAGGATAAGATGATTTTATAGGAGGTCTTGTCTATTTTTTGACAATCTCTTATATGATACAGCATTTTTGCCAATTTGAAAAAAAAAAAAAATTCAAAAACTCACAAGTCACCTCATTTTTTTCCCAAATTCATTGTTTTTTTTTTTAAAACTAAAAAGGGTTATAAATTAAAACCTCACAAGTCACCTCCTTTTTAATTTGGTATTTATTTGTTAATAATTAATGGTTTTTTTATATATAAGAAGCATGGGTTAAAAATGAGAAAAATCATGAATTTCCCTTAAAAAATATTTAATATTTAACAATTATTTTTTTTTTACAAACTAAGGTGGGCTAAAATTAGAAAATCCATAAATTGCCCTTAAAAGTATTTAATTGTATAGTTATTATTTAAAAATTAATGATGTGTGTGTGTGCGTGTATTGTGCTAAAGATGGGTAACATGGGTTAAAAATTAGAAAACTCATGAATTACCATTGAAAAGTATTTAATTGTTATATTTATTATATAAGAATTAATGGCCTTGTTTTGGTAAAATAAAGAAGGGTTAAACTGTAAAAAAATATATAAATTACCCTAAAACTATTCCATTTTTATATTTCTTCTTCCAAAAGTGTAAACCATGATTTTTCTTAAATTTATTAATTTTTTATAAATTAAATTTATTTTTCCATGAAAATGGGTGATTATTTATAAATCCAGTAAAATCAATTACTTTTTCTTAACTAAGTAAATTTAGTTTTTGTAAGGGTATATAAAATAAATTTTCATGTTTACATAGTATATAAAAATGGTTATTTGGTAAATAACTAAATATAGTTTGACAATGGCATATGAGTAATTGTTCACTTTAATGAAGGGTATATATGTAATTTTACTTTTATTTTATTTTGAAATCATTTATTTCCAATATACTAGATAAATTGACTGTTTTACCTTTAATGACTAAAAAATGCAACACTTTTTTCCAATCTCCCCCTAAGTAAATTAATGATTAATGCAAGGACTAATAAATTCCAATCCAACTCCACCACCCTAAAAAAAAGCTCATTATTTCTTGACAGTAAACCTAATAACATTCCCTTCTTTGCTTGCCCACCAACTTCAAAGTTTGTTCATGTTCTCATTAAAATCCATTGCTTTACAACCACCTTCAATTAATTGTATCTTCTCTAGAACCTAATTTTTTGGGCAAAAAGTATTTATTTTCTTTTTTAATGCCACACCAATACATTGTAATAATTAGGTATTTTTTTAAAGAGTTTATGGTCGTAGATAGTACAAAAGTAATGTGCAATTATTGTGTGGTTTTCTTCTCATAGATCTGCATGCAATTGCATGAAGTTTCTTATATGATTAACATGTGAAATGGCACTTGTACCCTTCATGAATTGTATTCCCTTCAAATATTTAAAATTTCATGGCCTTTCACTGTTGTATTACTTGACAGGTAACAAAGGCTAGTGGCAACAGAAATCAAATAATTTGAGAAAAAAAAAAAGTTAAGGAGAGAAGAGTAGAGATTCTACTGAATTGAAAATTGAGTATAACAGTGGTAATTAATTTTGTTTCCTATATATATATATATATATATATATATATATATATATCAAATAAAATCTTTAGATATTTTTTTTTAAATAAGCCATAGTTCAATTATAAGTGATGTAGTGAATAATAAAAGATAATTTGTAATAACTCTATTATTTTTCATTGCTCAGTTCTAATATGATGGTTTAAATTCTTTGAACGGGACCATAGAGTAAAGATCTTTTTAGGGGTGATAATAGGGCGGGGATGGAGACAGAGAATCCCCGTCCGTAAATCCCCACAGAGAAAAAAAATTATTCCATCACTGTCCCCACGAGGATCCCCTCAAGGATCTCCCATGCTAATACACCTATGAATTTTAATTTTTTTTAAATTATTTAATGTCAATACACCCTAAAAACACATATAATCATTCAATATAAAGCTCCATAAAATAATATATCAAAAACTTAAAAAAAAATCTCCAAATGTTTATCAATATAGAGCAAACCATAAATATAAAACTTATACAAGTACAGCTGGGCAATTTAATACAATCTAAAACATAAATGATTAATTATGAATTTTTTTTTTTGAGGGATTTTGGGAAATATTTCAATGAATTTTTATTTTAAAAATAATATTTTGAAAATTATAATGCTAAAACTATAATCTATTAAAATAAATTAACCTGGGAAATAATCCATTTAAGGAAATAGGGATAAATTGATCCCCATCCCCATCCCTGCGGGGAAATAATCGGAGAATCCCCATCCCCATCGGGCCATGTACCCATGGGGATCGGAGGTTCCCTGCCCCATTACCCCCTAAACCTTTTCAATTAAATTAAGATGAAATTGAATCGTAAACTTTACAATATATACTTAATCTTTGGGATATATATACAATATATACTTAATCTTTGGGATATTATATATATATATATATATATATATATATATATATAGATACACACACGCTCTCAGTATATATATATATATATATAAAAAATCTAGAGACATCGCACAATGGTCATTGCATACAAATTTAACAGTCACTATCCATTCGTGCGAACTATTTGACAACATCGCACTATTTTTAACAAGAAACTCTGCACACCTCTTACAAATAGCAACTATTAGATTAAAATCTAATGGCTACCATCAAACATCTCTAGATTTTAAAAAACTAAGTACATTTTCAAGGGGTATATACTCAATTTTCTCTCTCTCTATATTTATATATATATTCTTATAAAAAAATTTAATATTTACTGATAATGTTGCGGTCAAAACTCAAATATTCTTAAAAAAAAAACCATTTTGATATAAGTCCTTCTTGTTTCGATGACAAGTCAGTTGACTATTTGCTAGTAGGATATATTTGAGCATACTCATATTTTTAAGTAGTATTAACGAAAATATTATTAAAAAATTAATGCTTATTAAATATAAAATATTTTTTATAATACTTATCAATGTCCCTTTCTTAAAATAAAGTATATCCCAAAATAAATGTGTATATATATATATATATATATATATATATATATATATATATATATATATATATATATATATATATATATATAAAGAAACTTTGTCATGTGTGTATAATTCAAGATTTTGAAAAAAAAAATGTAATTATAGGATTTGTTAAGGGCAATATAATGTGAGGACAAATAGACTGGTTGGGGAGGTTCCGGAAATGCAAGTTTGGATATTTAAGGTAAAAAAAAGGAAGTTGAAAGTTGTGATGTTCATGACTCTTTTTTCCAAAATTTAGTTGAAGTATTGCTTTCTGTGACATTTACTTTAATTTCATTTATTTTCATTTACTAATGAGTTAATATTTTTGTACAATAAGATAATGCAAGTACATGAAGCTGAAGACACACCACACTCAATTATTCAATAGGGCCTTTCCATTTGAAATTATTTCATAATAATAATAATATTTTTGTTTTTATTATTTTAAAATTTAGTACTAGTCATTTACAACCCTAGTCTTATCATCACAATTTAAAAAACAGTAGGCAGTTTTCTGAAAAAGTGATCCATTATTTTTATTTTTATTTTTAAATTTTAAAACCAAGTAAACACCAAAAGTTCACATTAGTTCAAACACTCCCAACACACTTTTTATCTTCATAACAAATGAAGTAATATTCAGATTTTATAGGGGCTTACATGCAAACAATGTTCATTTCATTCAGTTCTCTGCTTCAGCAGTAAAAACTAAAAAGTACAAACTTTGTATTCTTGAGGCCTTGGTTAAATTTATCAGTTAATCTTCAACACAAAGATCAGGCATGAACAATATCAAGTCAAATTAATCAAACTCTGTTAAATGCATCATATCAGTTTTCTCCATCTCTCTCTCGGTCTTGTATGTGCAAATCAAGCTCTCGAGCAAATTTACAGCCCGTCCTCGCCTTGTTCTCGAGCGACAGAAGTTGAGAGGATAGCAAGGTTGCGGTTCAAATACGAAAGTGCCGATTCACAGTCCATGATTATTTTCTTCACAGATGATGGTTCACTGGATATAGTTTCCGATCCAGCTGCCATTGCTGCATGAGAATCTCGGAGACTCCTCAAATTTCCCAAGAACTGCATTGAAGCATAATCAGATGTTAAAGTGGAAAAAGACTAACGAAATGCAATGTTAATCTCTATATAATCATATAAACAACAGAGTTTTGATTTAAATTCTTATTTGATCGAAAGAAATTATCATCATCATGGAAAGCTTGTTTTGTCTTTGAATGTCAAGCCTGTGAAAATTCGGTCCAGTGATAGTTTATCCTACGGTGGTTAAAAAACTTCGAAAGGCTGGGGCAGAAATGGAACATGAGAATACCTTTAATAGTGTGTTATAAGCCTCCAATAAACGATTAGCGGCAGGGCCAAAACCATGCAGCTGAGGAACCTCCATCATGTGCGTCCAAGGGCGAATTTCCTAGAAAATTACTCACTTTTAATTAAACTAAAGGAAAGCATAATGAAGAGATTGTCAGAACAAATTGGAATTCAAAGTGTTTCTTTTTCTTCGTTTCTTTGTAAAATGAATGAATGTAGGAGTGCTCTTGAAAAAATGATTATGAAGATATAAATAAAGATCCGGATAGAACCTTGGAGTATATTATATTGAAGGACCTCACAGTCTCCAGAAAAGACTCCAACTGTGATCGTAGTTGTAATTCCACACTAGCATAATCCTCGTTTGGATTGTAATCATACTGCATAACATGGAAGCCAATTTTTGAATAAAAAGATCACACTTGTAGCAAATATTAACATTAAAAGAAGAAAATTCCAGAGCCTTTCAGAGACGGCTTAACCAATCAGAGTAAACTGTTTATTGTGTCATTTTCGGGCTAAAGAACATGGTCTATTCCAACTAATGGTTTACCTCTTGCCGAGTGCTGATAAAATAGAAATCGTAAATCACACAAGACATACAAGTAAATCCATAAAAAAAAAAAGACTTTATTACGGGCAATACTACACACTAAGGGTCATCTAATTGTGCTAGTTGCCAGCTAAAAATCCTACCTCCATGCATAAAATATACATGATGTAATACGGTCTAACTAAGAAGTATCCATACAACACTTAGGTAGGCACATGGAAAGACTAATTCATTCTTGCACACTATTTCAGATTGCTTAATGGAAAAGGATTTCATGGGGCAGTACTTCATCATTAGTGAAATGAGGAATTGACCGTGGAGAATGATCACTGTGTTGAAGCCACAATAAGGCTTGGATTTAAATCGTGAAAATTGTACACCTCTCTATTGTAAGAACTGGAGAAAAATATTATGCTCTCACGAGAAATGGATAACAAATTTCAGGCAGTTTGATAATTATTCATGAAGAAAAGGAAAAACAAGAATGAGAATGTGTCCGATAACTTAGATGCAACTTCACAAGAATGCAAAAGCTCATTTCTTCTTGGTCGTACAATTTTTCATAATTGCCACAAAAGTAGAAAAGAAAACTGTGTTACGAATAGACCTTGGACGCCAAGTCCTGAACCATCTGTTGCAAATTTGACAACTTCTTTGTATGCTCAGAGAGTTTTGATTCCAGTTCGGATATATCTGGCCTGTCAAAAGATTGTGTACTTTATGAATTGACCAAAATTGTTAAGAATTATATACAGCTTAAAAGATGAACACATGATTGAAAGGAAAAATAAACTCACACTAATGGCGGATATTATATTTTACTTTTCAAATAAAGACACAACACAAACCTTATGATTCCATTATGAAATAAAAGAGAACACTTACAATGGATAGATGGATTGGATCTGGACATCTGCAGGGAAAAGTTTGCATTCTTCTGAAAAAATTTGAGATTGTTTCTCAGCAATAGAATCTAGCAACTGCACATCCTTTGCCAACTGCTCATCAACACTGCATGAAAGTAACAATTCTGTAATCAATTTGTTCGAAAGTCAAAGTTGACATAAGTTTAAAATCTATTATTCAAATATATCTATTGAACTCTAACAAATAAAAAAAAAGTTGTCGAAGAGATATATGCTGGATGAAATTTGGCAGGCACATCGACGTAAACAAAGAGATCTCTCTTACGTCCATTCAGGATAATCAGCATTAAAACTTGCTTCCACCAGATCTACAATAAGACGAAGAAGCTCAGCACGTTCCTCGTAACTGCCTCTTCCCTGCCATCAATAGCAATGAAAGTTTATAAGCTTTAACCAGTAATCAACCTATAAATTTTACAGTTCAACAAACTGGCAAAAATTAATCAATTTTGTCTAGAGATTTTAAATTAAAAATAAAAAAGGGGCACGGAAAAAGAAAACAAAGTGCTTATGGTTTCATTCTTGTTATCTATTAATTGTGAAGATGAGTGGTTATACTGATTTAAAGTCTTTGATAATTTGTAGCTTCACTGAATCTGAGTTTGGATTAATTGCCAATTCAACAAAAATACTCTCTGGTGTAAAAAGTGTCAGAACATGAAAATGGGCATAGAAGCATATAAAATATGGTAATTTGAAGTAGAAGATCTCAACTGTATCTTGTTATGCTTAATCATATTAATTCCTGAGAAATCATCAACTTACTTGGATGACTTCTGTATCAACGGAAGATGTAATACCCAAGAAGCTAGCAATCTCAGCCAAATCTACAAAATGCAAAGACAATACATGATCGTTCAAGTGATAATTTTTTCAACAATTAGTTGTGGAAGGTAATATCGCAAAATTTTGCAAAAACTTATGTGCTAAATAATTGCAGCAAAAACGCTGCACAAAAGTAAAATCAGTTTAACAATCTAATTGTGAAGGACTTTGGTGGACTATCATAGTCACATGAAGGTGACTAGTAACGATCATTGAGTGATCATGAGCATGGACTTGTTTTAGTCATTGTTTAAAAGAAAATTAGGTAAATTTGCAAATAATAAAAAAGTCAGAAGTGTATCCCCAATTAAAGGTTCTCTCAGTAATAGAAATAATTTTTATTTGTATGTTGTTGTTGGGTACATGACATCAATTATTGAGAGAAAAGTGCTTGTGTAAGGAGGTCAGCAATAATGCTACATGCTAAGAGTGAATCAATCCAACAATATGCAAAGACCTTCAAGGTTGAGCAATGCAAATTCTTGAATACAAATTAATGCTATATAAAACTAGGTCCAGCCTCAGCCAGGAATGTCAAATGGGTACATGACAAACGAAAAACATTGTCAAGATTGCACATAAGCAATTTAAACTTTTAAGAGACAATGCACATGAAAGGGGCCACAAGCAATGGTTGCATGCCATACACAAATTTTTCAAGTTTATGAGCTCTCCAAGCAATTGAAAACAACCTAAATAATATATCAATTGATTGTTCTACAAAGACAGAAAATGTTTAAGGATATCTATGATGCAAAAAGGTGACATCAATTTGCAAAAGAAAAACCAAGTAACATGAAAAGGAATACATCTGATTGACAGGCAAGTCAAGAATACAGTACTACTGTAGAGCCCAAACACAACAGAGTTTCAAAAGCCATAACTCACCAAGAATGTGAGATCACGCAACTGGGCTCAATAATGGCTAGGGGTGTAAATGATACACTACTACTCGCAAGCTATTCAAGTTCAATTCGGGAAAAGCTCGAACTCAACTCGCTTAGGGTCGAATCGAGCTCGAGCTCGAGTAGTCAAGCGAGACGAGTTCGAGCATCTTAATACTTGACTCGAGTGCTCGCGAGCTTAATCGAGTAGTTGTATTTATGTGTATATATATTATATGTTAGTTTGTTTTATATATATAATTGAGTTCGAGCTCGAGCTCAAGCTCGAGCCCGAATTCGAGTTCGAGTATAAAATTATCTATGATCAAATCGAGTTTATTAGCTTTTATCGAGCTTAATCGAGCGAGCTCGAGTAGCACGATTTATGTATCGAGTCGAGCTTGAGCTACATAAATAAAACTCGATCGAGTTTGAGCCGAGTATCGAGCACCGAGTTTTCAACCGAGCTCGAGCTCGAGTAGCTTGCTGCTCAGCTCGAACTCGATCGATTACACTCCTAGTGATGGCTATGCTACAACCATAGTGATTGGAGGTGTATAATGGACTATGGATTGATAAAGGAGTATGAATAGCACCAATGTGCCCATATATGAATGGAAGAAATTCTTGAGAGAACCACATTCAACCTAATCACCAACTTAAGAATGTCCATAGAACTATCAACCTGGCCAGAAGCTACAAGTGATAGTGCAGATGTCAGAGTGAAACAAAAAAATTTCCTACAGTATAATTAAAGATCAATAGGATTGTCTGTCATAATGCAGAGGGGCCACAAATGGATTGGTAAAAGAAGCCACAGATCCCTATTGGTGAATCACACATTTTGTGAATCCAGCTTCACAATGCTGAATAGTGCTGACCTTTGACCCATGATGCATGAAACCAATAGCATGAAGATAAGACTACTCAGCCAGATCTAAGCTAAAAGATAAAGTGTGACATAAAGGGCTGAAGTTTTCACAGCATTTCAAATGGAATAGCAAATTCATGACAATATAGGAAAAAAGAACTTACGTTGAATACGGGCCGTCTCTTCATCACGATCCAAAGCATCACCTTGCCAGGTCTGCTGAGTGAATGGTGATCTATCTCCTAGGAGCCTGCCAACATGTTAAAAAATGCGTGCCTAAATTCATTACACTAGACTTAACAATATGAAATGCGATAAAGGAAGCTTAACAAGAGTGCAAATTTTGATTGATCCTGCAACTCAAGAACCAAACTTACAAACTAGACCATGCAAAGAGCTTCAAAAGCCAGATAGAATTAAGAAAACAATAGAAAAATGTACAAGAAGAGGTATTTGAGAAATGAGAAGCTATACTTATAAAGAAAATTTCTTTGAAAGAAAATTTAGGAAAAAGAACATATGATAACTATAATGATCACAATAAATAAATCAAATTATGAACTTTTCAGTTCAAATTGCATGTCCAGAATAAAATACAAAAGCCAAATAGTATTGTTCTACATAAAAATTGCATTATTATCACCATGCATTTAGCTAATGATCCATCATTAATCAACAATTTTTCCTAGTCTTCATAATGATTTCCCCTTCTTTTATACAAACTACTCCTTTTAGTTGTTCTAATTGTAGAAAGCTGGAGCTGATTGAGAAACTCTGGATACTGAGGATCAGTTTCTGGAGGGCACACAACTCGCCTGTGGTCTGCGATAAATACCTGTGATCTATAAAGCAAACTGGGGCCCAACTTCAATCACTGGCTATAAAAAGACAGCATTAAGGGGTTTTTGGAGGCAAGAAAAACAGAGGGACAAGGGGATGGTGGCTAGAGAAGAGAAAAGAGGAATTTCTGAAGACCCTGAAAGGGGTTGAAGAAGGAGAAGAAAGCTGGAGAATTGAAGATCAAATCCTAGTGGACATCACCGGGAGTCTTTCAAGCCCTGTTGTGTTGTGTCTGTGCATAACATCTATTTTTCCTACTTTCCTTTGTAACTGATATATGGGAGTGTAAAACTTCTCTTTAGGTTTGGGGATTAGCCCAAAGTAGCAATTGTTTGATGTGTTATTAATTTTGTATGGATCTTTTGTGCTTAAAGGTAGATTTCTTGAGTTGGCTTTTGATTTAAGTAACCCAGCTTGTGAATATGAAAACATTACTTGTTTTATCTTAGGGACCAAGGTTAATTGAAAGGTTAATCAAGGTCTTGGAACCTCTTAAGCCACCCTGAATTTATTGAGAGGTAATTCTTGAGGGTTCTTTATTTAATCATTGATCTTATTAGGGTTTTGAAAGGGTTCATCCACCATGAAAGTAGGAGATGGCCTAATCGAGATCAACTTGTTATCTATTGAAAGAGAGTAACAAGTAGCTAAGGATTAATACCCTTCAAGCGATCTACCCAAATCAAGTTTAGATCCAAAACACATCACTCATTTGCCCTTTGTGGTTAGTTTCCAAGCCTAAGTTCTTCTAAATCTGAATCCTAATCCACATCCTTACATCTCTGTGTTCTTTATTTGTGTATTTTCAGCTACTTTGTTGTTTCTATTCTCCACCTTTTTTATTGTCTAGATAATCCATCGTTGCAATAGATTAGTAATCATACTTGGTCATCGTGGGATCAATATCTTATTACTACTTGGCAAAACCGTGCACTTGTGGTTATGCAACAAGTATCAACCAAATTGAAACAATGTACAAGATGAATTATCTCAGAAATAAGGGGCAATGCTGTAAGAGAATATTCTTTGAAAAGGAAATTGAAAAAGAAAAAACAAATGATAACCATGAGGATCACAATAAACACATAAATTGCCAGCTTTTCAGTTCACATTGCATGCCCAGAATAAAATTTAAAAAAAAAAAAGAAAGAAAGTCAACCCAAAAGGAATTACATCAAGAAAAAAACAAAAATTAGAATTCCACATGAACAAAGTCATCAACATCTCCACCATCCTCAAAGAACAACACATCAAGCTACAATCTTTACAACTATACACGCATTAGATGTAAGAAAACTGCCAGTACTTTAGCTAATTGATGGTAATGGAGGAGAAAAGAAGAGAAATCTCAGTACCTGAAAAAGAGCCATTCGAGGAGGGCATAGCGCTCGACGCCGGCGAAGAGAAGGGACTGAGCAGGAGCGTTGGCGCGCGGGTAGTTGAGCAGGGCCAGCTTCCTCTGGATCTCCTCCATTTGCTTGGAAGCCATTGCCGGCCAAAAGCCCAAGCTCTGCCGGTGTCGCTCCGGGATCCAAATTCCCAATAAAATTTTTGGCTTCACTTTCACTTCTCTCTTTTTGTTTTTTTGTTTACCCCCTTGAAAAGTTTGAAATTTCTTCTCAGCCCCTCATTTTTCAAATATCACACACAAACCATCTTTTCATTTTTGGTATTTATTGTTGTTCAATATATATATATATATATATATATGTTTTTTTTTTTTTTTGGAAAAGGTGGATAAACCACTTCAATTAATGAAAGATCAGAACAGAGGTACAAAACACAACCAAAAATGTCCACTAGCAGTGGACCAAAACAGACCCCAAAAGAAAACCCAGTCAAAAGTGAAAGGGGTGGAACAACAGGGAGAACAACAATAGAAGAGAAGACAGAAAGGACAGACACAGCGGACTGTCGAAAGAACAACTAGCCCATGCCCTGCTCAGTCGCCTCCTCGACAATAGAAGAAGCATCTCCCTCCATATGAGCCACCAACGTCTGATCATGGAAACTCAGAGAGCGCCGGATGGAAACGATGGGGCCGTCAAACTTCTCCCTGGAACCCTCTGGCACAATAGATAACCAGTATAAGATCATTCTTGCACAATTCTGGAAAATAGCAGATGTAGACACCAACTTTGCATTGAAAATAATGTCATTTCTAGAAATCCAAATATTCCAAACAATTGCTTTTGCAATTAGCACCCCCAGATCCCTCAGGCTAGGGACCAACACGCGCTCCAAAGCAGACTCATAGAACTAGGCGGCTCAGGTAGATTAAATAAACGCAGAGAGTAATCCCAAACTAAGAGAGCAACAGAACACTGAAGAAATAAATGATCTGTGGATTCAATCTTCGCATGACAAAAAACACAAGTTGCTGTTGGGAGCCGATTACATTTGCGTTTCGCTAGGTTTTCGAGCGACAGAATCCTGTTTTTCCAGGCGAGCCAATTGAAAATATTGATTTTCCTAGGGCAGTAACCTCTCCAGAACCATTTGTGAATTGGGCACCGCAACCCCCCGTCGCAAAGGAAATTGTAAAACGACTTCACCGTAAAGACCCCATTAGCAGTAAGAGACCACACCCTTTTGTCAGGACCCACCTCCCTAAGATTGTGAAGCCTATTTAGCAAGATCTCCGCGTCCGGGTGTTCCCTAAAGGGGGAAACAGCCAGCAAATGTGATAACTCACTTACGGTCCCAAACTGATGACTTGACTCCCTAAACCCCTCTGGCCAGAAGAACATAGGAGCCCGCCCACCAAACCACCTATCCAGCCAAAAAAACGTTTCCTGACCTGAACTAACATTCTGCAGGACACAGCTCCTGAAAGCCTGGAGGGAACGCAACACCCCTTTCCAGAAAAAGGACATTCTCCCAGCCCGGTGCGAACCCGGAAGCCAGATTGTCCCCTGATAATTATAATTGATCACACATTTAGCATTCCAGTGAGGGTCAGTCAACAATTTCCACCACCATTTTCCTAATAGTGCCGAATTAAAAACCTCGAGATCCAAAATGCCCCAGCCACCCTGATCGCAGGGGCGACAAAGATTCTTCCAGCTCACCAAACGACAACCCGGGAGGAGGTCTGGGCCGAACCACAAGAAGTCCCTCCTAAGTCGATCAATCTTCTTAATGACCCAACTAGGCAAGCGAAAGACAGACATCCAGTAAGTTGGGATCGCAGATAGGACCGAATTGACCAGTGTTAGCCTCCCTCCCAAAGAAAGGTGTTGGGCCTTCCACGAAGCAAGTCTGTGACTGACCTTGACAATAAGACTATCCCAATCTTGTCTTCGAGGTCTCCTCCCAGAAATTGGTAGACCCAGATAAGTAACCGGAAGGACCCCCACAGCGCAGTTGACAGTCTTAGCCGCTTCATCAGAGGGTAGGATCCCAGAGTTACTAGTGAACAGGCAAGTTTTGGAAAAATTCGTTTCAAGCCCCGATAGCCCCTCAAAGACCAAAAGGATCAACTTGATGATCCTCAGGTCCTCCAAGCCCCCGGTGGTAAGAATCAGCAAGTGCAGATTGCACATCCTCCCAAAATTCCCTAGTGGCACACCAATCAACACTTGAGATCGCAAAGCATTATTGAACATCTCACCGAGTACATCCATCACCAAGATAAACAACATAGGTGAGAGCGGATCACCTTGGCGCAGGCCCCTCTGATAACGAACATAACCATTAATTGACCCATTAATGAGAATATGCGCTTTAGAAGACTGCAGAATTATCCTTATCCAAGTCACCCACCGGACACTAAAACCTCTAGCCAACAGCAAATCTAACAAAAAATCCCAGTCCACCGAATCAAAAGCCTTGGCAAAGTCAACCTTCAGAATATGACCCGGTAAATGCCTCTTGTGGATGCTAAAAATAAGCTCTTCTGCCGTTGTAATGTTATCCAGGATACATTTCCCCTTCACAAAGGCCGATTGGGCATCGTCGACTAGCTTAATTAGCACCTTGCTCAATCGGGTCGCCAGAATTTTGGAAATAATTTTCAACGACGAATTAATAAGACTGATAGGGGCGATAATCTCCTGTTGATTCTGGAGCTGGCACCTTCGGAATTAGAGCAATGCTTGCCCAATTAATTCTCTCAATGTTGCTAGCACCAGCGTAGAAGTCCTCGCACAATCTAAAGAGATCCCCCTTGACCGTGTCCCAGAAACTTTTAAAAAATTGGAGAGGAAAACCGTCCGGCCCCGGGGCCTTGTCCCCCCCCAAATCAAAAACCGCCTCCTGAATTTCTAACATGGAAAACGCCCGATCCAACTGGGATAAATCAACCAGTTCTTTGTGCTCCAATAACTTGTGTAAGTCCACCTGAAACCGAAAAGCACGCTTTCTCCCAAAGATGTTTTTGAAGAGCGCCGCAAACACCTTGCCAATGTCTTTAGGCTCCGTGAACGTCCTACCATCTTGCTCAATTTTAGTAATAGAATTTCTGTTTTTACGGCCATTCGCAACGGCGTGGAAAAATTTCGTGTTCTCATCACCTTCTCTTAACCACTGTAACCTCGATCTTTGTTTCCAGTACACCTCCTCCTGTCTACGAATCCCACCAAGACTCTCATGCAAGAACAACTCCTGCTGAAGCTCAGACGGATTGAGCGAACGAGATTCTTTTGCAATATCGAGCACATTCAGTTCGTCCAAAATTGCCAACTTCCTGAGTTTGATGGACCCAAAGGAGAACTTGGCCCAATGTCTCAATTTCTCTCGAAGGAAAGAAAGTTTTTTAGAGACAATGAAAGCCCTACACCCAGCAAAGGATGGCTCAATCCACCAGGCTTTTACAAGATCATGGAAGCCATCCGCCGTCAGCCACACAAGCTTAAATCTAAAAGGTCGCAAGGCAGACCTATGTTGACCCCCCTCCAGTCTGATTGGCACGTGATCAGACCCCACTCTGGGTAAGCAGTTCTGTGCCAATCGAGGAAACTTAAGAGCCCAAGCATTATTGACAAGGAAATAAAATATATATATATATATATATAATAGGGAGCTCAGGTTTTATTTTAAATTATTAAAAATAAAAAATCAAAATCAAACCCAAGATTTCTTTAACAAAAATGTAAATTGGGATTTATTTTCTATTTTTCCTTGTAATAAAATAATTAATTTTTTTTTGGAAAATTGCTATAAAAAAACCCTAAACTTTAGAATAATAGTGTTAAAACAATTCTGAATTTATTTCTTAATTTTACGTTGGATCTATTTATTAAAATATTGCAATGCTTATTTGTATATTTGAATTATTATTTTTTTAATTTTAAATGCTAACTAGTAGAAAATTGTGTTCATTTCGCAGGTTACTGGTTTGCCAACTGTAAGGGTTGTGACCCTTATGCTCAGTCATAATCTAAATTTTGTACTAAAATGATCATGAGCCACCCTTTTCCTTAGACACGGGGCAAGCGCTGGGGCCAGGCAGGGTGCTCTAATCGAGACTTGGTGAGATAGGCTGATGCCCGCTGACAAAATTATAGGATATATAAGAGGGTGAATTGTAAAAAGACAAAATTCAATTAATAAAATTTTTATAATTTTTTAAATTTATTCCTATGTTAATTTATAGTTTAGTTTCTACAAATTAAGTGTCATACAATATTTTTTTAAAATTTCTGCTAATAATATAATTCTATATATTATATTAATTAATTTATAAAAAAACCGAAACCAATGATTTTGATCTTGTGCACCCGCCTTTCTTGGCAAAGAACATTTGTAAAAAATAAAATATAGGTTTAAAAAAAATATATACACCATAAAATAATTTATAAAATATCAATAGATCAAATAATAATTTTTGTAACCACCCCCTCTCCCTCCGCCCTTGCATGTAGATACACAACAACTCATGGATATGTGACCATGGATATGTAACTGAGAGCTAGTGGGGATGGGGTGGCATGCCTGTGGGCTAAGACCCAATGGTGTGTGCATGGGTGTGGGTGTGGGCGCCAGATCAAGACCCCACGCGAGTGGGCACGTGTGGCCCAGAGGTGTGTGGTGAGGTGGTGTTTAACCGTGACGGAAAAACATGCGAGTGCGCACATAACTGAGGCTGAGTATGCGCAGGGGAGTGACACTATCGAGGCATGTCTCGGCATGTGAACAATGATGTCTAATGACACTGTAGCTCGGGGGAGGTTAGGATGTGAACAGGCCTTGACACTATAGCAAGTGGACTGTTGCGCTTCTTTTGACATGACTGTTCACCCAAGCCTTGTGTAGAGCTATAGCATAGACAAGGAGAACAAGGGTAGAAGAAAAGAGATTCGCTCAATTCTGATAAGTATTCTAAAGATTGTATTTTTGTTGTTGTTTCTAAATGATTTGTTTTGTTAAATAACATTACTTTTTTCCTTGAATAAATATTCCTCCTACTTGATTTTTAATAAAATTCATGCCTAACAGAAATTGTATTGAATTTTCATTTGTAATTGGTTTTATCCATGTTCTCCTTCTCTATGCTATAGCTCTACACAAAGCTTGGAGAAGAAGACTTCCGCCCAAACCTTTACCTCACCCCTGGTGGACAGTAGCCCTGGAGTAGGTTGAAAGATATCCCCACATCTACAGTGGTATCAGTTAATTAATGTAGACACATGGTAGTTTCTTAAAAAAAACATGTGTCTTGAGTTAATTGGAGAACCAGGGAATTGCCTAGTATACGAACAAGGCAAAGATGAACCCCTTGGATTGTGATCATTCTTGTTCATCCCTTGTGTTTGGTATAGACTATAAAAAGTCTTTTTAGTCCCATGTTTAGGAACAGATAGGAAAACTCTTGATGAGATCTTGACCATGGTTGTATGAACCTTCTAATTTAACAGAGAGTTATGTTTTTCTCTTTTATGCTTGACCTTTTGTGATATATGCTTAGTAGCTGGTTTGTTCTAGTTGTCTTGTTTTCTTGCGCTGCATTATGGTGGGGGAATTTTGCCTCACTAACCTTGCTAGACTGACTTAACGCCAAGGGGGGGAGGTCCGTGACACCTAGCATGGGTTTTTTTTTTTTTTTTTTTTCTTTTTGAAAAGTGAAATGTTAATACTCCCAGACTTCCGGAACTAGTCCAATGTCCTTTGTTGACCAAACTGACCAAAACGTCCTCACTAGTTTTTTAACGGGTCGGGTTTTGCTCAAACCCGAAACCCAGAACCCGATCCGAAAACAGAACCCCAGATTCCCACGATAGAATTTGGATTCGGGTTGTGTCTATACCAATCCGACCCGTTTACAGTAGTTCTCGCGATAACTCAGCCGAGAAGCAAAGAAGCTCAAGCTCCAGAGGGAGAGAGAGAGAGAGAGAGAGAGAGATGGCGAGAGGGAATGGGGGAGACGTCGTTGGGGTGTTCTTCATGGCGACGCTGGTTCTCTGGGCAGTTTCCGTGGCGTACGAGATCGTCTTCAACAAAAGGAGAGAGCTTGTCGCCATTGTTGTTGGCTTTGGGTTCTACCAAGCTGCAAACTGGGCCATTCGCTTCTTTGTCTCCAGAGATCCTCTCTTTGTCAATACCTCTGTTTCCTTGCTTCATTCTACGATTACCTCTGTGTCTGGTGAGCAAATTTGTCCTCTTCATTGCTTTCCTTTTTGATGGTTGTGATGTGATGTTGTGAAGTTTGGATTTGGATGGAGGGGGGTTTTCGAGTGCTTTTCGGTTTGGATTTTTGTTGATGGATTTGTTGGAAAGTCTTGGTTTTGAGGGTTGGGATTGGAAAAAAAAATGGGATTTTGTAGTTTTAATTGGATTTGATGGTTGAATTTGGGACAAATAATGTTTTCTAGTCATTTGTATGGAATGCTGTACTTGGGATTGGAGAGAGTTTATTTTATTATTATTATTATTATTATTATTTGCTTGTAATTCTTAGAAGGTTTCTGGTGGTTGGGATTGGAAGTTGGTGTGACCGGGGGTTTTGGGGTTCTGTTAAATAGTGTTGTTTGGATATGGGTTTAATGGTGGTAGGAATTGGAAGTTGATGACATTTGTGTTATGTGGATTTGTAATGCAGATTAATAATTCTTTTGGTTTTGGGCACTTCTGAGCTTGGTTTTAAGGCATTTGTGAGATATATCATGTCATGTTCTTGGATTTTCAAGCTAATGCTATTTATATCTCCATTATTTATGGAAGTTTATTGTATGTTCTTTCAAGTTTTAGATTTTTATAAAACTACTCTAGCAAATTTTAATAGCACAATTTGCAGACTGGGAGGTATGTTTAAACCAAAAATAACGGAATGAAAAGAAAGGTTACTGAAAGAAAAGGATTCATAGCTGCCTGCCTCAAATCCAAGATCTCAACTTGTAAGAATAGAATTCGATGAACCAATGCATGTGTATTACTTGGTAGAATGTGCCAGTAGATCGTATGCCTCTTAACTTTGTTTAAAGCCCCATTCCTTCACAAATTTATTCTTTCCATAAGTCTCCCAAAATTGCTTGTAGGTTACACCAACTGCTATTCTTAATTCTCTTTGGAGTGTGACATGACATTTCACTATCAAAAGAAGAAAAAAATGAATATTTTTAGCTTCTTAGTTTGAGGTTTAGTTTTTCCATCATAATGCAAGTTGGCCTATTATACTCAATGGGGAAAAGCCCTTTCTAGCTTTTACTCTCATTGACAGTCCTTTCACATTAGTTGGAGCTGCACTACGGCTGACTAAAATATGAGTCATCAAAACCATATGTACCAGGAATGATAGCCACAGTAATGTTTGTCTCTGTAAGTACAATCATCACACCTCAAAGAAAGGCTTATCTCTAACAAGTAATGACAGAAATGTTCATTTGATTCCTAGAATGCTATTCAACTTTTAGTGCCAACAGTGTGGATTTAGCCTTCAAGTGTAGTCAATTCCATCAACGCAGCAAAATTTACTTTTATATGTAAAATTTTGATGAGTTGAATATTTGTCTTGTGTATGCTTTGCAGTTGTTCCTGTTCTGGTTAATCAATTAGTGATCAGGGGTCTTGACAACACATTCGTACATGTCCAATTGGTCAATGGCACCTGGCTAGGTGCGTATTCAGCTTTGTGTGTTTCCTGTGGTTACTTTGCTTATGACCAATGGGACATGCTCCGTTATCGGCTATATACTGGTTGGATTCCTTCAATCCTTTTGCATCATCTGATACTGCTGATCTGTTTCACGCTCGCTTTATACCGGAAAGTTGCCATCAACTATCTTATTCTTACTCTAGTTTGTGAGGTATATACATAGTATTCGAAACTCCATATGATCATTCATATTCATTTGAAGCTATAACTATGAGCTTTTAGAATGCTTCATACGATATTATTTTGATTGCTTGTATGCATCTCTAAATCATCAGTTAGTAAATATGTAAAAAGTTTAGGACTAATTCTTCTCATGCATTTAATGAAGCTGCAAATTTCAGCTATATCATTTCAACTGCCTTTTGCTTGAAAATGTATGGGCCGATCTGGCAGGTTAGGCTAATAGAAGCCTGGCATTTACAGTGTCCCATTAGACCAAAGAAGTAAATATTTAAATTTTTCACATATTCTCGCAGTGGTACATTTGCATTTTTAATTTTTAAGAGCATACAGCATATGTAATTAGTTCTTGAAGTCATGCAAAGGAGCAAATTTATTTTCAAAGCACAAGCACATAAGTAATGTTATTCTTGATTGGCAGCTTCATTCCATCTTTCTTCATGTAAGAAAAGTACGGCGAATGGCTGGGCTCCGTGACGCCAAGAGTAGAGTAGTAAGAGTGGAATGGATGCTTAACTGGGCAATGTTCATTTTAGCGAGGGTTGTCTGCCACATCTTGATTACATACAAGCTCATTGTCGATGCCCCTAAGTTTGAGAAAGGGATCGTACTCCCACTGGCTCTCTTTGGCATGGCAGGAATGAATCTGCTCAATGTTTTTCTCGGCCTAGATCTCTTCAAAGCATTCAATCGAGAGAGGAACCAGCAGTCACATCGGGACTGAATGTTTTTCTTCTTTTAATTGGTATAAACAGTGAGAAACATGAGATCAGAGATATACTGTTGTGGAGCCCCTCCTTATGACCATACATTCTGCGAACAGAAAGGTCAGTTGTGTTCTGCTAACTTGTTTCCTGAGTACACCAAGAAGATATGGAGCTTACATGTTGTGAATCCAATTGAAAATTATTTCTGCATTTTGATATACTGGAGCTTGACATTTTTATATAGTGAAGCTTGTCACTTAATTGAAAATGTAAAGTGTGGCATTTTTATATATGATTTTCTGCTTATCAATGGAACAGTTTACACATCACTCTTTATGTATATGAAATATATTTTAGTGTTGCAAATTGAGATTACTTCATTTTCATGTGAATTGAGGGAAATAGAAGCAAAGCAAAAAAATAAGGGAAAGTTATTATTATCAGGGCATTTTCATTCTTTCCATAATCTTCCTATTTTCCTCATTCATTCAAAAAAAAGAAAAAAGCCTTTTTAAGTTCATTTACTTATTTATATATTTCTTCACTTTTCTTTTATCAATCAAACTTGATTAAGGTTTTTATTTTTCTATCTATCTTTTATTTTGCTTTGTGTTTGACATTGGTTCTTAAGGTAATTTCTTTTATTGAGGTTAATTGTGGAATAGAACCAAATAACCTAATTCAGCTTAATCCTCTTGAAAACAAGACAATTTATAAAATGGTAAATTTTATCAATCAAAACACTTTAGACTCCTAATTATCAGAATAAATACTTACACATTGAGAAGCTTTGACATTCAATATCGTTGTAAGAAATAACAAATATGCATCTCTATATAGCTGCAATTTGCTTTCAATGAAGCTATAAATTAACATACACAAGCAATTTAATTAATCCATTCATAATTTAGTTGAAATAAAATTTTCTAGGCTTTTCATCTAAATAATAATAGCATTGTTACTCATTTTAATTTGCGGTTAATCCACTTATGCCTTGATCATGAATTGTTATATATATATATTGGAAATTTATTTATATATTTCTTCACTTTTCTTTTATCAATCAAAGTAGACAAAGGTTTTGTTTTCGTTTCTTTTCTTTTGCGTTAGATATTGGTTCTTAAGGTCATTTCTTTTATGGAGTTCAATTCCGTAGTAGAACCAAATGACCTAATTCAGCTTAATCCTTCTCAAAATCAAGAAAATTTATAAAAATGGTAAGGTTTATCAATCAAAACACTTGAGAATTCTAATTATCAGAAAAAAATACACCTTGTGAAGCTTTTACATTTGATGTCATTGTAAAAAATAACAAATATTCATCTCTATATAGCTGCAATTTGCTTTAAATGAAGCTATAAATTAACATAGACAAAAGCAATTTAATAATCCATTAATAATTTTGTTGAAATAAAGTTTTCTAGGTTTTTCATCTGAACAATAATAGTATTTTTACTCATTTTAACTTGTAGTTAATCCACTTATGTCCTGATCATGAATTATTATATATATATTGGAAATGTGTTTGAACCGCTAATGCATTAGAGAAAGATTAAACTAAAAAAGACAAAAACTGATTATAGCCTATTGTAAAATACAACTTGAGATGGTATAGAAGTATACAAGAACAAGAACAGTGCAAGTAGATAAAGTGATAGCTGTAGTCGGAGGACTTGCACATTTGATGCATTCGTGAAATATAGAATGTTGTTTATTCCATCATTAATTATCTAGTATTTAACGTAGTTGCTATATTATATGAGGGAATAAAAGGTCTGTAGTATGGTTGGGAAATGGGAATTTAGAGTTTCAAATTCTTCTCTGTAGCACCCGCCAAATGCAACAAGTACATGAGAAACTACTTGCCCAAGGCCATTTAAGTTATCTAGGTCATGTACCAAGAATATTTCGATAAATCAAAAAGAATGGCAGGCTTGGAAGATATGTTCATGTACCCTAAAAAGTGGTACTAAGTAGTTTAGAAAATTGCAATTAAGAGACCTTGAGCGGAGTCAAGAAAGTCATCTGACCACTTGAATAAGTTGTCAATGTCTATTTATTTGTTTTGCGTGATACTTTTTACCTTAATACCTCGGATTAGGGAGTAGAGCAATTATAGGTATTAGTCGAATAAATTGTCTAGTAAATGATTGATCAAATGGAATTTCTGAGAAATTTTCTTCATCACAAAACTGTAGAGAATGTACAAATGTATATTTTTGAGATTACAATAAGAATTCCAAGAATTCAAAAGCTGCAGATTGGTAGTTGATTACATTCTGCAGAAAAAGTAGAACATGTGGATTGGCAAGTAATGAAAATGGAGCTAAGCAATGCCCTCTCCACTTCTTGAGAAACTCCTCTTCTTAGCATGGAGAGGACATACTCCATAGATACCGCATCACAAGGCAATGTGATCGGACCATCGCCCGGCAACCCAAATTCTTCTTCAGAGATCTTTAAGAGCTCCTTGAAAAGAACATTATTTAGATATGTTAAAGGAAGCATGAACCGTTTCCCTTCCAAAGTATACACATTGAAATGGCCTTTTTCTGCAACAGATGATGTACTGCATGCATCGAAATCAGAATGGTCATCAGATCTTGGTGAGGTGATCTTTCTCCCCATTGCTGCCACCTTCTGCCACTTCCTTGCCATCTCACTGATGCCTTCGATATTTTATCAAAGCTTGTTGTATGAGAGTTGTGGTTGCTTGGCAAAAGCAACGGCAGCAATATGTTTATATATAGATGAGAAAGGGTAGCTTCCTTCATTGATGGTAGGAGCAAGTCCATGTTCTGTGGACCTGATGAGACAGACATAGGAGATAACATTCATGGAGTTGGTGATGAAATTGCCACATGAAGAGTGGCCCAGATGTGTTCGTGGTTGCATTGCATTTCCTCCTTATCTTATTGGTTGTGTTATGACTTGTCGGTCCAGTTTTTTAATCTACTGAACTTTATAGTATAACTATGCGAATTATCACTTTAAACATTGGTTCATATTGCCACAAATCATGGCATAATTTTGTGTCTTATGTGTAGGGTCATAATAGACCATCGCCACATTTCTGTTGTCATGACATAAAATCCAATCTATGCTCTCTCAAAGACAAGTTGGGCAGTTCTTGTACATCTTCAAATAAATGCAATTTGACTTAGTGTTCCAATAATCATCTGATACTGGAAAATTTACTTGGTTTGTATTGGTTTTCAATCAACTATTGTTTGATTACGAATAATGGGTTAACGAAGTTTATATCTTTGACTCTCTTATTTTAACTATGCTTACTTTATTTTAATTTTTTTGGTTAAAAAGTGTTGTTCAATATAAGGATTTAAACTTTTCTGACAATCAAAACATTTCAAAAGGAATTGTTCAGGAAGAATACTGTTGATATTAAGAAATGTGATTGGTCCATCGATTGGCAAACCAGAATTCTCGTTGCAGAATTCGGACAGCAGTTTTACTCATGAAGCATTTAGAGATAAGGATTTATAGCTGTTGTACCTCTGACTTATTTCCAATTTTAGCAAAAGTCAAGAACCACATCTTAACATTACTTTTCATTTGGAGATAATGGCAATCAGACCACATCCCTCAAGCACACCACTAGTAAAAGGCTTGGATTTCCGATTTGGAGATACATCATTTGAAATCCCATCAACCAAACAGTGGCACAATGTATATGAATATCCAGACTATTAATGTCTTACTAATGATGGAGCTTAATGAAAGACCTGCAACTTTATTATTACGACAGAGTATGACTTAACTTTCTTTCATGTCATGTGAATTTGTCTAAACAGAGGAGGTCCACATGAACAAATTGCTCAGGCAGTACTCAATCAGTCGGTTTCCACCAGCTAATCTGCATCTTTTGATTCCACATCTTTCTTCCCTGATTTGTTTTCAGGACCATCACCACGCACCCGAAATGTCATACAACTGTCAAGAAGCTAAGGAGGAAATGCAATGGAAACTGTAAATGGGTCCATTCCATGTGCCTCTTGTATCAACAAATCCAAAAATGTTAATTTCTTTGTCTTCTCCTAAAGTCCACAGAACATGGCCTTGCTGCTACCATCATTGATGTTTAGGAAGCTATCTATACTCTCACATATATATAATCACAACGGGTGCCATTATTTTTGCAGCCAAGGCAGCATTACTTCCATATTCACCAATCTTTCATTGATTCTCATAAGCAACAGTAAAATGGGGAGGAAATGGCAGAAAGTAGCAACATTAGGGAGGAAGATTGTCTCACCAAGAGCCGATGAGCATTCTGATTTCAATGCATGCAGTACATCATCAGTTGTAGAGAAGGGCCATTTCAATGTTTACACTATAGACGGGAAGCGATTTATAATTCCCTTGGCATACCTAAATAATGTTGTTTTCACAGAGCTCTTGAAGATATCAGAGGAAGAATTTGGGTTACCGGGTGATGGTCCTATCACATTGCCTTGTGATGAGGTCTCTATGGAGTATGTGCTTTCCATGTTAAGAAGAGGAGTTTCAGAAGAAGTGGAGAGAGCATTAGTTAGCTCCATTTTCATGTCTTGTCATTCAAAATGTTCGAGTCTTACTGTGGATAATACTCGACGGTTACCTATTTGTAGTTTTTGAACATTCACAAATCAACACTTGTTTATATACAAATATATTCTTAAATTTTTGCTTCTAAATTTTCTTTGAGACACTTGTATATGAATATGTTCTGTTTTGGTCTGAAAGTGTACGTCAACCCTGAGACACGACTGTTTATTAGCTGAATATTTAGCTTTTCATATATAAATGGTGTCAGTGACATTATAACCCATGAAAAAACTTAGAGGGGATGATTTCAGTGTCAGTAAACTGCAATTTGATCAGAATGAAATCTCAAAGTGGTCATAAGACAGCAAAAGGAAGATCCAGATAAGTGATCTGGTCTTTGGCAAAGGTCTGAGTTTTTTAATCATCTTCCTCTTCCTGTCACTGGTAACAAAGTCCTAGGAGTTTGATGTTCTCAATTGATGTTTCTGACTGATGCTTCTCTGCGATTGATAGTTTAGAGAATGGTTAACCAAGAAAAAAATGAGCAGTTCAGAATTATTTCTGTCAAATGTAATAAATTAATGGCTTGCTATTGGAAGCTTTTCTTGGTAATTATCAGCTACGCATTCTTTGTCAAATTAAGCAAATTATTCAACCAATGACCTGATGAATACACTGTAGAAGTCCATTTGTTTGTTTTGAATTGCAAATGCTTCCACTTAAACATGTTTTCTCCTTAGATACCTATATACCTTAATACCATTAGATTGGGAAATATAGTGGTGTCAATGTTAGTCATGGCAATCGGCAAATAAACTATTGATGAAATGAATTTTTTGATAAATTTAGTAATCACAAAACTGTGAAGAATGTACAAATATCGATTTGTGAGATCATAATCAAGATGTCAAGAATTCAAAAACTACAGATTGTTAGCTGCTGAGTATGGTGTACTGAAAAAGTACAGCATGTGGATGGGCAAGCAGTGGAAATGGAGCTAAGCAATGCCCTCTCTACTTCTTGGGAAACTCCTCTGCTCAACATGGAAAGGACATATTCCATGGATGCGGCGTCACAAGGCAATGTGATTGGACCGTCGACTGGTGATCCGAATTCTTCTTCGGATATCTTCAAGAGCTCCTTGAAAACAACATTGTTTAGGTATGCCAAGGGAATCATAAACCGCTTCCCTTCCAAAGTGTACACATTGAAATGGCCTTTTTCTGCAATAGATGATGTACTGCATGCACTGAAATCAGCGCGATCATTGGCTCTTGGCGAGGAGATCTTTCTTGCCATTGCTGCCACTTTCTGCCACTTCCTGGCCATCTTAGAGATGTTTATAAGAAATGATGAAAGTTTGGTTTATATGAAAGTTGTGCTTGTCTTGGCTGCAAAAACAATGGCAGCTATATATTTATATATTGGCGAGAAAGAGTATAGCTTCCCTCATTAATGATAGCATTAAGGCCATGTTCTGTGGACTTCATGAGGGCACATAGAAAGAAACATTTTGGAATTTGATGATGAAATTTTTGTGGTTTGCATTGCATTTTCCTCCTTGATCTTCTTGATAGTCATATGACATGTTGGGTCCAGGTTTTTAATTCATGGTACTAGACAGTACAACAATGCACCTTGCCAGTTCAGATTTTCGGTTCCATATTGCGACAAATTCTGTTACATAGGTCCACAAGAGTAAATTGCCCAAAGAGTACTTAATGTAGCACTGAAGGGCAGTGCATATGGTCTGTCTAACTCTTGAAAACCTGTCAGTTTCCACCAACTAATATGCATCTTTTGATTTACATAATTCTTCTCTTTGTATTTGAGTATCAAATCCGGTGCATATTTTTGCCAAAAACAATGTCTAAACTATGAACCGGCATGTCATGGAACTGTCAAGATAAGAAGGAAATGCAAATCAGACCACAAACACATATGTTGCATTCTTTGTGGCCATTCATGTTTGTATCTAACCACTACCATCAACCGGTGAAATTATACTCTTTGAAGTTCCTCCACTTTATATAAGCATATAGCTCTCATTTTCTTTTCAGCTAAGAGTCTAAGACAAGTCCATATACACCAAACTTTCATCGATTCTCATCAACATCCGTAAGATGATGAGGAAGTGGCAGAAGGTGGCAGCATTTGGGAGAAAGATCACTTCACCAAGAGTTAATGAACATTATGATTTCAACTCATGCAGTACATCATCTGTTGCAGAGAAAGCACATTTCAATGTATACACTATAGACAGGAAGCTTTTTATGATTTCCTTGGCATACTTAAAGAATGTTGTTTTCACAGAGCTCTTGAAGCTATCAGAAGAAGAATTCGTATTACCAGGTGATGGTCCAATCACATTGCCTTGTGACGCGTTATCCATGGAGTATATGCTCTCTATGTTAAAAAGAGGAGTTTCGGAAGAAATGGAGGGCATTGCTTAGCTCCATTTTTATGTCTTGCCAATCAAAATGTTCTATTCTTACTGTGGATAATACTCAACAGTTACCGATTTGTAGTTTTTGAACATTTGTAATCTTCCATACTTGTGTGTGTATGTGTATATATATATATTCACAAATTTTTTTTGGGCATGAAATTTTCTTTGTGACATTTGCATGTGAAAGTTCAATATTTTGGTGTAAAACTATAATTGAACCCTGAGATATGGCTTTGTTTATTGGTTTTATATTTAGTTAACTGATCTATGCATAGTGTAATTTACATCATAAGGCATGAAAATAGTTAGATGGGAATCTGGGATGGTTTCAGATTTTCTGTACCAATAAAATCACAATTTTATTTGGATGAAATGTTAGTCACTATGTGTGACCTGAAGCACAAGAGTGAAAAAATATAAGAATACTAAGCTCGTCTTCAGTAGGTTCTAAGTTTCTTCTTCATATTTTAAGGGGCAACACTGGTTTCGGAGAAATTAGAAATTGTTGTGATGTTCTCAATCAATGCTGCCATTTTATGCATCTTGTTGTCATTGATTATATTGAACCATTCAAAAGCAATGGCCAATATCAATAATAATACAAATTAGCAGCAAAGTATTTTTCTTTTTTTGAATATTCACTGCTTTTCTACACAAATATTTCCAATAACAGCACAAACAAGTAAATCACATTGAGCGTTTTAAATTGCTACCTTGCTTAGAGTACATGTGAGCATTCCTCAGTTAACATTGAAAAAATAGACTGAACCAGTCAATTATGATTGGTGGTTCAGTTTTGAAGAAATATCAGTTGAGTTCAGAAGAAAAAAAACTCTTAATTTTTTTCCCCAGTTCGGCTCAGATTTGAAATTTACAACCTGACACAACCAAAATAGGAAATTAATTACTCCCACCGTTCCTTTTTATCTGTCACAAATCCATATTCCTTTTTATCTGTCATTTTCTAACATCAAAAAGTATTTATTATTTTTTTTTCCAAAATTACCTTTAACACTCTATTCAACTTTTTTGTTCGAATTAAATATGAGAGTGGAATGTGAAGATATAAATTAGGGGTAATTTTGGAAAGATAACTAATTTTTCATAAAATTTTGTGAAATAACTAAGTTTGTATGTGAGATTTGGTTAACCACGACAAATAAAAACAAACGAAGGGATTATAAACTTTTGGTTTGGATTCAGGGTCCACAGTGGCTCAATTACATTAGTGTTTGTAATTTGGGTCACTGAACCAATACTTAACAGTTTGTTCATTTTTTTCATTTCTTTGGAATGAGAGACATATGCCTTGAAAGTAAATGTTGTTTTGTGTTTTGCAACAAATGAGAGGCAAAGTCATGGTGTGGGTGTGTTGGTGTGATTTGAATTGTCTGGTTATACTTAATATAACCCAAAATTGCAAAGGAAGTGCCATTGTAATTTTAATCCAGATAAGGACTAAGGTTTGAGTTCAATTAGCATTAGAGCTTCTCAGACGCATGTACATATAGGATGGAGAGCTATGGAGAGAGGACGGAGACTCATCAGAAGACTTATCTGAGAGTGTCGAGCGATGACTGTAGTGGAGTATCTACCATTTGTAATTTCTTCCCAAAGGCTAGTGAAATCCGCTTCTCATCCATTTTTAGTTTTCCACCAATGTTGTGATTTCCATTCAATTTTTTTTCCCTGCATTATTATCTTGCTCATGCTTGTGATTTCATCTTTTCCCGGTTGATTTGAGTGTGTTCATTTTGCTCTTCCTGCCAATAGAACGGAGAGGCACATCAGCTCATTAGAGGTAAATGTATGTGCACTTTTACTCAAAAAAATGATTAAAAGGAAAGAAGAATTGCATCAAGAGGTGCAAATTAGCTTGTGGAAACTATCTGGCTTTAGAAAAGTTTAGATAAGCTATTTGTACCTTATCATGAACTATTCCTGGATGCCAGATCATGTGCTCTTAAGCAATTTTTTCCTTTTCATGTGGATGTCTAGAAAAATTCAAATGATATATATGTACATATATGTAGTAAGCTTAAACCTTAATCGATATGATTAAATTTTGGTTTCCTATTTCTTAAATTCAAAATTGAAAGCTGAAAGATAGAAACTCCTTCAACTGGAAAGTGAATGACTGATCAAATGGAATTTATGATGAATTTTTTCTCCATCAAAAAACTGTAGTGAATGTACAAGTGTGTATTTGTGACATTACAATAATAATGCTGATAATTCAAAAACAACAGATTGTTAGCTGTTGAGTATTTTGTACAGAAAAAGTAGAGCATGTGGATGGGCTATCAATGAACATGGAGCTAAGCAATGCCCTCTCCACTTCTTGAGAAACTCCTCTTCTTAGCATGGAAAGGACATACTCCATGGATACGGCATCACAAGTCAATGTGATCGGGCCATCGCCGGGCAATCCAAATTCTTCTTCAGATATCTTCAAAAGCTCCTTGAAAACAACATTGTTCAGGTATGCCAAGGGAATCACAAACCGCTTCCCTTCCATTGTGTACACATTGAAATGGCCTTTTTCCACAATAGATGATGTCCTACATGCACTAAAATCAGCACGCTTATCGGCTCTTGGTGAGGAGATCTTTCTCACCATTGCTGCCATTTGCTGCCACTTTCTGGCCATCTTAGTGATTTTTATGCGAACTGATGTAAGTTTGGTGTATATGAGAGTTGTGCTCGTCTTGGCTGCTTAAACAATGGGCACTATAGTCTTATATATATGTGAGAAAGAGTTTCGCTTCATTCATAGTAGCATCAAGGCCATGTTTTGTGGACTTAATAAGAGGACATAGAATGTGACTTATTTGGGTTTGGTGTTGCAATTGCCACATGAAGTGAGGCCTAGATGTTTTGATGTTTGCATTGTGTTTTCCTACATTATCTTCTTGATAGTCATATGACATGTTGGGTCCAGTATTTAAATCTATGATAATAGATAGTACAACAATGCTCCTTGCCAGTTCAGATTTTTGGTTCAGTACTGCCACGACTCGTGAGGTCTGCAGGTCCACATGTGCAAATTGCCGAAGAGTACTCAGTGTAGCACTGAAGGGTAGTGCATATGGTCTGTCTAACTCTGAATACCTGTCAGTTTCCACCAGTTAATATGCATCTTTTGGTTCACATCATTCTTACCTTCTTTGTATTCGAGAAATAAAATCGGTGCATATATATCTTGATAGGGCTGAGGCCCCACTCGAACTCTGCTTGAAATTGCTTAATTTTATCTTAATTCTAATTTTGAGAGCTCAAGTTTGAATCAGTTTAGTTCGAATAGAAATCAAGCTTGAGTTTATCCATTGTTTACTATTAATGCAGGATGTATAGTCTATAAATGTATGGAAATCCATAAATACCTTATCAGGCTATTATGCCAATCTCTGAAAAGTTTAGCTAAACAATCTGTTATCATTATTAGCATGGATAAGAAAAATAATTCAAATCACATGAATCATCTTCTTCTGATGTTTTTAGAATATGGATCAAATTTTCAATTTGCATCATAAATTTGAATCTATTCTGGACAAAGCAAGGTGTGTGCACATAACATGACTACTCTAGTCAAAGGGTTCTAGGGAGCCATATATCCTCTGCGCATCGCTGCACTGGTGATATCTAGAGTCTTTGAGCAGTTCCTCTAAGGAAAAATAGGGTGGTCACCACTGATCCAGCTGAAATGATGCCCAATATCAGACCTAGCTAAGGCATTTGTCCCCGCATTCACTCTAGCTTGTGCCGCTTAGATGTATGATCCCTCCCTACTAATTATTTCCCGGGTGTCACTAGTATTTTCTGTTTGTTTCTTGTTTACCTTCTGATTGGCCTCATGTTCACCAATGGTGGAATCTGTTGCCTTCTCTTCTATTTAGTTTTGTTCGCCGGTTATATTTTGTTCCGATTGTTTGTAACAACGTTTTTTATTTAATAAAGATGCGGTTTATCTATTTTTATCAAAAAATTTTAAAAAATGATGGTTCTAGATAGATATATAATAGAATTTGTAAATAAGAAAAGTTGAGCTGTTATCAGTTGCTATTGACAAATATAATAGTTTTGCAGCTTGATATCGAAGCTATCCCCTGATCATTATCATTTTTTTCTTTAAACTTAGAAAATTGTTCAAACAATTACCTGAAAAAGTTGCCCAGGTTCATTTACAAGTTCTGAAATGCAAATGGCTACATTGCATTATTTATTTATTTATTTTACATGATTTGTTTGTACCTTAATACCAATTTGATCAGAAAATATGGCAGTGTAGGTGTGTTAGTCATACTGATTGACAAGTAAATGGCAGATCAAATGAAATTTGTAAAAATTTTTGGTATCACAAAACTGTAAGAATGTACAAGTGGGGATCTGTGAGATTACAATAAGAATGCTGAGAATTCAGAAACTGCATATTGTTAGCTGTTGTTGAGTATTTTGTACAGAAAAAGTAGAGCATGTGGATGGGCAAGTAACAAAAATGGAGCTAAGCAATGCCCTCTCCACTTCTTGAGAAACTCCTCTGCTCAGCATGGAAAGGACATACTCCATGGATACAGCGTCACAAGGCAGTATAATTGGACCATCACCGGGCAATCCGAATTCTTCTTCAGATATCTTCAAGAGCTCCTTGAAAACAACATTGTTCAGGTATGCCAAGGGAATCATAAACCGCTTCCCTTCCAAAGTGTACACATTGAAATGGCCTTTTTCCGCAACAGATGATGTGCTGCATGCACTGAAATCAGCGTGATCATCGGCTCTTGGTGAGGAGATCTTTCTTGCCATTGCTGCCACTTTCAGCCACTTCCTGGCCATCTTAGTGATTTTTATGAGGAATTATGAAAGTTTGGTGTATATGAAAGTTGTGCTTGTCTTGGCTGCTAAAACAATGGCAGTTATATCTTTATAAATAGATGAGAAATAGTATAGCTTCCCTTATTGATGATAGCATTAAGGCCATGTTCTGTGGACTTGATGAGGGCACATAGACAGAAACATTTTGGAATTTGATGATAAGATTTTTGTTGTTTGCATTGCATTTTCCTCCTTGATCTTCTTGATAGTCATATGGCATGTCGGGTCCAGGTTTTCAATTCATGGTGCTAGATAGTACAACAATGCACCTTGCCAGTTCAGATTTTTGGTTCCGTATTGCCACAAATTGTGTGTTACATAGGTCCACATGTGCAAATTGCTCGAAGAGTACTTAATGTAGCACTGAAGGATTGTGCATATGGTCTGTCTAACTCTTGAAAATCTGTCTGTTTCCACCAGCTAATAAGCATCTTTTTATTCACATCATTCTTCCCATCTTTTTATTTGAGAATTAAAATCAGTGCATATCTTTACCACAAACAATGTCTAAACTATGACCCAACATGTCATTGAGCTGTCAAGATAAGAAGGAAATGCAAAGCAGATCACAAACACATTTGTTGTGATCTTTGTGGCCATTGGAGCAACAAATCGTAAAAATTTTGATTTCCATGTTTGTTTCTAAAAGCCATAGAACATGATCTAGCCCCTACCATCAATTGGCGAAATTATACTCTTTCTAGTTCCTCCACTTTATATAAGCATATAGCTCCCATTTTCTTTTCAGCTAACACAAGTCTGTATACACCAAACTTTCATCGTTTCTTTTAACATCCATAAGATTGCAAGGAAGAGGCGGAAGGTGACAGCATTTGGGAGAAAGATCACTTCACCGAGAGCCTATGATCATTATGATTCGGGTTCCTGGGTGATGGTCTGATCACATTTCCCTGTGATGCATTATCCATGGAGTATGCGCTCTCCACGTTAAGAAGAGGAGTTTCAGAAGAAGTGCAGAGGGCATTACTTAGCTCCATTTTTATGTCTTCCCAATCAGAATGTACTATTCTTACCATGGATAGTACTCAACAGTTAGCAATTTGTAGTTTTTGACCATTTGTAATCTTACGAATCCACACTTGTATATATATTCACAAATTCTTTTGGGTATGTAAATTTTCTTTGACACTTGTATGTGAAAGTTGGCCAATATTTTGGTGTAAATCTATAATTGACCCCTGAAGTACGGCTTTGTATTGGTTTAGGATTTAGTTAACTGATCTACGCATAGTGTAAGTTACATCGTAAGCCATGATAATAGTTAGATGTGATGGTTTCAGATTTTAGTTGCCAATATAGTCACTGGGAGTGACCTGAAGCACAAGAGTGAAAAAAATATAAGAAAATTAAGAAAGCTTTCAATAGGTTCTAAGTTTCTTCATCTGTTAAGTGGCAACACTGGCTTGTGATGTTCTCAGTTTATGCATTGTTTTATGTATATTGTTGTCATTGATCATGTTGAACCATTCAAAATGCAATGGCCATTATCCATAATAATAGAAATTAGAGGCAATGTTTTTTTATTTTTTCTATTTTGTGAACATTCACAGATTCACTGCTTTTCTACACAAATATTTCCAATTAATGACAGCACAAACAAACAAATCACATCTAGCTTGTTTGGAGTACAAGTGAGCATTTCTTAGTTTAAACTGAAAACATAGACAAAACCAGTCGATTCAGATTGGCTGTTCAGTTTTGATGGAAAATCAGTTGGGTTCAGAAGAAAAAACTTTTAATTTATTTTTCCAGATTGACCAGAGTTGAAGTTTGCAACCTGAAGCAACCAAAAAAGGAAAACTGATTATAAATTTTTGGTTTTGATTCAGGGTTTGGCTTGAACCAATACTAAACTGTATGTTCATTTTTTTTGTTTCTTTGGAATGAGAGACATGTGCATTAGAAGTAAATGTTGTTTTGTGTTTTGCGATTAAGAGAGTTAAAGTCATGGTTTGGATATATATGTTGGTGCGATTTGAATTTTCAGGTTGTAGATTTGTGACTTTGCTCAATATAAACCAAAATTGCAATAAAAGTCCCATTGTAATTTTAATCCGGATAAGGACTAAGATTTGAGTTCAATTAGCATTAGAGTTTCTCTGACACATGTATGTATAACATCTTGTACTTGTTTGTTAAGACCGTGAAGAGCTACGATGAGAGGACGGAGAGTCATCAGGAGACTTATGTAAGAGTGTTGAGAGGTGGCTGCAGTATCTACTATTTGTAATTTCTTCACAAAGGCTAGTGAAATCTGCTTCTCATCCATTTTAAGTTATCCATCAATTTTGTGATTTCCATGCAATTTTTTTTTTCTGAATTATTATTATCTTGCTCATGTTTGTGATTTCATCTTTTCACAATTAATTTGAGCGTGTTTGTTCTGCTCTTCCTGCCAAAGAAAGGAGAGCACATCAGTTCATTATGAAGAAATGAAGAAAAAATTGCATTATGAGATGCAAGTTAGCTTGTGGAAACTATCTGGCTTCAGAAAAGTTTAGATAGGCTTTTTGTACCTAATTATGAACTATACCTGGATGCCAGATCATGTGCTCTTATGCCATTTTTCTTTCATGTGGACCTTCTCTGTCTAGAAAATTTCAAATGCTATATATAAATTTAGTAACCTTAAACCACAATTGATACGAATAAATTTTAGTTTCCTTTTTCTTAAGATTCAAAATAGAGATCTGAAAGATAGAAACTCCTTCAACTGGCAAGTGAATGACTGATCAAATGAAATTTATGATGAATTTTTTCTCCATCAAAAAACTGTAGAGAATGTACAAGTGTGTATTTGTGAGATTACAATAATAATGTCAAGAACTCAAAAACTACAGATTGTTGGCTGGTGAGTATTTTGTACAGAAAAGGTAAAGCATGTGGATGGGCTTGCAATGAACATGGAGCTAAGCAATGCCCTCTCCACTTCTTGAGAAACTCCTCTTCTCAGCATGGAAAGGACATATTCCATGGATATGGCATCACAAGACAATGAGATCGGACCATCGCTTGGCAATCCAAATTCTTCTTCAGATATCTTCAAGAGCTCCTTGAAAAAAACATTGTTTAGGTATGCCAAGGGAATCATAAACCGCTTCCCTTCCAAAGTGTACACATTGAAATGGCCTTTTTCCGCAATAGATGATGTACTGCATGCGCTGAAATCGGAGCGGTCATTGTCTCTTGGTGAGGAGATCTTTCTAGCCATTGCTGCCACTTTCTGCCACTTTCTGGCCATCTTGGTGATGCTTATGCAAACTGATATGCAAACTGATGAATGTTTGGTGTATATGAAAGTTGTGCTCGTCTCGGCTGCATAAACAATGGCCAATATGTGTTTATATATATGAGAGAAAGAGTTTAGCTTCCTTCATTCATGATAGAATCAAGGCCATGTTTTGTGGACTTGAGGAGAGGACATAGAATGTGCCTTATTTTGATTTGGTGATGCAATTGCCACGTGAAGTGTGGCCTAGATGTTTTGAGGTTTGCATCGTATTTTCCTACATTATCTTGTTGATAGTCATATGACATGTTGAGTCCAGTTTTTAAATCTATGATAATAGATAGTATAACAATGCACCTTTCCAGTTCAGATTTTCGGTTCCGTATTGCCACGAGTCGTGTGTTCTGCAGGTCCACATGAGCAAATTGCCGAAGAGTACTTGAATGTAGCACTGAAGGGTAGTGCATATGGTCTGTCTAACTCTTGAAACCTGTCATTTTCCACCAGCTAATATGTATCTTTTTTTTTTCTTCTTTTTTTTTTTTCTTTTTATGAAAGTAGCTAATATGCATCTTTTGATTTGCATCATTCTTCTCTTCTTTGTATTTGAGAAATAAAATCAGGGCATATCTTGATAGGGTTGAGGCCCCATTCAAACTCTGCTTGAAATTGCTTAATTTAAGCTTGGCGCGAGACGGGTTTTGGAATGTTTGCTTGAGTTTGCATAAGTTGTAATTGTGAGAGCTCAAGTTTGAATCAGTTTAGTTTGAATGGAAATCAAGCTCAAGTTTATCAGGACAAAAGTTCATTTATAGCCCAACTTTAAATCAAGTAACACGGGTGGTTAGTTCGTATGTGCAATAAACAGTATTTACTATGAATGCAGGATGTATATTCTATAAATATATGGAAATTCATATATACCTTTTCAGGCTATCACACCAAGCTCTGAAAAGCTCTGCTAAACAAGCTTGCAAAAACTGTTATCACTATTAGCATGCATAATAAAAAATAATTGTGAATCACATGAATTTTTTTTTTCTGATGTGTTTAGAATGTGGATCACATCTTCAATTTGCATCATAAATTTGAATTTATTTTGGGCAAATCAAGGTGCATGCACATAAGTTTAGCTACTCTCAGTTGTTACTGTCAAATGTAATAGTTTAACAGCTTGATATCAGAAGCTATCCCTTGATCACAATCTGTTATTTTTTTTTAATTTAGAAATTTGTTCAGAAAATTACCTGAATAAGTTGCCCAGGCTCATTTAGCTTGTTTTGAATTGCAAATAGTTCCATTTTTCACATGATTTGTTTGTACCTTAATATCAGGAAATATAACAGTGCCAGTGTTAGTCTTAGCAATTGAGAAGTAAATGATAGATCAAATGAAAATTGTGAAAAATTTCAGGTATCACTAAACTGTGAAGAATGTACAAGTGGAGATTTGTGAGATTAAAATAAGAATGCTGAGAATTCAGAAACTGCAGATTGTTAGCTGTTGAGTATTTTGTACAGAAAAAGTAGAGCATGTGGATGGGCTAGTAATGAAAATGGAGCTAAGCAATGCCCTCTCCACTTCTTGAGAAACTCCTCTTCTTAGCATGGAAAGGACATACTCCATGGATACGGCATCACAAGTCAATGTGATCGGGCCATCGCCGGGCAATCCAAATTCTTCTTCAGATATCTTCAAAAGCTCCTTGAAAACAGCATTGTTCAGGTATGCCAAGGGAATCATAAACCGCTTCCCTTCCAAAGTGTACACGTTGAAATGACCTTTTTCTGCAACAGATGATGTACTGCATGCACTATCACCGCGATCATCGGCTCTTGGTGAGGAGATCTTTCTTGCCATCGCTGCCACTTTCAGCCACTTCTTGGCCATCTTAGTGATGCTTATGCGAACTGATGAAAGTTTGGTGTATATGAAAGTTGTGCTCGTCTTGGCTGCATAAACAATGGGCACTTTATGTTTATATATAAGTGAGAATGATTTTGGCTACCTTCATTCATTATAGCATTAAGGCCATGTTTTGTGTAGTTGATGAGAGGACATAGAACATGAATTATTTGGATTTGGAGATGCAATTGCCACATGAACTGTGGCCCAGATGTTTTCTGGTTTGCATTGCATTTTCCTCCATTATCTTCTTGATAGTCATATGACATGTTGGGTCCAGTTTTTAAATTTATGATAATAGATAGTACAACAATACACCTTGCCAGTTCAGACTTTCAGTTCCGTATTGCCACGACTCGTGTGTTCTGCAGGCCCATATAAGCAAATTGCCCGAAAAGTACTTAACCGTAGCACTGAAGGGTAGTGCATATGGCCTGTCTAACTTTTGGAATCCTGTCAGTTTCCACCAGCTAATATGTATCTTTTGATTTGCATCATTCTTCCCTTCTTTGTATTTGATAAATAAAATCGGTGCATATCATGATAGGGCTGATGTCCCACACGAACTCTGCTTGAAATTGCTTAATTTAAGCTTGGCTCAAAACTGGCTTTATAATGTTTGCTCGAGTTTTTCTCAGTCCTTATTGTGAGAGCTCAAGTTTGAATCAGTTTAGTTTGAATGGAAATCAAGCTTGAGTTTATCAGGCCAAAAGAGTTCATTTATAGCGCAACTTTAAATCAAGTAACACGGGCTGTTAGTTCATCTGTGCAACAAACAGTGTTTACTATGAAAGCAGGATGTATATAATATTTTTTCAGGCTGTTGCGCCAATCTCTGAAAAGCTTGGGTAAACCAAGCTCACAAAATCTGTTATCATTAGTAGGATGGATAAGAAAAATAATTGTGAATCACATGAATTTTTTTTTCTGATGTTTTTAGAATGTGGATCAAATCTTCAATTTGCATCATATATTTAAATTTATTTTGGACAAAGCAAGGTGCATGCACATAAGTTGAGCTGTTCTCAGTTTTAACTTTTAACTGCCGAATGTAATAGTTTAACAACTTGATATCAGAAGCTATCCTTTGCTCACTATCAGTTTTTTTTTTTAATTAAAAAAATTGTTCAAACAATTACCTGAATAAGTAGCCCGGGTTCATTTACATGTTTTAAACTGCAAATGGTTTCGTTACATTGTGCCTTTTTTTTTAACATGGTTTGTTTGTATCCTAATACAATTAGATCAGGAAATATGGCAGTGTCAGTGTTAGTCAAAGCAATTGACATGTAAATGACAAAATCCAATGAAATTTGTGAAAAATTTAGGTATCACAAAACTGTAAAGAATGTACAGGTGAATATTTGTGAGATTACAATAAGAATGCTGAGAATTCAGAAACTGCAGATTGTTAGCTGTTGAGTATTTTGTACAGAAAAAGTAGAACATGTGGATGGGCTAGTATTAATGAAAATGGAGCTAAGCAATGCCCTCTCCACTTCTTGAGAAACTCCTCTTCTTAGCATGGAAAGGACATACTCCATGGATACGTCATCACAAGTCAATGTGATTGGGCCATCACCTGGCAATCCAAATTCTTCTTCGGATATCTTCAAAAGCTCCTTGAAAACAGCATTGTTCAGGTATGCCAAGGGAATCATAAACCGCTTTCCTTCCAAAGTGTACACGTTGAAATGGCCTTTTTCTGTTACATATGATGTACTGCATGCACTGAAATCAGAGCGATCATTGGCTCTTGGTGAGGATATCCTTCTTGCCATTGCTGCCACTTTCTGCCACTTCCTGGCCATCTTAGTGATTTTTATGAGAACTAACGAAGGTTTGTTGTATATGAAACTTGTGCTAGTCTTGGCTGTGTAAACAATGGGCACTATATGTTTATATATAGGTGAGAAAAAGTTTAGCTTCTTTCATTCATCGTAGCATCAAGGCGATGTTTTCTGGACTTGATGAGAGGACATAGAACGTGACTTATTAGGATTTGGTGTTGCAATTGCCACATGAAATGTGGCCCAAATGTTTCTGGTTTGCATTGCATTTTCCTCCATTATCTTCTTGATAGTCATATGACATGTTGGGTCCAGTCTTTTACTCTATGATAATAGATTGTACAACAATGCACCGTGCCAGTTCAGATTTTTGGTTCCGTATTGGAAAAATATTGTGTGTTCTGCAGCTCCACATGAGCAAATTGCCCGGAAAGTACTTAATGTGGCACTGAAGTGTAGTACATACGGTCTGTCTAACTCTTGAACACCTGTCAGTTTCCACCAGCTAATATGCATCGTTTAATTCACATCATTCTTCCCTTCTTTGTATTTGAAAAATAAGATCGGTGCATATCTTGATAGGGTTGAGGCCCCACTCGAACTCTGCTGTTTAGTCTGAATAGAAATTGAGCTAGAGTTTATCAGGCCAAAAGTTTATTTATAGCATGACTTTAAATCAAGTAACATGGGCTGTTTCTTTCATATGTGCTACAACCAATGTTTACTGTCAAGCTCGAAAACTCTGTTCTCATTATTAGCATGGATAGGAAAAATATTTCTAAATCACATGAAATTTTTTTTCTGATGTTTTTAGAATGTGGATCACATCTTCAATTTGCATCATAGATTTGAATGTGTTTTGGACAAAGCAAGATGCATGCACATAATGTAACAAGTCTAGTCAGGGGACTAAGGGGAGCCATGTATCCTCTGCACAAGTGCTGCATTAGTGATATCTACACTCCTTGAACAGTCCACAAACGAAAAATAGGTGGTACTAAATACATTAGAGAACTTGTAAACAAGAAAGTTTTAGCTGTTCTCAGTTATTACTGTCAAATGCAATAGTTTAATAGCTTGATATCAGAAGCTATCCATTGATCACTATCAGTTTTTATTTGTAATTAAGAAAATTGTTCAAACAATTACTAGAATATGTTGTCCTGGTTCATTTACTTGTTTTGAACTGCAATTGGTTGCATTGCATTATGTTGTTCTTTTTTTTTTTTTACATGATTTGCTTGTACCTTAATATTAATTAGATCAGGAAATCTGGCAGTGTAGGTGTTAGTCTGAGAAATTGACAAGTAAATGATAGATCAAATGAAATTTGTGAAAAATTTTACGTATCACAAAACTGTAAAGAATGTACAAGTGGAGATTTGTGAGATTACAATAAGAATACTGAGAGCTCAGAAACTGCAGATTGTTAGCTGTTGAGTATTTTGTACAGAAAAAGTAGAGCATGTGGATGGGCTAGTAATGAAAATGGAGCTAAGCAATGCCCTCTCCACTTCTTGAGAAACTCCTCTTCTTAGCATAGAAAGGACATACTCCATGGATACGGCATCACAAGTCAATGTGATCGGGCCATCGCCGGGCAATCCAAATTCTTCTTCAGATATCTTCAAAAGCTCCTTGAAAACAACATTGTTTAGGTATGCCAAGGGAATCATAAATCGCTTGCCTTCCAAAGTGTACACATTGAAATGGCCTTTTTCTGCGACAGATGATGTACTGCATGCACTGAAATCAGAGTGTTCATTGGCTCTTGGCGAGGACATCTTTCTCGCCATTGCTGCCACCTTCTGCCACGTCCTCGCCATCTTAGAGATGTGTGTGAAAGCTGATGAAAGTTTGGTATATGTGAAAGTTGTGCTTGTCTTGGTTGCAAAAGCAATGGCAGGTATACGCTTATATATAGGCACGAAAGAGTATAGCTTCCTTCATTGATGGTGAGCACGAAGGCCATGTTCTGTGGACTTGATGACAGAATATAGAAAGCAACATTTTTGGATTTGATGGTGCAATTGGCACATGAAGTGTGGCCAAGATGTTTTCTGGTTTGCATTTCATTTGCCTTCTTTATCTCATCTATAATCATACAAAATGTTCTGTCCAGGTTATTAATCCATGATACTGAATTTTCGGTTCCTTATTGCCACAAATTGTGTCGTCTGTTGGTCCACAAGGACAAACAGCACGACGACTACTTGATGTAGCACTAAAGTTTTCGGTGCATATGGTTTGTCTAACTCTTCAAAACCTGTCAGTTTCCACCAGCTAATATGTATCTTTGATTCACATCATTCTTCCCTTCTTTGTATTTGAAAAAAAAGAAAAGAAAAGGTGCATATTTTTACCACAAACAACATTAATTGTCGACCCGACATGTCATAAAGCTGTCAAAGAAGATAAGGAGGAAACGCAATGGAAATCACAAACACATCTGGTCCATTCTTTCCTCAACTCCACAGAACATGACCTTGCTCCTTTGTACCATCAATGGACAGGTGAAGTTATCCTCTTTCTCACACACACATATACATAAATATAAGGGTGTCATTGTTTTTGCAGCCAAGACAATGACACTAACTTTATATACACCAATGTTTGATACATGCCCATGAACATCAACAAGATGGGCAGAAGTGGCAGAGCATTAGGGAGAAAAATTGCCTCGCCTAGAGCAGGCGAGCAATCTGATTTTAAAGAATGCAGTGCATCTGTCTCTTGCAGAAAAAAGGCCATTTCAATGTGTACACTTTAGACGGGAAGCGGTTTTTGATTCCCTTGGCATACTTAAACAATATTGTTTAAAGAAGCCCTTGAAGATATCAGAAGAAGAATTCTGGTTAGCATGTGATGATCTGATCACAATGCCATATGATTCAGTATATATGGAGTATGTGATGCCTATGTTAAGAAGAGGAGTTTCTGAAGATGTTGAGAGTGCATTGCTCAGTTGGTGTGGGCTAGCTAGAATAAATGGGATCCAGGCCTATGTCAACTATGGAGAAGAAAAGTGAAGGAGAGAGAAGAAAGGGCAAGAGTGAAACCAAAAAGAAAGAAGAAAGGAAGAGAGGGTGTTGAGTTAGGGCAAGAAGATTGAGCAACAAATCAATGTCGGATATCCAAACTCAAAGGAGTGATTCCTAGCAAGTAACTCTCCTCGACCTTGGTGTTTGCTTTCTTACTCAATCTTCTTCTTGATGTTTATTGTGCTTATCCATCTTAGAGATGATGTATGTCTGGTTGAAAATCCCTTGTTGATGCATTCAAGCTAGTATAGTTGTGATCCTTTAGTTGTGTCTAGAGAGAATCATTATTATCCCATAGTTGATACAATGAAGCAAATATAAAGTGACTCTAAAGAATCACGTGGTTTTTTTCCCTCAATTTAAAAGGGTTTTCCAAGCTAAAATCTTGTTGTTAGCTTGATTTATTGTTTTACATCTCATTCTAACACTCAAGAAGAGGTTTGGAAGTGTTTTGAGCTTTGTTTGAAGGCTTAGGGAGTCATACTGGCAAGCATATGGGCTCACACCAGCACAACACAACCTGGGAGTCGTATGGGCCAAAATGAAAAACTTCGTATATTTGCTGCACACATGCCTTTTTTGCTTTAAATTTATTTATAGAAGGAGAGGATTACACTTAGCGTATATAATGGGAAGTGTTACAATATAATGGACTAAATCAATGGCAGGATATACAACAAATTCCTAATATCTTGCTATTAGCCTTGACTTCTTCTAACAACCTCCCTCGATCACAACTGGTTGGAACCATATTGAGATAGTACAGAAGTCAATCAAATGATTGCCAAGGAAGAGCTTTGGTGAAAATATCTACAAGCTGATATGCAAAAGACACAAACTTGACTTCCCATGCTCCTAGCGCAACTCTTTCTCTGGAAAAGTGGAAATTCACCTCAATATGCTTTATACGAGCATGAAACATTGGGTTGCTAGTCATGTATGTAGCCCCAAGATTGTTACACCAAAGACATGGCACCCGTGATTAAAAAATTTTGAGCTCTTTTAGAATTGATTGCAACCATATCACTTCGGTTGTAGCATTAGCAAGAGCCTTGTACTCTACCTTTGTACTAGAATGTGACATTGTAGGTTGTTTCCGCAAGCTCCATGACACCAAGTTGGGTCCAAAGAAGATAGCGAAGCCCCCTATTGAGCGTTGATCGTTTGGACAGCCGGCCCAGTCTGCAATAGAGAATACATTCAACAAGGTAAGAAGATCTTCGAATTAACAACCCTGTTGTTGACGTGGCCTTAATGTATCTGAGTATCCTTTTGACAATATTTGAACGAACGTTAGTAGGATGTTGCAAAAATTGACACACTTTGTTCATGGCATAAGAAATGTCAGGCCGTGTGAGTGTCAAGTACTGCAAGGCACCAACTATACTTCTATATTGAAACGCTTCTGCTTCTTCAAATAGTGTTCCTTGTACCTTTGATTGCTTTTCTATAGTTTCCATAGGAGTAGATATATACTTGCAATTTTGCATGTGTCCTCTGGAGCAGATCAGAAATGTACTTTTTTGAGTCAAAATCATACCTATGTTATCTTTAGTGACTTCAACTCCCAGGAAATAACTTAACTTTCCTAGATCTTTGATAGCAAGATCTACTACTAGCTATTGAAGAAGCTTGTCGGTAGCCTTGCAAGAGCTTGCTATTATGATGCCATCTACATATATGAGCATGTAGATGTTGGGATCAAAAAGGGTCTACGAGCATGCTAGAAGCAAAAATATGCACAGCGGATAACAAACAAAACTAGCATGGACCCTAGCATGCAATGGAAGCGAATAAAGATATAAAATACTAAAATAAATAAATAAATATAATTCCAGGGGTGTAGTAAAAAAAGGGACTGCATATACGCGACTCCCCTCTACTCTCACACACACAAGCCGGAAACAATCCGGCATGTATTGCTAGTATCCAACGATAACTCTTATCGAGAAATACGAATAGCAATTAAAATTAGATATCAAAACCTAATCGTAAACATGTGTAAGGAATTGTAAATCCAAAACCGACACTCGGCAAATGTTTCACATGTGAGAATCTTTTGAGAAAAATTTCACAACCATTATGAAATAATCTCAAAAGGTTCTCACTCCGGCAATCTCCATTGATAAAGAAATATCAATGAAAAAGCCGGCCTGTGAACTAACAAACATGAATAAACAAGAAATATCAAAAGAGTGTCGACCTATACCTTTGCCGGAGCCGAGTAATGGCAATTCGGATGGAGAAAACTTTCTCCAAAAGGTGGGGAAAAGACGAACAGCACTTTTAACCGGAGAAGAAAGATTAGGGTTAGGGTTTTCTCTAATACACATGTATTTATAAAACCCTAAAACCAATCCCAATGCAATATCAACCATTGATTCCTCTTATTGGATATTAATCATATTAGATCCAATAAGCTAACACTTAATTTCTAATTAAGTCCCTCAATTTTTAAGTTATCTCATAACTCAATCCTTACACATTCGCGGTTAGACCAAATCAACTCTTGATTTATCTATACACCATTTAGCTATTCGACTCATTAGATTGAGTCCGGATTTCACGGCTTTTACGTGTGCGATCCTGTAGGCCCGTTTTAAAATCGGCAATGGGATTTTAACCTCGTTAAGGCCCATAAATCACAAATGCCGTCTAGCATGACAATGTGACTACCTGAATTAAAACGGAGGTCGACTGGGTAATCAACTAACCTTGTAACCTTATATGATTCCTTTGCCAATTAAATATCTCGATCAACATAAGGCATGGAGCTTAGTCACCCTTACTTATTTGTCGATCGATTTCTTGATCCTCGGTGAACTGACTAGGTCAAATAAATGATAACCCTTACCATTTCACTTGGGTGTGAACACGCACTACTCAGTTTCACCGATCAAGTGGCCAGTGATATTCTCTCTCCTCAGAGAGTGGCAATCCCCTCGCATCGCAAATGTTACTCGCTATGAATCTCGATGCACCCAATCATACCCACACTTGTTACTCTGTTACGAATGACATTAGGCGTATGTCAAAGTACACCAACATTCATCCAAGCTCCATAGCGACCTTGAGTCTAAGGATTCAGTATAAGCGTTACACGAGAATCACTTATGACTTTGCAACCATGTAGTGATCTCGTGAGCGGATCGATCCAGACACGCTGTTCACTAACACGTGTCTATGTCTATTGATTGACATCACATGTCCTATAATCCGTAAAATATGATCATCACACAATAGGCATACTAGTCTTAGTTTACTATCATTCCCATGACAGTAATTGACTAGGGATGTTTAGAAAGTTGTTCCTTTACGCACCAAGGTTTTACTGCCCGAATCATGTATTCGGCAACTTGTGCGGAACAAACTCTCAGGGATAGTTCTATTCAAGCATACATGCACAGAAATGTAGTAAGATAAAACAAGCTAGGTTTTATTAAAAAACATATAACTAATAAAGGTTAAGATCAACGCATTGGGGCTAGGGCTAACACTAACAGTAGATGGTTACTCCCAGCTTGTTGAAGATGAACAGAGATGTGTTGGCCTTGGACGGGATGAAGTTAAGTTCCTACAATTTTGAACTTAGACGCGAGTACCATGCTCGAGGTGCTTGTTTTAGTTCGTATAACCCATTCTCAAGCTTGCAAACATAGCTGGGATGTTTGTGATCTTCATAGCCCGGTGGCTGGCGCATATACACATCCTCTTCTAGTACTCCGTGTAGGAATGCATTTCGGACATCCACTTGTCTTAGGTTCCATCCCCTTGAGATAACAATAGACAATATAAGGCTGGCAATGATTGGTTTAACCACTAGGCTATACGTGTCAACATAGTCGATGCCATATCGTTGCTTAAATCCCTTTACAACAAGGCGTTCCTTGTATCTGTCTAATGTGCCATCAGCCTTTTGTTTTAACTTGAACACCCACTTGCAATCTACGATGTTTTGGCATCGTTGAGGTGGAACAAGCTGCCATGTTCAGTTCTTCAGAAGGGTTGTGTACTCTATATCCATGCCTTCTCTCCGTCTTGGATCAGCAAGGGTTTGCTGATGGGAAGTAGGTTCTGCATCCATTGCAAGTCCACATCTCCAAATATAGGGTTTACTCATACAATTATAAAATTCTAACATGGTATCAAAGACACAATGACCTCATCGCATAGTAAGATCTTAAAAATATAGTGGAGTCCAATATATATATTAATAAAAAAAAAAGATAAAACCTTTGAGACACAAGTGGTGTACAAATTTATGTGAACATGACCTCTGAGACACAAGTGATGTACAAGTTTATGTGAACAAGACCTCTGAAACACAAGTGGTGTACAAATCCAAGCAAATTCAACTTTGGATAGGAAAACAACCGAGATGAACTTGAGGGAGGGCGTTGGAACTAAAAATAGTCCCACATAGGATGTGATAACCAAGTGTCATGTGCATATATAGAATAAGGAATGGTGAAGTCATTGGGCCTTGAGGCTTTTTGACAAGTAGCCCATTCCAAGTTTATAAATGTACATGAACACAAAACCACATCTCCCAATATAGGGTCCACTCATACAATTATAAAATTCTAACACAAAATACGCTTAAGCTTTTAAGTCTTGTCCAGAGACCATAGATTGTGTCCAGAGAGCCGTGCAGCCAAGAATGCACCCGCACAAGAGGTAGCTTAAGCTTTTAGGTTGCCAAAATGATATGTTTAATTTAACATGGGATGAAAACTTGGTTTGTTTGATTTACTTTTTCAATTTGGGTAGTTAACATAGACTAACACATATTAAATGACATTAGAATAACTAATAGTACACAGTAATTAATTTGTCAGTTTAAACTACATTTCATGTAATTTACTACTATTTTTATTATCATATTTAGGGATTGTTAATGAGTCTGTAATAGATCTAAAATACTCACAGAGGCAAGATCAATTGAAACAACTATGCAGACCAGTAGATCAATGAAATAAATCTTCAAATTCAACCCAAAAAAAAAAACCAATAAGAATGAAGATCTTTAGATATATTCACTGGAAGCTCACTTCTCAGTGATTATTAAATATTTTATGACATAATTGCTTTACAAATATTCTCCTTAATTATAATTTCCTATTATGACTAGAATACTTGTATACTACAATACAACAATGAATGAAATATTTTTTCATTATTATTCCTTTCAACAAGTTTTAGTCATCAATTGGCAAGTAATGATAGATAAAATAAATTTTATCAAAAAATTTATGTATCACAAAACTATTGATGATGCACAAGTATAGATTTGATTAAAATAAGAACACCAAAAATTCAAAAAGTGCAGATTGCTAGCTGTTGAGTATGTTCAAAAGCAAAAGTAGAACATTTGGGGTGACAAGACATAAAAATGGAGCTAAGCAATGCCGCCTCCATTTCTTTTGAAACTCCTTTACTTAACATGGAGAGCACATATTCTGTAGATACTGCATCACAAGGCAATGTGATCAGACCATCACTTGGCAACCCAAACTCTTCTTCAGATTTCTTCAAAAGCTCCTTGAAAACAACATTGTTTAGGTATGCCAAGGGAATTGTAAACCGCTTCCCTTCCAAAGAGTACACATGGAAATGACCTCTCTTTGCAACAGATGATGTGCTGCATTCATTGAAATCAGAGCATTCATTTGCTCTTGGTGAGGAGATCTTTCTCGCCATAGCCACGACTTTCTGCCACTTCCTCACCATCTCAGTGCAATGTTTACAAGAACCAATGAAATTTTGGTGTATATGAAAGCTGTGCTTAGCTGCAGAAGAAAAAAGGAAGCTATATGTGTTTATATATAGTGAGAAAAAGTATAGCTTCCTTCATTAATGATAGCATCAAGGACGCATGAAGTGTGTCCCAGATGTCGTGATTTGCACTGTATTTTTTTTCTATCTTCTTGATGATCATATGACATGTCAGGTCCATTTTTTTCTGTGATCGGAGATAGATAGTACAAGTATGCAGCTTGCCAGTTCAGATTTTCAGTTTCTTATCCCCACAAATCGAGTGTCGTATAGGTCCACATGAACAAATTGCTCAAAGAATTTAAGTGTGGCACTAAATGATGCATATGGTCTAACTCTTGAAAACCTGTCAGCTTCCACCAGCTATTAAGCATCTTTTGATTCATGTTTTTTGAGAAATAAAATTGTTGCATATCTTTACCACAAATTATACCGACACTGTGAACTGACATGTCATATAACTCTCAAGAAGATAAGAAGGAAATGCAACACAAGTCACTAACACATGTGGTCCATTCTTTGTGGCTATTGCAACGTCAAATCGAAAAATGTCAAGCCACAAACATATGTGGCTTTTTCTTTGTGGCAATTGCAATGCTAAATCGAAAAATGTTGATTTTCATGAACATGATCTTACTGCTGCCATCAATGGACAGACAAGGCACTACTCTTTCTCCCATATATATCAGCATATAAACGTGTGTGTGTGTGTCACAGAACATTCCAGTTTCAATGGATGCATTGCATCATTTGTCACAGAACAATGCCATTTCACCACACACAATTTAGACAGGAAGCGGTTACGACTCTCTTGTTGTACTTAAATAATGCTGTTTTCAAGGAGCACTTGCAGATATCTAAAGAAGAATTCGGGTTACCTGGTGATTGTCCGATCACATTGCCTTGTGACACTGTAACTGCGGTGTATTTGCTCTTCATGGTAAGAAGATGATTCTCAAAAGAATAAGAAAGGGCATCACGTACTCTGGTACTCAGCTCCATGTTTATGTCTTGCCAATCCAAATGTTTGATTCTTACTGTGGAGAATACTGGACGATCAGCAGTTTGTGGTTTTTCGAACACTTGTAATCTTACAAATCAACACATGTATATACATAATATTCATAAATTATTTTGGTTATGAAATTTTCTTTGTGAGACTTGTATGTTAAAATGTTCACTCTTTTGTTGCAAAACCATACATGAAACTAATGAACCCATACAATTAGGTGTTAGTCATAGCAATTGACAAGTACATGATAGATCAAATCAAATTTGTCAGAAATTTTCAGTATCATAAAACTATAAAGTATTTACAGGTTAAGAATTCAAAGGCTGCACACGGTGAGTTATTGATTTACGTTGTGCAGAAAAATTAAAACATGTGGATTTGCAAGTAATTAAAAATAGAGCTAAGCAATGCCACATGAAGCATGACCCAGAGTGATTTGCAATTGTTGGAAATATAGTCACACATCGGTTGTGTAATAGAAGTGCAATGGATTTATATATAGATATAGGAATTGAGACACAAAATTGTATAAAAAACATGTGAGTAGTCCCTTTGGGACACAAGTAGTGTATAAGTGCATGTGTGTTAGACCTTTGAGACACAAAGTAGTGTACAAGTCTTGGGTAAAAACAAACTTTTGGTGTACAAATCTGAACAAGTTCAAACTGACAAAAAACAAAAAATGACCCAGTTGAATTTGAGGGAAGGTGTTGGAAATATAGTCCCACATTGGTTGTGTGATAGAAATATAATAGATTTATATATAGGTATAGGGGGTTGAGTCACTAAGTCTTGAGACTTTTTGGTGTAATACAGCTAAACTTATGTAGCATCAATATAAGGCCCACTAGTACAAAATATAAAATCTAACAACAATATATTTCTCCTTGTTTTTTTAGTAGTCATATGATATGCCAAACTAGGTGGTATATGTGTGTGGATTATCACATAAAATTTTGATACAAGTTTATGTGTTAGGTAGCGTTGTAATAAACCTTTTTTTTTTTAACAAACACGGAGAAGCCATGGGTAGAATTTTTTATTTTTTATTTTTTTATTATATATATATATATATATATATATATATATATATATATATATATATATATATTTTTTTTTTTTTTTTTGTGCCAAGATGAGAAAGGTAAGGACGTGCATACACTTTGGTAGAGTAAATGCGGCCAAGTCCGAGCACATATGGGCACTATGACCACCGGCGTACAATCACTACTCACATTTCCAAAAATGTGTCCTCACCATGATTCAAACTCTCATCACTTGTGAAAGGTTCTAATAGAGATTTGACTACTAATGGACCACTTGGTTGTTGATAGCCATGGGTAGTATTTGACATTCACCCTTAAAATTGGAAGAGAAATGAAATACCAATTATCCTATTACAGGGTGACATGTAATAAGAAACTTTTGAAAAATTCTCTAGTCACTGTATTAACTCCACACTTGTCAATTTTTACACTTCATGTTCATCTTTAAATGATAAATTAATATATTTTTTTTAATGCGGATATGTTATGTGTAATTTTTTTGACAAAAATAACAAATGCTATATACATCAAGGACATGCGTACGAATTGATCATCTAGCTCTCATCCAATTACAAGGGGTTTTAGCAGCAAACCTGCATCTACAACTAGAAACAAGAAACCAAAAACCTAAAACCATTGGGCTATGAGCCCTTTGGTAGTTATGGAATAGATTCAAACTCTGAACTTTTTAGTTAGGAGAGAAATAGAATACCAACTACTCTATTATAAGGTTAGTAAATAGTAATTTCTTTTTTTATTATAATATGAATAAGTCATCACTCCATGCACACATTTTTATTATTCCGTCTCAAGTATACATTAGAAAAGAATCAAATCCTCCATCTCTTACGTGTGCAAGAGATATTTTACAGCTAAATTGTTATCGCGGTAGCAATGGTAATAATCTTAATATTAATTACTCAAATTATTATAATAAAATTTAATACTTCCAACTAATTTCTTCTTGCGCAGATAATCTTAAATAACTTAAAATAGATATCCAATAAACTTTAGAATGTAATATTATTATCTTATATTTAATGCACAGATATTTATGTTTACATATATATTGGTTTTTAATTTAGCATAAATTCCAATTATGTATATTCAGACATTTTACTCTCGTACTGAATTTTCTATATTTTCAATTTATCTCTCAAAGTCTTTATCCTTAGCCGTTCATCTTCTTGTTCATCGTTATGAACGGCTGAGATCCAAATAGGAATCAAAGCCACCGGCTTTCATCATAACCGATTGACAAACAAATCATCGAGTTCGATGAACGGTCAAGATTTACTGAACACCACATCAAAGACCAATATAAGAGCCCTAAGCCCTTGCTTCGCGCCCAAACCTTTCCATCTATCGCCATGGCCGGCGATCCCCGAGCTTGGATCTCCGGCGACGAGAGTGCTGCGGCGATGCTTTCCCGCCTTCAGGCCTCGCGCCCGGCGCTCCTCGTGCCTCCTCTCCATCGTGTCCCTCTCCGCACTGGCAATGTTGTGGAGATCGCCGGACCTTCCCATTCCGGCAAATCCCAGGTCCTTTTAGAGGTATAGGAGACATTTTGATGATAATATTCTTTTTTCGTGGTCTTTCTATGATGATTTCATGGTTGGTGTTGCATTTCTCAGGCGGCCATGCATTGTATACTGCCCAAGGAGTGGAAGGGGACCCATTTTGGGGGGCTTGAGAAGATTGTTGTGTATTTCGATCTTGATTGTCGGTTTGATGTGCTCAGGCTTTCGAATGCTTTGAGGATTCGGATAATGGACTCCTATGGTGAGCTAAACGACCATTTCAGTGAATTCCATCCTTTGGGTTTAGTGTTTTGTGCATATATATATACTTTGTGAAGTAGCGTAATCGTGTATAAATTCTAGTGAAATTTGTAATTTCAGGGATGCGTTTTCAACACCAGTGTATATGCTACTGTAACCCAATTATTTACATAGATTTTCTTTTGAATCTGCCTTCCTTCGGTGTTGATTAATTGAGCATTGTGGGAGAGGTATCTGTGCAAATGTTAGGTTTTATGAGGTCATGTGAGTTCTATTTTATTGGGTTTATGAAATGATAAGATTTTTTTTTTTTGGTTATATTGTGTTTACTTTGGAACGAATTATTTGGTGCTTTTTGATTGATGTGATTGGAAATTCAAACTTGTATTGTACCTTACCTGACACGCTTTAGGATAGTGGCTTATCTGCAGGATTAGCATGTAATGCCCTTTTGGAATTCAAAGAGGGGTCACATAAGGATGATTCCAAAGATGCTGACATTTGTCCCTTTGATGATGAATTATTTTTTGCTTGCATGAGGCGCTTCTTGTATATCCGTTGTTACAGTACCTTGGAATTTTTGGCAGCTCTCAAGGCAAGTGTCTCTTCACTTGCTTCATACCTGACTGCTGATGTGTAACTCTATAGTTGCCTTTGGTCAAGGCATCATGCTAACAATAAAGAACAACCTTTATGGATGCATTGACAAAAATCAGTTTTCGCATAAATACAGGTCACCTGATTGCTAAAAAGCTTGTTAGGAAGATGTTCATAGGGCTAAAATGAAACATGAATTTCTTATTATCCTTATTGATTTCATGTGTGTACTATGTGTCCTTGTGCATGGACTAGAATGACTCACATATTATTGAATGCACCACAGTTGGAGATTGAAAACTTTCTATTGTTTCGGTTTTTTCATGCTCTTCATTGTATATACAAAAACTAATTGAATAATTTCAATCAAAACTTAGGATGCTTTGCGTGAATCAAGGGGTGAATTATATCAGATTACTTCATCTGTTCTATTAGGATAAGAAGATAGGAAGAATTTGTCTCTGATGCCAAATATATATATATAGCTGATCTCTATTATCTTTGCTTTCAGTTTTACCTATGAGGTATTATTATTTCATCCGTCATATAATATCTCTTACACAAAATTTGTTGATCATACAGACAATGCATCATCAAATGCTTAAGGAATATGAAGCCCTTGGTGTTAAGAGCCATTTCCTTATCATAGATAGGTTACTCTTTGATTCCCAACTTTGTCTCATGATTATAGCATCTACTAGATGCTATGTTAAATTACATCTATGGCCTTGGAAATGAGTTCGCTATGCCCATTTATTCATATGTAAATTCCAATATATACTTCTGTACTTATTAGAGCTTGGTCAAATTTTTTTCCCAGCATTGGTGCTTATCATTGGATAGATCGGAGCTGTCAACCCTCTACATTAGGTGACAATAGAAGGTAACTTAATTGTCATTGTCCTATCTGATTATATAATAAGATTTGTCATCATTTATTCTTTTCAGATCCCATTATATTCTCAAGAATTTGTCATAATGGGTTTTTCTTCATTACATCTTTACTTTCTTCAATATCATGTTTCTGATGTGAAGATGCTAACTATCTTTGTTTTGATTACCAATTGCTTTACTTTTACCCTGACTTCCAAAGTTCATTCCTAACTTGGTGTTCTTAATTGGCTTCTTTTTTTTTTTTGCCTTTTTTCCCCTTGGCATTTATGACCATCTTTTTAATAGATGAATTTGTGTGACCAAATTCTTAATGTTGTTCTTTAAAACAAAATTTGTCCTTGATGTTGTTTCTTTCTTAGACCTGCTAAGTTTATTGTGGATATTGGATATACGTCGCAATTTTATTATGAAATAAAAGCACAAAATTTCTATTCGAAAACATGTTTCCCAATTTCATCTACTGCACGATAAGATTGGCTTAATCACTGCTTCTATTTATGAAATTCCATGTATGCACATTCTTAACACATGCCTTCTTTATGATTCTTCGTTATGAACAATTTCCATTTGATGTTTCATAGTCTGCAATCACGTTTTTGTTCACCAGACAATGTTGTATTTCTGCTTTTCCAGGAAAGGTCTATCCCTTCAATGTTTGACAGAAGCAGTTGTTCATGAAATCCGCAATTTGTTGCGAACTCACCCAATGTTAGTGTTAGCTACAAAGGCCACAATTTTTGGAGTTGGAACCTCATCAAATGACAGACAGAGGTTCATGTCTAACACATGACAGTCCAGTCCTTTAACATTAATAACTCCTATTTCTTATTTTTCATTTAAAAAATTAAAAAGCCGCTATTTCTTAAGACTTGGCAACTCGAAATAGAGAGGAGATGTTGATTATCATAATTTTATTTTCCTATGCATTTATAAAATTTGTCTCTGTATTTATATAAAACAACAGAAATATTGCCTTCTAGAGTTAAACTTGTCTGCATATCCCCTGGTAACAACAGTTGAGTGTTACTGAGTGACTATCATATCCTTATTCTGTTGAATTGAAAATTGAGACTGGCAATCTAAATTGACCAAAATAACTATCGGTGTAAATTAGTGAACTTACATTTATAAGGTTCTTTACATTGCTGATTGTGTTTCAAATCTCTTGAATGAAATTAGTTGCCAATTGGCAGAAATGGAGCGTTGACTGATAATATTTGAAAAATATTTGTACTTCATTTGCATAATGCAGCTTTACTCGATGCCCTCATTGATCTGCAGGACTGTTGGGAAGCATTTGTTGCAAGATACGATTGGATCAATGACTTCAACAAAGGAAACTCAACAGCATCAGTATCGTGAGTATATGCCTTCAATATGGCAGGTTAATAGTTGATTCTCATTTCCTTTTGTTATTTATAAATCTGTGCTCATATCAATCTACTGTTAATTTGTCAGCAGATCTTGTATGTTACTATTCCTAGCATGTCTCTTGACTCAACGATATGACTGATGAAGCATTATTTCAAGATTTTTGAATGCATGGAATGAAATAAGCGAGATTATTTTGGTCTCATTGGTCTTCTGTGTGTGTGTGTGTGTGGGTGTATATATATATATTGGTTGAATGCAATTAGGTTTTTCCTTAGTATATTTATGATCATAGGTGCGCTGTTATTGTAGCCAATCTTGCTGCTATTGAACCTGCAAGGTGGTTTATAACATTATCTGCTAATTCTTTTGCAGTCATTTGTTACACACAGGATATGTTTACGAGCTTCAGGTTTGTCACTGCATATACTATGAAGCAGAACAGGATTTCCTGTATCTCCAAATTTAGTTTATTCAGTAATTCTTATTTTTATACTATTTATACAGATAGAACTGCCACTGATATTGGAGACAAAGCTTCTCCCATTTATACATCCGAGTGGGTCCTTCCACAACTAAATCATCTGGACAAATTTGTTATCAGAGATGTAGGTTGTCTTTTCTAATTCGGTTTAAAATTCTAAATGTTGTTTTCTTGATTTTCATGAGCACATTGGTTCTGATATGAGCTTCTCTTCTTTATATTGTCCTCTTCCATTTTTATAGGATGGTATATTTATGCTTCCTTGAAAGGCTGAATTTTTCGGAATCACAATGTGAGTGTGTTGCTCATGGTCTATGTTTCCTTTAGCCTTTTTGCTTTCTTTATCTTTGTTATTATATTCAAATAAGTGAAAAAGCCTCTTGGTTCTACATTCATCTTGATTTATGGATTAAAATAGTTTATTTTGGTCCTGTACTAAGAAGAGACCAAATACATAGCACTTAAAGTGACCCATTTTTTTCTTAGTTTGGGAAATGTCAATCACACTTGCCCTCTGGCAACAGGTGCGATACCCAGTCCTTACTAGCTGCCTTCTTAGCCTATTGTCCCCAAAAGGTGTAAAATAAACAATAATCTTGACTTTCAGAGGAAAACTTTGTAATGTTTCTCCATTTTCATAATCAAAGAGTGCTTGAATATATAGAGGAAATATGACAACAGGTCTGCCACTGATCCTCCTTAATTCTAGCAACAAATAAACCTCTTAAATCAAGGAAAAAAAATTTGGAAACTAACTGAACAAGAAAATTTGAATCTAATTGCTAAGGATGAGAAACTAATCTGTAAAGTTTAGAGGCTAAATTTGGAACCTCAAGCTGGAGAATAAAGTTTAGATCATTCCTAGCTTGGAATTTAATTTCTTAACTTTATTCGTGGACGAGCTTTTGTTAGAACATCTGCCACTTCGAGGTTGATAGGTGTGTAATTTAAGTTCAAAACTAGCTTTAGAAAAATTGACTACAATAAGGGAAGCAAGTCATCTGTGCTTAGAGAAAGATGAAGCAGAAGCTATTAGCTATGTTTGACTACACTTCTAAATTTTACATGCTATCGGTGTTCAATGACATGGCCAAGTGGGGGTAACAATAGGTAACATGATATTTGAAGAGACTTAAGTTGATGATCTGAGATCCAGTCGGGTTGCAAGAGGTGTGTGACTATAGAAGAAGCACATAATTTGGCAATGAAGGCCAAGATGATGGAAAAATGAGAAGATTGATATTGCCAATTACCATCACCCCATTGCAGAGGCATTATGGGAACTTCTGCAGTTGGGAATGCCAACAGGGGCCAAGCACGCATGGAAAACTCTTTTTCCTATACAAGGAACCAGAACTAGAAACTTAGGAGGAGATGTTAGAAACTTGACATATCAGGGCCATCCAATGTTCCAACCCATATGGAAGGCCTCTTCAGTAAAGTGCTTCCAATGTGGCCGCCAAAGGCACCAATCTAATGAGCAGTGTTATTAAAAATGAGAAAGGTGCTCAGGTGAGGCGAGGTGAGGCCCTAGCGCTTCAACACTCTCAAGGTGAGGCGCCTTCAATGAGGCAAGCCTAAGCGAGTGTTTTTTGCCAGGCGTCAAGCATAAAAAAAGCGCACCTGTTTTTTTTTTATGCTATCATCCCTATATTTAATGTTTTCGATTAGTCTTAATTGGGATTTTAAAAAAGCACACTTACTAATATGGAAGAAAATTAATTTAGGAGAAAAACTAGGTGATTTTAAATAGGCACACCTACTAATAAGGAAGGAAATATATTTAGGGGAGAAAAATTAGGCGATTTAAGAAAGGCACACCTATTAATAAGGAGGGATATAAATTTCGGGAGAAACTAGGTGATTTTAAAAAGACACACTTACTAATAAAGAGTGATGAAATAAATTTAGAGCAATAAAACTAGGTGATTTAAGTGCACAATCACTATTTTTTAAAAAAAATAATAAGTAAATTAAGGGATTAACTAATTAATTAGAGAAAATTGAATTGGCAGCAAAAGTTGCACTCTAAATCTAGTGATGGAGTTGAAGCTAGTTTAGATGATGAGGATGATGATATTGTAGAAATAGATGATTTATGAAGATAGAATTTGTACTCTAAAAACTTGAGTGGTTCTAGACTTCTAGGAATGTTTTGTTTGACTTTATGTTATGCTTTATTTGACTTTATGTTTTTGAAATTGAAATAAAATGGAGACAAGGAGATTCTGTTTTTGGTTTCTCAAAAACCATCATGAACTCAAGGTACAAGGCTTCTGTTTGTAGGGTTGTACATTCCTAATTTACCTGCCTAGTTTTGGAAGTAATACAAATTAAAACAACTATACAAATCAATCAATGACAATTACACAAATCAATCAATGATAGCTAATCAATTATCTAAATCTTTCCATATTATCTACACCCCCTTCAAGTTGGTGCATAGATGTTGATCATGCCCAACTTGTCAATGAAAGATTCAAACTTCGGTCTGAAATGGCCTTTAGTAAGAACATCAGCTATTTGTTGTTCAGAAGTAACAAACGGCATACAAATAACTCCGTTCTCCAGCTTTTCTTTAATGAAATGCCTATCAATCTCAATATGCTTTGTACGATCATGTTGAACTGGGTTGTTTGCAATGCTTATAGCTGATTTGTTATCACAAAACAGTCTCATAGGTACTTCAACATCAAATCTCAGTTTTTCAAGAATTCTTTTAATACATAATACTTCGCAAACTCCATTTGCCATGGCCCTGTACTCCGCTTTGGTTTGCTTCTAGCAACAACACTTTGCTTTTTCCTTCGCCAAGTAACCAGATTTCCCCATAATAATGTACAGTAACCAGAGGTTGATCGTCTATCTGAAACTGAGCATGCCCAATTTGCATCAGTGAAGATTTCTACACTCTTTTGATCACTTTTCTTAAAGAACAACCCCTTTCCAGGAGTGGTTTTTAGATACTTGATAATCTTAATTACTGCCTCCAAATGTTCTTTATAAGGTGAGTGCATGTATTGACTCACAACACTGACAGCAAAGGCGAAATCAGGTCTTGTAAGAGACAAATAAATAAGTTTTCCTACAAGACGTTGATACATGCCTTTAATAATGGGAACTCCATTGGAAACTTCTCCTAACTTTTGATTAGGATCCATGGGTGTATCACTTGGTCTACAACCACTCATTCCTGTCTCTTTAAGCAAGTCAAGAACATACTTCCTTTGTGACACAGAAATTCCCATCTTTGATCTTGCAACCTCCATTCCTAAGAAATAGTGTGTAGGCCCAAGTCCATAATTTCAAAGCCAGATGTTTCCTCGAACCTGTTGATCTCATCACCATCATTCCCTGTAAGTATTATATTGTCCATGTGCACAATCAGGATAGCCATCTTTCTGTCAATCGTGTGTTTAACAAACATTGTATGATCAAATTGTCCTTGACTATACCCCTTTTTCTTCACAAACTGGGTAAATCTGTTGAACCATGCATGAGGAGATTGCTTTAGTCCATAGATTGATTTCTTCAACTTGCAAACTTTCCCTCTAAACTTCTCTTCAAATCCAGGTGGTGCATCCATATAGACTTTCTCTACTAGTTCTCCATTGAGAAATGTATTTTTAACATCAAGGTGGAACAATGGCCATTCCAAATTCGCAGCCATAGAGAATAATGGTCGAATAGTATCCTGATAGTTAACTCCATAGGTTTGCGTAAATCCCTTTACAACTAGCCTTGCTTTATAGCTATTGGAAATATAGTCCCACATCGGTTGCGTGATAGAGGTGTAATGTGTTTATATATAGGTATAGGGGTTGAACCACTAAGTCTTGAGACTTTTTGAAGTAAGATCCCTAAACTTATGTATAACCCATATAGGGCCTACTAGTACAAAATATAAAATCTAACATGGTATCAGAGAAATATAGTGGAGCCCAATATATATATTAAAAAAAAAGATATTAAGACCTCTGAGACACAAGTGGTGTACAAGTCCATGCGAGTAGAACCTCTGACACAAAGTTGTGTACAAGTCCATGTGAGTAGGACATCTGAGACATAAGTAGTGTACAAGTTCCTTAATCAAAGTGTCAAGATTGAAAGTTGTTTTAATATTGGTGTTACCATAAGAATTATCAATCTCAAACACCGAGTCTTCATATCCTTTTTCCTCCTGAAGAGGAAAACTGAAAAAACTTTTAGACTCAGAACGTAACATCCATTGTGACAAAAAAAAAACGTTTTTTGTTAGGATCAAAACATTTATACCCTTTCTGTGTCGGAGAATATCCTAGAAAAACACATTTTATTGCCCTTGGATCTAACTTATCTGGATTATGGTTGTGTATATGAACAAAAGGCAACACATCCAAAGACTCTTAAAGGTAAATCTGAAGTCAACCTAGACATTGGAAAGAATGTTTTGAAAACTATCAGAGGAGTTTGAAATTTTAGAACCCTTGAGGGCAACTTGTTGATAAGGTAAGTAGTGGTAAGAATTGCATCGCTCCACAAATATTTATGAACTTTAGTGGTAAACATCAAGGACCTAGCTACTTCTAGAAGGTACTTATTTTTTTTCCCTGCTCCATTTTGTTGAGGAGTGTTATTACAAGAGCTGTGATGAACAATTCCTTTTTCCAAGAAGAATGACCCCAAAATTTGATTGAAATATTCCTTTCCATTGTCACTTCGAAACACTTGAATTTTTGGTTGAAATTGGGTTTCGATCATATTATAAAAATTTTTAAAAACATTTTCAGCTTCAGATTTTTCTTTGAGTAGATAGACCCAACTTAGGCGAGTATGATCATCAATAAATGTTATAAACCATTTTTTTAAAAAATTGGTTAATGTCCTAGAAGGACCCCAGACATCACTATGAACAAGAGAAAAAAGCTTAGATGGTCTATATGGTTGAGTGGGAAAAGATGCACGATGGTGTTTTGCTAATTGACAAGTGTCACACTGAAATGATGATAAACTTTTATTACGAAACATTTTTGAATAGAGATGTTTTAAATATTGAAAGCTAGGATGACGTGACCTACAATGTTGTAACATTATTTCAGCATCAATAGTACTAAAGCATGCACCAAGATCTGAGGATTGCGGTAGCTGACACAGAGTTTTATCATCAAAGTAATAGAGACCTCCATACTCTCTAGCACTGCCAATCATCATCCCCGTATCCAGTTCCTGAAATTCACAGCAATTTGGAAGAAATTTAGCACAACACTTCAATTCACGGGTTATTTTACTGACAGACAAAAGGTTACAAGAAAGATTTGGAACATGAAGGACATCATGAAGAATAAGAGTGTTAGAGATGGCAATTGACTCTTTTTCAGCAATTGCTGAGAGAGAACCATCAGCAATCTTAATTTTTTGATTGCCTGCACAAGGGATATAGGAAGAAAATAATTTAGAAATACCTGTCATATGATTAGTGGCACCTGAATCTATTATCCATGGGACATTGAGGTATAATTGACACATTAAAGACAGCAGATTGAAGGTAGTTACCTTTCTGGGCTAAGGAACAGAAAGAGGAAGCAGGATTAAAGAATTGCGTGGATTGAAAGAGTCTATACAGTTGTTCTAACTGTTCCTTGCTGAATGAAGGTGTCCCAAGAGCAGTTTTAGTGCTTTTATTCTCCTTTATGATTGAGTGAAAAGCCTTTGTATCACGATTAGGTTGCATGGGAGTTCGTGGCTTCCAATTGGGAGGTTTCCCTGTGTAAATCCCAACAAGTCTCTCTAGTGTGTGTGGTTTGTGGCCGTGATCACACCACACTTTTTCACCTTTCTTATTAGCCCGTGCTAGAAATAGAGAATTACTATGATTGTTTCTACTTATTAGGGCTAAAACTTCTATAGGATATGAGTTTTTTTCACCCAACATCACCCGAATGTCGACTTCTTCTCGTCGCACCTCTGCAAACACTTCTCGAATTGATGGCAAAGGAGGTCTGCCAAGGATCCAGTCCTTAACTTGATCAAGACTCTTATTTAATCCTGCCAAGAATTCAAACACACGGTCATTTTCCATTCTTTTCAAATAACGAACACTATCTATGGTACAAGCCCAATTATCTTCATGGCATAGATCAAGCTCTTGCCATAACGCCTTCATCTCGTTATAATATTCAGCAACCTCACAATCTCCTTGCTTCGTTTGTCAAAGTCTTGTCTTTAACTCAAAAATCTGCCAAGAATTTTGGAGATCTGAGTATGTCTCTTGGACCGCATCCCACACATCCTTTGCGGTTGGAAGAAACAAATATATTTTGCCGATTGTAGCCTCCATAGAATTGATCAACCAAGTTGTGACGAGAGAATTTTCTGACTTCCAAGTTGGCCATGTTAGATCTGCTTGTTCGGGCTTCTTTGTCTCGCCAGTGAGATAGTTGAGTTTGCCCTTGCTATCGACCACCAACTTAATAGATTGCGCCCACTCCAAATAATTTTTACCATTCAACTTGTGAACAATTAACTGGACAGGAAAATTCTCGACTCCGTTGGGGTTTATAGACCTTGACGGTAGCGCCCTACGCTTACTCCAGAAGATATTGCAGTAGACCCAGACATGGCTGTTTGCGCCATTATAACAAAAAAGAATGGAGAAAAAAAATCTGGCTACTTGACCTCTCTCTGATACCATGAAAACTTAAACAAAATGGAGACATGAAGATTGTTTTCTTGGTTTCTCAAAAACCATCATGAACACAAGGTACAAGGCTTTGGTTTATAGGGCAGTACATTCCTAATTTACCTGCCTAGTTTTGGAAGTAATACGAATTAAATCAACTATACAAATCAATCAATGATATGGAAATCTATTAATGACAATTACACAAATCAATCAATGATAGCTAATTAATTATCTAAATCTTTCCATATTTCTACAGTTTTGCTTTGCTTGACTTTAATTATTCCAAAAATTATATATGTATATATATACAAGTTATTTATTAACTAGCGGTTTACTTCGCTCGGGCGTATGCCTTTCGTGGCACCTCTCGCCTCAGGCAATAAAAAGTCTTAGCACCTTAAGAGCGCCTAGTGCTTTTAATTACACTGGTAATGAGTGTCTCATGAGACGACCTGCCATTCTTGCTGAGCATGTCAAAGCTTATCAAGGGGCAAAGTAGAAAGATATTGTCTAGAACCAACAAAAAAATATGGAGAAGAAACATTTGAAGGAGCAGAATTCACGGTGGAAGAAGAATGAATGGCATAACGCCATTCAAAGATTGTTGGTATCTCTAAAATAGGAAGAACTATCTCAACAAAATAGGATTTTCCATCCCCATTGTTCAATCAATAAGAAGGTTTGTGACTTGATTGTCGATAGTGGTAGCTGTGAAACTTTTATAGCCTTATGGGTGGTGCAACACTTAAAGCCTCCCCATTGAACCACATCCAAAGTCTCATATTGGAGAGTGTATAAGAAATGAGCCCCAAATTCAAGTCTTCAAGACGTGTCAAGTACCAATTTCCATTGGGAAACACTAAAAGGATGAGGTGTTGTTTGATGTTGTTGATATGGATGTCGGGCATTCTCTATTAGGGTGCCCTTGGCAATTTGATGTGGGTTGTATTTATCATGTCCAAGATAACATTTAGTTTTTTTCATGGAGTGCTCACAAGATCGCGATGGTGCTCGTATCTATTGTTAGAAGCCTGTGGTGAGAAGTAAGAGCAGGAGCCATTAGCACCAACAGTATTTATTGTTGTGTCCCGAGCTAAGACTTTTACCTCTAGCTTTAACAAAGAATAAGCCTTACATGGGGTTGTGTAAAAAGCAATACTAACACAAACATTTCCCTCCTAAAACTGTCACAACACCTAGTTTGCAAAGTCTGCTCGGATATCTTGCTTGACGACCTACCAAATGATCGCCATCCTTAAGGGAGCTAAAACACCACATGGATCTCATGGTTGGTGCTAGTCTACCCAATTTTTCACACTATCACATGAGTCCTAGGGAAATTGAAGGCTTGCTGGAGAAAATTGAAAAATATTGAGGAAAAGGTTCATTAGGGATAACATGAGTCCGTGGTGGTATCAGCCATAAGATTCCAAAAAAGATGGGACTTGGCAGATGTGCATTGACAACCAAGCAATAAACCAGGCCACTATCAAATATCAATATCCAATTCCATGATTGGAGGTTCTCAAAGATTGACCTTCGCATTTCTATCACCGAATTCGCATTCGTGCAGAGGATGAGTGGAATAGAGCTTTCAAGACATTGGATGGGTTGTATGAATGGTTAGTCATGCTATTCGGGCTTACAAATGTGCCAAGTATATTCATGAGGTTAATGACACAAGTATTAAAACTCTTCAATGGCAAATTCTTGGTTGTTTATGCTGATGACATCCTTATTTTTAGTAAACATTGTGAGGAACGTGAGTGACACCTTAAGAAAGTGTTGTGAGTTCTTATAAAACATCAGCTTTTCATTAGCCACAAAAAGTGTTACTTTATGACCACCATGGTAATGTTCCTTGGATTTGTTATCAGCAAAGAAAGAGTACAAGTTGATGAGGAAAAGGTGGGAGCCATCCAGGATTAGCTTACACTGACAATTATTGAAGAAGTTTGAAGTTTCTTTGGGTTGGCGTCATTTTCCCGGTGTTTTATTAAAGTTTTTAGTACCATCACAGCGCTAATGACTGAGTGTGTGAAGAGGCAGTGATTGCAATGGAATGCTGCAGCCTAGTCCAATTTTGAAGCTATCAAAGAGCACCTGTGCAAGGCTCTGGTGTTGACATTACCTAGCTTTGAAAACCCATTTAAATTTGAGTGCAATGTTAGTGGCATCGGGACTAGAGTTGTTCTGATGCAAGAGAAGAAACCAGCAGCATTCTACAGTGAGAAACTCAACGATGTTCGGCAAAAATGGTCAACGTATGGCCAAAAATTCTACTCAATTGTAAGAGCTCTCGAACACTGGGAACACTAACTTGCCCCGCATGAGTTCATGCAATACACAAACCATTAGTCCCACAAACATTTGGGAGATCAAAAACAAGTGAGCCGAATGCATGCTAGGTGGATTGCCTTTCTACAAAGGTCTTTCTTTACCATTGAGCACTAGTCAGGAGCATTGAATTGGGTTGTAGATGCATTTAGTGAAAGAATAGCCTTGCTAACAACACTAACAATGGAGATTTCGGTTTTAAAGCACCTAAAGATCTATACACTAGAGATGATGATTTCAAGGACACTTGGAGTTGATGCTTAAAAGGAGTGGTGTGACGATTTTCATGTGTTGGATGGTTACATGTTCAAGGGTAATCAACTGTGTATCAAGGGCCTCCTTAGGGGAAAAATTCATGTGGGACTTCCATGGATGGGAACAAGGCGGGCATCTAGTGTGTGTCATGACAATTGCTGTGGTTGAAGAAAGATACTTTTAGCCACAATAGAAAGGGCCCTCGACAAGCTTATTAGCTGTTGTTATATATGCCAAAAAGCAATAGAGCATGAACAAACCATTGGACTATATTTGCCATTACCTATTCCTAATTCGATCTAGGAGATCACAATGGACTTTGTGCTGGGGCTACCAAGGACCCCATGACATGCCGATTCAATGTTTTGTGATGGTTGGCTGATTCTTTAAAATGACACATTTTATAGCATGCAAAAAGATTTTTGATGCATTATGTATGGGCAAATTGTTTTCCAAAGTGGTCCATTTGTATGATGTCCCACTATCCATAACCTCAAACAAGGATTAAAAGTTTGTATGGTCAAACTGAGGTTCTTAATAGAACATTAGGAAGCACAATTTGATGCATCCATAGTAGCGGACCTCTGTAGTGGGATCAAGCCCTCACTCATGCACAATTTGCTTATAATAACTCTGTTCGAAGTGCCACTGGTGTGTCTCCTTTTGCTATAGTTTATTCTGAAACACCTGAAACGCCTCACTGTAATTTGGACCTTGCTTAGTTAGCAGAAAAACACCCTGTGCATTCAACAATGAAGCAAATGATGTCATAAATGCAGGAAGTTAAGGGTGCGGTGAAGCAAAGGTTGGACGAAGCCAGCGCTTGCTACAAGATTACAGTTGATAAATACAGGCGACCCAAGGAGTTTAATGAAGGAGACATGGTGATGATGCATCTCAGAAAGGAAAGGTTTCCTGCTGGAACCTATAGCAAGTTGTAGTTGAAGAAATTTGGACCTTTCAAGGTTTTGAAGAAGATAAATAGCAATGCATATGTAGTGGATTTACCTTAAAAAAGCAAGGATGTCTAAAACTTACGATTTGTCTGATCTGTTTGAATATCATCTTGAAGCTCCTTTGTATCCCACTTAACTCGAGGGCTGAGTTCTTCATTGGTGGGTGTGACTGATGTAGACAGAGGATTGGCCTGCAAATGCAGGAGAGCTACTAACACCTTACAAACTAGGTTTTTGGTGTTTTTACTTAGTCTGCATGACCAAGGGTTTGACCAAGGTTAATTATCTACTCTTACCAGTTTAGCTCCCCATATATAGAGTGATGTGCTAGGACAAGCGGGCTCCACACTGTTGGATTTTCAATACTGGTCTTTATCATTTCCCCTTGTATATAAGAGCAATAGCCAGTAGTCGATCTTCAATCTATAATACATTCTGTCCAATTAGCATCTGAGTAGACTTCAAGACCTTTAGGTTTTCTTTTTTTTTTTTGTAAAAAAAAATCCTTTACTAGGAGTATGAGTTGTTTTCAATAATCTAAGAATCCGGTGAATTGCCACAAGATGTTCTTCATTGGGCTTGTTCATAAATTGACCTACAGCAATAACAGGAAAACCTATGTCTTGTGTGAAATAGATAAATAAGTTTTTCTACAAGCCGCTGGTATCTTTCTGCATCAACTAGTGGACTGTTTCCTTTATAACCAATTTTATAATTTGATTCCATTGGAGTGTCCGCGGGCTTGCATCCTAACATTCTAGTTATACTTTTTGGATTGTGAGGTTATAACTAGACATGGCCATTTGGAACCGAAAACGTGGAACCGAACCGGAACCAAACCGCCAAAAACCGGAACCGGAACCGTAAAAACCGTAACCGTCCTAAAACCGGAACCTGAACCTTCATACAAGGTTCGGTTCCGGTTTCAAAATTTGAAAACCGTGTAACTGCCGGTTCAAACCGGCGGTTCAACTGTCGGTTCCAATTAAATCAAAATATTATATATATTATATAAATAATTTCATGGACTCATGATATCTATTATCTAATTAGGTTTGAGTCGTTTGACCATTTGAGTCATGTGATCTGCAATAACCAAATTGATTAGGTATGAATCGTCTGATTGTCTAATCTGATTCATTTGAACAATTGACTTGAACAATTGAACCGATTGATTAAATTATTAGAAATTTAGGAGTTAGAACCATTAGTAATTAGCTAGCATTAGCCATTAGGACGATGATGCAAACAATTAGACATTACGAAAATATGGGAAATGTGTATAATAAAAATAAAACAAGTACGTGGGCTTTGATTCCCCGGGAGGATATGTAGGCAACTTGATATAATTAAGTTCAAGCCTTTTATTTTTTTATTTCTTCTCCTATTGTTTGTTTTAAATTATTAATATTTTTATTTTTTTAATAAACTATTGTATTAAATTAATTCTTGTGTTTTTGTGTTCATTTTAATTTGAAATATTGGATTATTTAGTTAAAAAAAAAAACCCCGAACCGTATGAACCGTCAAACTGGAACCGTTGAACCGAACCGCCAGAACCGGAACCGGAACCGAACCGAACCGGAATCGCCAAGAACCTTGCCTAGACGGTTCGGTTCCGGTTCAAGATTTCTTTGAACCGGAACCGGCGGTTCCTGAACCGTGGCCATGTCTAGTTATAACTATGATAAGATCAGGGAGTTGTTGCTTCTCTAGTATATTTATTTCAGGACAAACACTGGGCATCTTCCAAGGTCTTGGTGTAAGGTAGGCAATCTAGAAACCCTGGAGGAAACTAACAAACAGCTAAAAGAGCAACAAATTACAAAGAAAGAAAGGAAAACAGACTCAATAAAAACCAGCAAGGTTGATGGTCTTCATCAGCCAGTTGGGACGCTCCATACCCTTATGGAAGAGTGAAAGTTGGGTCGCGTGGATACCCCGTCCAGCCAACACATTTGCAACACGATTCCATTGATGCGGGATATATTCCAGCTTCGGACTGAGCAGACGATGCAGGAAACTCTTGACCTCATTGATAGAATCATTGAACCACCAAAGGTCCAAAAACTCCACATCATGCAGCGCTTTCCATACAGTGTCCATACTGATGTATATGTTAGAGCACTTCTCCCGGGCCTCCAAGCAGGACCTCAAAGCAAGGCAGACAGCCTTTAAACAAATGTCCAGATTATCAACAAAGACGCATGGACTCATCCCTGCATAGCAAACACTCCCATTAGAATCAATCAACACAAAACCAAGGCCACCCCTACCTGTAGCTGCATTCCACACAGCGGTAGAGAACATCCCCAAAGAACTAGGTTTTGGTCGATTCTGCATAAGATAAACCTGCAATTTAGTGTTATAGGTTCCCATGGAAAACTCTTTTACCTGACCCACAGCTAAGTTGGCACACTTAACAATGTCAAGTGGCACATGCTTAAAAATACAATTGCATCTACACTTCCAAATTTGCCACAGAGTTGCAGCAATCAAAGAAGCCACAGTCTTAGAGTACCCACCATTATTATACATCTCAAGCCAAAGACCACCAATATATAAATCCAGCAGATTAATATCTATATTGGCAATATTCTCCACCATTCTCCAAATTCTGATACTAAAATGACATTGAGTAAAAAGATGGTGAGCAGATTCCAGAATTAGGCCACAAAAGATACACGAATTAGCAGGACCAAGATTTAATTGATACAAAAAATCATAAGTTTTGATCTTACCATGCATTAACAACCAAATAAAAGATTTAGCTTTTGGGGCGATAGACAATTTCCAGATGTTGGCCCACCCATTCCACGTCACAATTTCATCATGGTTACCATTCAGGAAATTATAAACACTAGCAGAAATCTTATTACCTCTTACCTTTTGGGACCATGTCCAATGATTGTTGCCCTCATAACAAATTTGACCATAAAAACAAAGAGGGGACTCCCAAGTGTGACCAAATAGCAGATTAAGCGCATCCAAGTTCCAAGAATGATTGACAATCAAATCATCCATTGTAAGCTCTTCCAAATTAAGATTCATGTTAAGAAAAACAGGTTTGTATGCAATGGGAATATCAAATATCCAGGCATGATGTAACACAGAAGTAATAGTAGGATTAACAACATTAATCCACATAAAAGGATTGAGAATAGATGCATTAGCACACAAACCCCTGAAAAAAGCAGAACATTTAGCTGGCGGTTTCATGGCCCAAAAATCAAAATCACCATATTTTAATAAAAGAATATCCACCCAAAGAGAATCAGCTTTGTTAACAAACTTAAACAAATTTTTGGCCATCAGAGAGTGTTTGACTTTGAGCAAGTTCCTAATGCCTAAACCCCCCTCAGACTTGCAATAAGTAATGGTGCCCCAATTAACCAACGGCATGCCATTACCCTAATCATGGTTAGCCCACAAGAATTTCCTAGCGATTTTGGAAAGCTTAGAGAGAACAGAGTCCGGGATAGGGTAAACAGAAAGATAGTATATGGGAGCAGCCATCATGATGCTGTTGATGAGAACAGCCTTACCAGCTTTAGAAAGTTTCGCAGAACCCCACTGAGCAGCAGCCAAATTCAAGCGCTGAATCATGAAATCAAAATGGGATATGGCAAGACGCTTAGGGGAAATAAGCACACCTAAGTAAGTAAAAGGAGTTTTACCAAGCTTGAAGTTTAAAATGTTACAAATTTTGCTCGAGACCCTGCTATTACACCAGTTAGGAAAGAATATTTCAGATTTGCTCTGGTTAGGAACCTGACCAGAGATGTGAGCATACACATTCAGACAAAAACCAATGTTTCTAGCTGTTCTAACAGATGCAGTCGAGACCAGAATAAGATCATCTGCATACATCAGATGATTAAAATTATTATGCAGATTGGGAGAGAACCCAGGAATCAGACCAAGAGACCTAGCTTTGTTAAGAATGGCAGTAAGATTCTGGGCCACCAGAATAAAAATGTAGGGAGATAAATGATCTCCTTGTCTAATGCCCCTGCTAGGCTTAAACCAATTGGAAGGTCTCCCATTAATGAGAATGGAAAAAGAAGAAGCATCAAGACAAGTTCTAACATACGCAATCCAAATACTAGGGAAATTCATCTTAGTAAGAGTTGCTAGAATAGTATTCCAAGCAATAGTATCATACGCCTTCTCTATATCAACCTTAACAAGCATCCTAGGGGGGATGGTCCTCTCCTGATTTAATGAGTGAACTATTTCCTGAACCGAAATGATGTTATCCACAGGAGAACGACCCGGCACAAAGCCACATTGCTCCAAACCAATTAAACTATCAATAACATCTTTAAGACGATTAGCAAGGATCTTGGTGATGATTTTATAGGCCACATTGCACAACGAGATGGGACGAAAATCAGAAGCCAATTTAGGGTGATCTTTCTTAGGAATAAGAGTAATATAAGTTCTGCCCCAAGCTCTAGGCATCACAGAATTCTGAAAGAAATAGTTAATGGCAGCCACTAAATGAATCTCAATGTCATTCCAGAAGAATTTATAAAATTCCACATTCATACCATCCGGACCCGGAGATTTACCATCAGATAATGAGAGCAAAGTGGTATAAATCTCATCCTTGGACACAGGCCTAATCAGGAAATTATGCTTATCAATAGGAAGAATTGGCAAATCAGAAGGAAGAGCATTAATAAACCACTCAAGAGGCCTAGAATCAGTATTATTCCAGAGCTTAGAAAAATGCTCAACAAGAACATGATCAATTTGAATAGAATCAGTAAAGCAGCTACCATTACTATCAATGATATGATTAATAGAATTATGGTGTCTACGCATCCTGACACTTTTGTGAAAAAAGGCAGAATTTGTATCCCCACCAATAATCCAATTAAGTCTAGATTTTTGGGCCCATCTATTGTGATGCTGTCTCAGCAAAGCTCTGTATCTGTTCTGAAGACTCCTCAGATAGTCCAAATCTAAGTTAGAGCTTAACCTATCATCAACTTCTAGAGCTTGGAGCTGAACTTCAATAATCTTAAGTTCCTTATCAAGATCTCCCAAACCATATTGCCTAATAGCACAAACCCCACGTCTCACACGGGCCAATACATGGTAAAAAGCATGCATCGGGTTGGAATGTGCAGTATGACTTAAGGCTTTGCGAATTTCAAAAATATAATTAGCATGCTCCAACCAATAATTTTCAAAACGAAAGATGCGACGAGGGGCAACATTAATATTATCAATATTGATAATCATGGGAGAGTGATCGGAAAAGAGTTTAGGAAGGTACTTGACATGAATAGACTTAGACCCTGCTAACCAAATGTCATTCACCAAGCATCTGTCGAGTCTGGCCCAGCGACGAGCAAGTCCCCGTTGTCCATTGCACCAAGAATAAGTAGCACCCGAATAGCTAACATCAACAAGAGAGTTATCAGAGATAAATTTAGAGAAGAAAAAAGCTTTTCTAGCGTAATAATAGAAGTTGCCTCCCTTATGTTCAGAAGTGGACATAATTGCATTAAAGTCACCCAACACAAGCCAAGGGAGGTTCAATCTTAGAAGAAGCGATAATTCTTTCCAAAGCTTTTTCTGGAGATTAATATGCTGAGCATTATACACCACAGAAATAATCCAAGGGTGATCTGCATAGGAGGAGAAAATTAGATGCAATACTCGGGAAGAATGAGCTACAGGAGAAAACTTCCCCAGATGTTTCTGCCAAAGACAGATGATCCCCCCGGAAAAACCCTCCGCAGGAATGGCCACCCAGTCCCAATGCCGGACGAAATGGGAACAGAAACGCCGGACCCGGTCCTCATTAGCCCTGGTCTCCACCAGCGCAATAAAATCAAGCTTATTCTCCCACATGAGCCTCTTAATATGCTTAATCTTATCGAAACCCATCGAGCCTCTACAGTTCCATCCTAATATCTTGAGTCGTCCTGTCATAAAAAACCAAATAGAAGAGAAAAGCACAAAAACCAGGATAACAAGATTATTAACGAAAACAAGTAAACAGCAAAAAGAGCTAACGGATAAACACCAAAAGGATTAAACTGGAGGTGAAGGTGATCTTGAGATCCGTATGGGATCCCCATCATCGCTTTCCCCCAGTCTTCCTTTCTTCTGAGAAACCTTTTGCAACACACTCCCTTTCCGGGCCAACGAGTCCTTCCTCAAACCTTCTTGGGCCTTACGAAGAGTAGTCGAATCCTCAATTTCGTCATCAAACACCATGTCATGATCAGCTTCTTCTGATTCCGCCACGGAGTCATCAGAAAACTCAGATCCTTCCTCCTCATCATCCGAAAGTATGCTTTCCAAACGTTCAACTGCTTGCTGATGAGCATTAAGAGCCTCCCCTTCTTTGTTACTAGACTCGTCAAAACCTTTAAGAATGGAAGGCGGAGCCTCAGGATCAACAGCAAAGGGGACTGAAACCCTAGCTATCTCTCTTCTCTTCCCAGGGCTAGGAGAAACCAGGAAACCGGAAACCGAACCAGAAGCCTCTATGAGAATCTTTTTCCCTTTTTTTGCCTGATAGGACGGCCCTGGTGTATCTTGAGTACATGCCGCCTTGGGACCCATCCCAACTGTAGCCTCGAAAGAGACCGTTTCTTTATGGGGTTGAGAGAAAGGAGACAAATTGTCAGAGGGCTGGCAGGCGTGAGTCTCAAGGTCTGGTAAAGTGGTATTGGGAAGCGAAGGCGTAGGCGACCGTTCAGACCCCTGGTGGGACAGGCCACCACGGCCACTACCGCGTAGCCTGAAGCCACCACGAGTACTGCCCGTTCTCCCCCTGCTTTCCACGTGTTGCCCATCCAGATCGGAAGAGGCAATGGAAGCATCTCGATGAACATGAACGTTAGAGATACCATCATCCCTACCCCCCTGACGCACGTGAGAGCCACGTGCAACAGAGAACCCTGCCCCGCCACGAGTCCTCCCCCTGCTTCGCCGGCGAGAAGCAATCATCCAAGCACCGAACTCATGTGTTGGAGTCTCATAGATTGGATTCTCATCCTCCCTCCGGATATGGTCCTGGTCACCAGAAGACGGACCTGCTACCACCTTGCCCTGTGATCCCTCCGGTACGGACCTAGAAGTGATTGGATGGTTGCCACCAATTGGGGCATCCTCCATCATCTGGTCCTCCGGTGGACAACCAGGGCGGCGGCTGCAGCCGGTGGACCCATGACCGACCAAACCACAGAGATAACAGAACGTAGGTAATCTCTCGTACAGAATCACAACAAAAACTCTAATATCCCCATCCTCTACCCAGAAGCCTCTTTGCAAAGGACGAGCTAGGTCAAGCTCTAAACACACCCTCGCAAACCGAGCACGAGAAAGAGAAAGGGTAAGCTCATCAACTTTCAAAAGTTTGCCAATGGGCTCCGTGATAGATTCCAGAGATTCGCCGTCCCACGGTTCAATTGGCAGGTTGTGTAGCTGCAGCCACACCATCGCTCTTGTAAGCTTGGAGTGAGCCGGCTCGAAATAGGGTTGCCAAGGCACCAGTTGGAGCGTGAGTCCGTTCACCGTCCAGGGACCCCCAAAGAGCAGCTGCTGCTTGGTAGCCTCTGTCTCACACCGGATAAGCAAATACCCATTGGGCATATCCGAGATGTGCACAATACCATACGATTTCCACAGACCCAGAAGAACAGACTTAACCGATTCAAAAGGAGGAGATTTACCAAACAACTTGCCATACAGAGCAAGTTGGAATCTCCGGTGAGCTCTCTGCTTGGTTTCAGCATCCACCCTCACGGTTTCAGTGACTGAAGCTTTGAGCCTGGTTAGAGTTGCATCATCCAGTAGAGCAGAAGTCGCCGGACGTTTATGCACCGCACTTGCAATGTCTGCCCACGAAGGAGGAGGAGGAGGTTCACCAGTGGAGGCCATGTCTGCTTCTTAGTTACAATGCATGATCTGTAAACTACCTTGATGCTTATGACTTCCACTTTTATGAACAGAATCAGTACCACATTCCAGGTTGTTCATCCTTCAGGTTGTTCATCCTTCAGTTTGTTTAATTCCTCATGTCAGACTTCTCTATGTTTATCTTTTATGTTTAGTGTTTTTGTCTTGTATAATTAATTATGTCTTCTCTTGAATTAGTGTTTCATATTTTGCAAAGATGTTTTGTTCAAAAAGTGAATTTAAAAAAAAAAAAAAAAGGCAGAAGAAGAATGAAGAAAATTGGGAAAAATGCAACATGAAGTATATACATTTATTTTCTAATAATGATATTTATCTTGAAAACTATGGCATTCAGATCTAAAGAGTGTAGGATTAGATTATTTTTTTCATAGATCACAATTACTTATTGATAAAATTTAGAATACTATCTATATAAAAAAAATTAATGGATTATCTTCTGTCTTTTTCCAAGAAATAATACACATACACAAGTCCTTTCTACTCTATTCCCATGAACATAGCTTCATTTCTGAAGAAACTGATGAAATGCTTAGTATCCTAATTGAGGATATGATTTACTTTGTATTTATGATCAAAGGACGAAGTACACTTGCATGACAAGGGAATAAAAGATGTGTGTATAGAAGCCCAAAAAATAATAATAAATAAATAAATAAATAAAAACAAAACAAATCTAAAGCTTTAAAAGTGTCAATTTACTTTCTTTCTTTTTTTTCTTTTCTTTTTGTCAAGATTTCATGAAGTCTGCTGGTTCTTGATCTAGTCACAAACTATTGCATATAGATGACTACGTTGATTTAGGTATAAGCAAGCAAGCCAAGCCAAGCCCAAACTAAGTAGTAAGTACTTAAGCTTGCCCAATTGAAAAAGTTATCTGTTTTTTTTTTCCATTTCTCTTTCCTGTCTCAAAATTAAATCTGTCCAAGGGTCGAGCTACCTGTTCAGGTTCAAAGGTCCACCCGAAAAATGGGATAACTTGGACAAATATATAAAGCCCCGATGACCGGGTCTTGTACAAAAAAAAATTCATTTTAAAAAGGGCCGGGGTTTCATTCCGGCCCGGCCCAACCCAAATTATAAAATATATTTATTAATTAGTTTGATCATTAATTATTTATTAATTAGTTTTAAATATATTTATCATTGATTCCATTGATTATAATGATTTAAATTTTAGTTTTTGTGATTGAACAAAGTTATGCATTTGGTCATGTTCATAGATTAATATTATTGTTAATTTTTTTTATAACTTATTTATTATTTGATGAAAAATTTATTTGCGTGGGCTTGGGCAGGCTTTTGTTACAAATCATCAAATACAAGTAGACTCTAGCAAAAGTTAAGGCCCGCATTATTGGACTAAGCCGGACTTGGGTAAGCTAGAATTTTAGTACTTATAGACCCAGCCCGGTCCAAGCCACGGACAGGTCTACTCAAAATCATCATTCTGATTCACTGGTATTTTCCCTTTGTGCCCAACAAATATAACCTTATTCATCATAATGACTAATTCTTTATCACATGTTCATCTTAACAAATACCTAATTAGACTGGAGAACAATATGTTAGAGTTTTGGTATTAGGAATCAGGAGGACATGGGAAAGTTTGAAATGTTTATTTTTCAAAGTTATAATAAAGTTATTTAAGAGCATCTGATAATTTATCAATGAGAATTAATAAAAATGTGAGAGATTTCTCTTTGAAAGAGTTGAAACAAATAATCAAATAAAAAATTGTGGTGCTACTATTTTAAGGGGAAAAATGGTTGCCTAAAATAATTACTCAAGTTAAGAATTGTTGTTAAAAAAAATAAAGGCTTTTTTATATATAATTTATTATACTTGAGATAACAATTAACAGGTTTGCCTTGAGCCATTTTGCAGCAAACTGTTCAGATAAAAATCATAATTTTATTAAAGAAAAGGTTATATTCCTCAAACTTAAATATCAAATGTTTCAGAAAATTTGCTATTAAAGATTTCAACCCAAAAATAAAAAACATCATCTATTCCTATTGCCATATTTGGAAGAAGGCTTGCCATCAAAGTTTTAAATTTTTTAATTTAAACAAACAGAGATTTGGGTAAAGGTATTGCTTCTTGTAACAATACTTAAAAAAACTTGCAACTGGCTTTCTTTTTTTTTTTTTTTTTTGGAGGAAAAAGAACTGTACATAGCAGCTATTTATTAAAAAGAACAACAAAGAAAACAAAGCCAATAAAGCCAACAGAGCTATTTATTAAAAACTTGAACCAAAAAAAAAAAAAAAAAAAGCTATCATGGAGAAACAATCTTTGTCCTCGTCTTCTTTTCATTTCCTCTATTCTCCCTTAAATCTTGTATGCAATGTCCTTGTCAACATTTCCATAAAAAGAAAACAAAGCCGATAAAGCGAGTAAATTTTTTGAACAGTCACCCAACTTTGCCTTATTTTCACTTCAGTCATCCAACTTCAAAATGTATCAAAGTGGTCACTCAAGTTTTTAAAAGCATTCACCGGGCAATCACCCGAGACTTTCCGGAACCCAGAATCCTACGTGACTGCCAAAAAGGCTGACTCATCAACTTAAAGTCCACATCAGCAGGCGTACTCGGTGTCCACATGGGTTTAAGTTGCTGACTAGGCTGAACAACCGACACGTCAGCCCTTTCTTCTCCTCCTCCTTCTCTTCTTCTTCTTCTTCTTCTTCTCCTCTGGTTCTTCTCTGTCGTCTTCTTCTTCGCGCCATTGTTCTGGAGACTTGTAAGTTGGTGAGTTTGAATGTATGAACTGGTGATCGAGAGGAAAAAAGCGTCGCTTTCATCTGTGAAAGTAAACAACAAACATTTAGTCGGCCACAATGTCAATTGATTGGGAGATCCGATAAGCAGGGGAGGCGCCGCCGGAGTATTGTAAGTAAAACCCAGATTTGATTCTAGTTTATTTCCTATTTGGTTTTGTAGCATTGCATTCCACCATAGATTAGGAGTTAGGGTTTTTAGTTGGGTTGGGGGTTTTCACTTTTATCGTGGATGATGTACCAAATGTGGGCTTTTATGAGTTAGTGATGCTGTTGAAGTGTTAAATTAGGAGTTGCGGGCAAAGAGAACACAACTTAGATATAATATGTGGAATGTGGTCTCAATGGAATATAATATGTCCTTCTTGTGGTCCCAGGTTGACCAGAACTTGAAAAAAATGCAAAAAACTTTGAATTCTTGTATATGCTATGGTTTTTTCTTTATATATATATATAATCACAAACTTTGCTTTCTTTGTTACTTGCTTCATCAAATGATCAATGCCATATGTGTATATATTAGTTATCTCATCTTTGAACCAAGGCTTTGTAGATTATGCTTAATTTATAGGAAGTTGTTTACCATTTCCATTGCAGACACTATGTCATTATGCAAAAGGCCATAAATGATTAGAAAACAAACCTTTCATGAAGTATTGTACTACATTAATTGAATGAGCTTTTGTTGTTAGGGAGAGAAGCTAATTCAATCTTAACTTAATCTTCAGTTAACACCAATTAGCCAATGATTAGTGGTTATTCCTATCAATTGCTTCTGCCAGTCTGTGTGTGCTTGATGAATTCTTGTCCTGTTGTAATGCACTTAAGTTATCTGATGTAGTGATAGCATTGTAAGAGTTTGGTAAACAAAGATGTGAAACTAATTTCTAGCATTCTTCACAGAGTGTATATATATATATATATTTATAGATTGGCAGAGATGTTCTTCATTTATGTCTTTAGATTGCTTATAATAAATACTATTTGTCTTCATGTTTATTTATCTATAAACTAAGATTAACACTGTATATAATCAAAATTCGGATTAGAATGCTGTATTGGTAAATGCTTGATTGGCTTCATATGACCTTCTAATGCCATTATGTTCTTGTAAACATTGTAAGCGTCAATGAAGAAGTGAATGGTCACTGCTTTGTTCTAGTTACAGTGGACCTTGTTTACATGTCTTCTATTTTCATCGAACTTCTTCCTCTATTGAATTTTAATCAGTGATAGATGAATAATGCAACAGAGCTGTATGTGTTCATAAGTGTATGGGGATAAATTTCCAGTGTATGTGGTCATAAGTGTATGTGTTCATAATTATTTATTATAGCTCTTACAGTTAGGCCAAAATATTAACTATATAAGTTGTGTGTTTTATTTTAGTACCCACAGCATAGCTGTTTACCATTAAGATGCATTCTAGAGTAGGTGGTGTAAAAGATCAGCTGGTTGGCTTAGTGGATTATTGCAGTGCAGATCAAATTTCAAAAATAGAATTGTTATCGATGGGTAGGAGTTTTATGTTAGATGTAGAATGTTGCACAATATGGTGGTTGGATATAAGGCATGGAGCCAAGGAATTAAAAGAAATAAAAACTGACCAAGATGCACTGAATATGGCCATGGCAGTAGATTCCAGTAAGGAAGTCTGTGTGTTCTTTAGGAGTGGATATTGTGCTAATGATGAAGGTGGCTCCAGTAGACTTAGTGCAAAGAACAGTATAATAAGGTGAGGATATTGAAGATAAATCAAACAATTTGGAGGAAGACAATTCAAAGGAAACAGAGGATGTAGAAGAAGAAGATATGGAAGATACAATTATTGGAATGGAAGGTAGAAGGAAAAATGATGGAGAAGATAGTGATCTCCATGATTCTGATTACAGTTTTGATGAGTCAGAAGAAGATCCTGTTGAAGATAGTGAACTAGTTAGTGATATGGCCATGACAGTGGTAAAAGAACCTGAAGAAAACACTGGTGGGGTGCATATTGACTCAGATTATGCTGATTCTGATGACCTAAATTCCTGCTCATCAACAAATGAAGTTGACCTAGTATCAAAAAAGCCTAAATACTCAAAATTCAATGAAGAATGTGACATGAAAAATCCTCAATTCAAGATAGGAATGAAATTTAGGAGCTTCAAACAATTTAAAGATGTTGTCAAGAACTATGGGATAAAGAATAGATATGTAATGGCATTTAAGCCCAATTCGAAGAAAAGGTGTAAAGCATTCTGTAAGAGGGGGTGTCCATTTTATTTATGGGCATCACCAATGGTGAAGGATGGGAGTACAATCCAAATAAAATCAGGGATATTGCAACATGAGTGTTCAAGGGATCACCATAATAGGCACGTGAATGCAGCATGGGTAGTGAGAACTTACTTGGAGCAATTCAGAGCTGATCCTACATGGCATCATCCAGGCTGTCAAAACTAATCAAGAGGTTCAAATCAGTAGATTAGTGGCTTACAGGGCAAAGTGTATAGCACTCAAGTAAGTCACACCCTATATGAAATATTTTCAAGTAACTGACATAGTTTTCATACAATTATGTAGTTGTGTATATTTAATTTGTCATCTTTGTCAACTAGGTTGATTGATGGTGATGAGGAAACACAAATGAGGAGTTTGTATGACTATAGATTAGAATTGATGAGGAATCATCCTAGATCAACTGTGCTTTTCAGATGTGATCAAGGTAAATTTTAGTGTATGTATGTCTGCTTAGCTCCCTTGAGAGAGGGTTTTTTGGCTGGTTGCAGGCAAATTATATCATTGGATGGGTGCTTCCTCAAAGGCCTGTATAGTGGACAACTTTTGTCTGCAGTGGGGATAGATGCTAATGATTGCATCTATCCTTTTGCTTGAGCAATAGTTGGCAAGGAGAACAAAGACAACTGGAAGTGGTTCTTGGAGCTACTGGCAGAAGATGTTGGGATAACAAACAGCTTCCATTGGGCATTTATGACCGATAGACAAAAGGTAAATATAGAATACCTAGGTTCAATTAATTTATTTGTGTGATTTTTATGATTAATTTCATAGTATGACATCTGACCTTTTGTGAGTAATCAACATGGGCAGTATGATGGTAGACTTGGATAGTAAACTATTTGTCTTGTGTGATTACAATTCCATGGTTACTGCCAATTTAGTTTTTGTTCTGTTCTGTTTGTTATGATTGGATATGATTGGATATGAATAAAATTATATTCAGTACATGACTGGTTATGTTGATAGGGTTGGACACTATAAAATTATTTTCAATACATGCCAAACAGTCACAATGAATGAGATCATAGCACATGATTAATTTTGTATAATATAGCACAATGAATGAGGTCATGCCCAATTTAATTCAGATTTATATGAGGAAGCACATGATTAATTTTGTTGTTATGATTGGATATGCTTCATGCCCAGTTTGTTTTTCCTCTTGGGGTGATTATAATTAACATGCTTCATGCCCAATTTAATTTTCAGTACATGCCAATATAGTACATGAGTAAATGTCTTCTTAGGGCTGGAAACTAACAATTAATTTTCAGTACATTCAGTGAATCAGTAATTTCAGTACTTTCAGTACATGATTGTTATAGCCTCATCCAGATTTTTATATTAAAGTATGCATACCTTATATCTTATTGACAATCTTGTTCTGTTATGTTTGTTTGTTTGTTTTTCTCTTCCTTTCCCCATCTGCCTGTGGCGGTTGATATGTGTGTGAATTAAATAAACACTTAGGGTTTAATTCCTGCTATTGAAAGTGCTATTCTCCTATAGTGAACACAGATATTGTGTGAGGCACATCCACAGTAATTTCAAAAAAACTTATAGAGGAAAAGCCTTAAAGGATCAAGTCTGGAATTGTGCCAAAGCAACCAACATCCCTTCATATGAGCAATCCATGGAACAATTAAAGGACATGTCTTCAGGTGCCTTCGAATACCTGAAAAAAATAGACCCCCATCATTGGAGCAAAGCTTATTTCCAAACCAAATACAAGTGTGACATACTACTTAATAATATGTGTGAATGCTTTAATAGCCAAATTCTCGAGGCTAGGGTTAAAGGCATAGTCACAATGAATGAGATCATCAAGACCACATTCAGGACCACATTAATGGTTAGGATCCAGAAAAAAAGAGATGACATGAAGAGATGCCAAACAGTCTACTGCCCTAAAATACTAAAAAAATTAGAAAAAATGAAGCAGTTCAGTTGGTCTTATAACACCATTTGGTCTGGGGGGAGCCAATATCAGGTTGTAGGGCCTGAGGGTCAATTTGTGGTTGATAAGGATGGGGCTAGTTGTTCATGCAGGAAATGGGAACTTTCAGGGATTCCTTGCAGTCATGCCATCTCAGTCATCTATTACAATCGAGACAAACCCGAAAATTACATACATGACTGTTATAAAGTCAGCACATTCTTAGATACATATAGACACACATTATATCCCACACATGACAGAAAATGTTGGTCAAAGAGTGATCATGGCCCAATGCTACCACCTGACCCAGTACCGAAGAAAAGAGGCAAGAAGACTCTGCTAAGAAGAAAGGAGCTAGGTGAGGAGACAAGTGGCTTCACACATGGAAGAGTCACCAAAAAAGGAGTTTCCATGAAGTGTAGTGTCTGTGGTGCAAAAGGACATAACAAAAGGCATCACAAGGATAGCAATGTCAGTATCTGTTATGCATACCTTCAATTATGTTATTATTGTAATTGTGTCTGCAGTTAACTTCATAATTTTCCCTCTATATGTTTTTTAGGTTACTGATGGACACACAGGTGAGCAAGGACATCAAGAATCTCATGAAGTAACAGATCCTCTCACTACAATTGACTCACAGGTTTTGCATGCACATTTTGAAATGGTGAGTAAACTTAAGTATTGTTAATTTACTCTGTATTGTGGCTCACATGTCATCATGGGCTTTTTTTAATGTCAATTAAATGACTCAACAGGTTGACAATCTAATTGGAGCCAACCAGCAAGAAGGAGGACATTGCCAGAATCCTGGAGAACCAGTGTCACAGGTAAGGTTTATTTCAGACTAGTGTAGAGCTGAATTTTTAATCAGCAACATGGCTCCCTCATGTTTTTTTAAATTCTGTCAGGTTATTAATGAGCTTGAGCAGAACATGGGGTCCTGGGCTATATTATCTGATGGCCATGGAAGGAAAAAATTGACAACAATACGAGGCAAACAAAAACCTGTTAATGATGCAGATGCTGGACATGTAAATCAGGTAAATAAAATTAATGTTGGACAATATGCTAGTTTATAATCTATTCAATATTGTCATTTTAATGATGACAATTAAAACTGGCATGCTAACCAACTTAATTTTTCCCTGATTATTTTTATACAGAGTTGCAGCAAATTGCAAAGGAGCCATCAAACAAGAATTCTGCAGGAGTTGCAATGAGAAAACCTCCAGTGAAGCTGCAAGGTACACATAAGGACACTGATGACAAGGCCAAAGAAGGAGATCTCACCAGGAGGAAGAGGAATTGGGTTCCCCCTGGGGCTTCCACTGCTGGAGTTGGGAAACAGGGCAGGAAGTGAACAACAGAAAGCTGACAAAATTCAAGTTTTTGTATCTTGTGAATCAGTTTGGCTGAAGATCTTCATAAACCTAACTTCTATATTTTGCTATGTCATATTATATTTTGTTGTTGAGGATCTTCATAAGCAAGGGATGTAAATTATTTGGCTGACAAACTTCAATGCCAATAGTTGTAAACTTTGGTTCATTAAATGTGAATGACCAATGAAATTAAACTACAGATGTGAATCAGTAAACTGCAGTGCTAATCTTATTGTAGACTTTGGTTTGTTACATTTGAATGAGTAAATGACTGACCATTGTTGTCTTAATGTATCACTGTGAATGTGAATGAAATTACAGCTTTTCGTTGATGAAATTTTCAACTGTAGATGTGAATGAAATCAATATGCTCGAGTTAAAACTCTTTGAGAATATCCAAGTTGTACAAATCTCAAGTACTAATTCACTATAAATGAAATTACTGATTCACTGAATATACTGAAATTTAATTGTTAGTTTCCAGCAGGGCATATTAACTTGAGAATATCCAAGTTGTACAAATCCCAATTTCATTGAATATCCAAGGGTGATTTGTAGTTAATTGATTGTACAAATCTCAAGTATTTCCTCTTAGTCTGTGCTTCTCTTTAACTTGTCTTCACTGGAGATATTTATTAGTGAATGTGTGTATTATTTGTAGTGAAACAGAGATTAGATTGTAAATCCGCTTGCACAATCAGGAATTTTTAGCACCAAGTTGTAAATCCGCTTGCACAATCCGGTGAAACAAATCATTGTCTTAGAAGTCTTCACAACAATGGTGACAAGGAGAACCGGAGAAGAGAAGAAGAACCATGACGAACCAGAGAAGAGAAGAAGAACCAGGAAGAACCACAAAAGAAAAGAAGAACCACGAAGAACCAGAGAAAAGAAGAAGACGGCATAGAAGAACCAAAGACGAAGAAGAAGAAGAGAAGGAGGAGGAGGAGAAGAAAGGGCTAACGTGTCGGTTGTTCAGCCTAGTCAGCAACTTAAACCCACATGGACACCGAGTACGCCTGGTGATGTGGACTTTAAGTTGACGAGTCAGCCTTTACGGCAGCCACGTAGGATTCTGGGTGCCGAAAAGTCTCGGGTGACTGCCCTGGTGAATGCTTTTAAAAACTTGAGTGACCACTTTAATACATTTTGAAGTTGGATGACTGAAGTGAAAATAAGGCAAAGTTGGATGACTGTTCAAAAAATTTACTCCCAATAAAGCCAACAGAGCTATTTATTGAAAACTTTCACCCTTTTCACAAAACAAAAAAAAAAAGAAAAAAAAGAAAGAGAGCTATCATAGAGAAACAATCTATGTCCTTGTTTTATTTTCTTTTCCTCTATTCTCCCTTAAATCTTGTATGCAATGTCTCTATCAACATTTCCATAAAAAGAAATTTAGTTTTTATAGGTACACCCTTGTAAATCTCATAATTGCAGATATAATGCATTTATGACATTTTAGAAGGGTATATGTGCAAAAGGCCCTTGCAAAATTCTGTTTACCCATCCAAGAATCTTAATTGCAACTTCTGCCATTGAGAAAGAAAAACAGATTATACTTGAAAATGAAATCAATATGATGTACACTTTGTTTCCCTTCTCAAATGGGGATAGAAACAGTATATATATCTAAACCAGAAAACTACAACCATTTGATGCACAACTCAGCCATTGATTTCTCACTGTGCCTAGTAACTGCAGATTCATCCCCTCCCCATCGGCTTCGGTGGTTTGGAACTCGTTGCCGGACCCTTTCCAAGAAAACTTCCCGGCTTTGATGACCGAGGAATACTGTGAAAGAAACAGAATCATCAATGAATACATGGAGGAGGGATTGAGACAAAAAAAAAATGGGGAGCTTACCTTGGAGGTGGCAGGCTTTTAGTTTGTAATGCATTTTTACGAATAATTGCGTGTACTTTTGCCTCGTGACTGCAAGCATATAAATTATTCTTGATTTGTTGAATATACAATGCATGAAGTAAAGCAAATGAGAAGTTTCAATAAACCTGTTAAGATACTCCAATTTCGCCTTCTTCATCAGGTTACTCTTCACATTGGAAACATCATAGCCAGATCCACCACCTGAAAACATGCTTCCATAGTATAACTTCAAAGCAACAATCTCCTGCTAGTTTTACCTTTTACCTGTTCTCTTATAAATTAATTAAGATAGTGAATGGAATACCTCCAAAAAAGCCTCTTTTAGAGCTTGAAGGTGGAACTTTAGCACAAATTTTTATTTGCCGGCTTTGCTTCTCTGAAATGGAAATGGAAATGAAAATGAAAATAAATAAATAATTAAGCAAAGGACCTCATACTTGATATCTTCACATATTTGGAAATATTTTTGAGACGATCATTTCTCTATCTTCACAGAAGTTACCAGCTTCTGCATTTCTGTTTTCTCAAAATGAATATTGAAATAATTATAGAACTATATGTACTTTCAAGTATCATAAACTAAAAATTCTTGAGGCTGATACTTCATGTCTTTAATTTTGTGCCTCTTGACATTTAAACAATCAGTGCGAGCATTACCAAGCAAAATTAGACTCACAGTGTGACCACCAAGAATGTACAACTCTAAGTAAAAAGACCCAACAAAGAAACCGAGTAGAAAGCTATGAATAGTTGCTGACCTCCATTTTTAAGTTGATTAAGATTGACACCCAATTCACAAGACCAGTTGCATATACAGAGTAAAAGGTTGACTTACTCTTCAGTTCTATTTGTTTCACCCAAATGAAAGCAGAATGAAAACTTATGCAAAAGGACTTCTCATAGTCTGTCCACTCCATGTATGGAATTGGTCTTGAAATTATTATATTCACAAGCAAGATCAAAATCCATATCATGTTCAAATTACCCTAAACAGATATTTCAGAATTCTTGGCTCAATGCTAATGTGACCATTTAGTCATCTTAGTTTAAGGTCATATGACAATACGCTGTAACCAAATGGAACATAAAAAGCGTTAACCAAGTGTAATCATGTGCTATATAGGATCAAAATGAACTCACTAGCTTGCTCTTCTGCATATCGTTGCTTGAGTTTCTCACTCAATTTCTGTTGAGCATCTTCCCTCTCCTTTGTCTTTGCCTACACAAAAAATCAACAAGAAAAAAACAGTAAAACACAGATTCAAGCCAATCTCAAATCCAAAATATAAAACCAAGTTGATTAACATAACATTAAAAAAAAAAAGAAAAGGTTGTTCAACGTTGGACTAAGACCTCAAAGAGTTGTCTCCACTTGAACACAAGATCCCTTTGCTTCATCCTCTTAATAACAAGATTTGCATTATCTTCTCCAAATTGCTGCACATAAAACCTCTTCCACAAACGATCTGTCACTGGACTAAGGTCCCTTCCCTGAAAACATTTCATCAAACGCAACAAAATCACTGAAAACAAATCAAAGGATGATGACAAGGAAAGGAAACAAAAAAACATGTTATCAATTACATTAACTTCCATATTCTCATCCATCTTAACTTAATTAAAAAAACATTTCATCAAACGCAACAAAATCACTGAAAACAAATCAAAGGATGATGACAAGGAAAGGAAACAAAAAAACATGTTATCAATTACATTAACTTCCATAGATAGATAGATAGATAGATAGATAGATAGATGACAAGGAAAGGAAACAAAAAAACATGTTATCAATTACATTAACTTCCATATTCTCATCCATCTTAACTTAATTAAAATTAGATAGATAGATAGATAGATAGATAGATAGATAGATAGTGTGTGTGTGTGTTTACTGGAAAATGAATAAGCAAAGAATTGTCCATTATTTTCTTCTCTTCCTTTCCATTTCCGTTAATCCAAAGCACAATGGAAATTGACACATACTTCAGTGGAGTCCTCAATGTGCATCAATTGATCAATGGTGCAATGCGGCAAGATATCCTTCAACAAGTACAATTCCAGTTCTCCAACATCCCCAATGTATCTAAGGTTATCGATCGCTGTCTGAATACATAGATCCAACAAAGTAGGGATTTTTCTCTTTGCCATCTCCGCAACGAGAGAGCTCAATTCCTTTTCTATCAAAAGCAACACCAGAAGAAAGTAAATCAGATTTCAGATCGTGTTGTCACATCAATAGGTTAAATTTAACAGCTTAAATTCAATAATCTTCACAAAAATAACAAATTGCTTGTTCAAACAAACCCTAGAAAGGAGAAATTGAACAACTCCTTCCACAAAAGAAATTGGAATGTCAGAAATCAAGAGAAACATCGAAAAATAAATCAAAACTCAGATCATATGATACATAATCTCACATAAATACGTAAATTAAACAGTTCCAAATTCAATAAACTGTACATGATTGTAATCGCATGATCAACCAAAAAACAGGACATCTGGTAAAAAAAAAGAAGAAAAATTCACAGATTTGAAGAAAACCTCACCAGATCCAAGCAAAACACATCAAATCAGTAGATGTATTATAGAAAACAAGAGAAAAATTACCTTCTTGGATCTTCAAAACTATCAAAAGGGCGATGATCTCAGGGAGAGGAGAATGAGGAGGATAAAAGAAGCATTTTTTATTTTAATTTATTTTTTCTTTTTTTAATATATTTGTTTTCTATTTTTCTCGTCATTATTAAAAAGTTCAAAAAATAAAATAAAGCGTGGGATTTTTTACGTTCTTGTCCATTAAAAATTTATAATTAATTTTTACACTTTTATATTTCAAACATTTTAATGATCCCCTTCATTTATTTATTTATTTATTTTTAATTTTGGTCCTGATATTTGGATGAATAAAGCAATATACTTTGAGAAGTTTTGGGTTAAAAAAATAATTTAATAATTTAATATTGCTTATACTCTTTAAATATTTGAAAACACTAAATTAATCAATATTTTTATAAAGTCAAATTTGATAGAATTATAGTCACTAATAATATATGTATATTTACTTATAAAATGACCCATTTAGAATAAGTACATTTCGTATATTAACAGGTTAAATAAATTAAAAAAAATATTAAAAAAATAAATAGTAATTGGGAGGTATACCATAATTTTTTTAAGGATGCATGCGCTTATATCCCTAATGTAAATTTACTTTTAAAAATGTAAAAAAAAAAAACATCATCTTTATATTATTATTATTATTATTATTATTATTATTTACATGAATCAACTTAAACACGTTAAAATTGTGCCCACAATCTTTATTAGTCAATATTTTTCATAAAAGTAAGTGCTTTTTCCTATCTTAATTATAAAAATTCTGATTTTTTTTTCTAGAGTCTAAAAAAGGCCATATCTTATTAAAGATGATTGGCTCATTAATGGTGGTAGTATCTCCAAATTCTTTGGATGCAAGTTTCCTTTTTACCGATATCATGATTTACTTGTTAAAATTTTTAGGCACTTCTATTTTTGTCACCGAAAAAACAAAACCATTGAGGAGAGAATTATTTCAGTTAAATATGGTAAGATATTTGACTCTTATGTGGGAAGTCAAAAATTTGACTCCCTTCCAATACATAACTGATATTTACTAATAATAATAAAAAAAAAAATGTGTCAATGTTTGTGGTATTGTTTATCCTAGGGATGGCAATGGGGCGGGGCAGGGCGGGTAACGCCTCTACCATCCCCGCCTCGGGTGGCAATGGGGCGGGGTGGGGCACCCCTTTACCATCCTCGCCCCGCCCCACCCCATCCCTTTTTTTTTTCCATAAACTGCCCACCCCCACCCCGTCCTGCCCCGCTCATAGTTACAAATAAATAACTAAAATTCTTAAAAACATTTTTAAAATAGTTTTTTTTTTAAAAAAACATATACTTATAAAAACAAGCTCATTAGAAATTTATTGAAATTTTAAAAAAAAAAAACTCATTTACCCCTACACTATATGATATTTATAATAAGTTAAATTAATTGAGGGGCGGGGAATGAAAAAACCAAACCCGCCCTGCCCCGCCCAAAGTCGGGTCTGTTCGGGATGAATTGGGTCGAAAATCTCTGGTCGGTTCGGTTTTTGTCATCCCTAGTTTATCCACATTGTCATATATATATTGTTTAAATAATTTTATATATTTTTAATAATATTATTATATACTATATTAAGAAATTATCTAATTTGTATTATTCGTAATTAATAAGGTCTAATTGAGGTTTTAGTTTGGGACTTTGGAGTTAACTCGACTCAAATTAAATTGTTCCTTTTAATTTTAAATTAAATTAAACCGAATTTAAGCTTTTAAACTTATAATTAAATATGGTTTTTTTTTTAAATTAATTTTAGGCTAGAGCTACTCAATTTTGAGGGGAGCTCCACCTAATCCCAACTCGTTCAACTCAATCGGACTCAGCTCAAACTCGCTCATTTGCAGAGTATTATATAATTTTGTGTCTTGTGTTTATAATTTTATCACTCTAAAGTTTGTGGTTTTTTGAATGGTTAAAAAAATAAATAAGTAAATATCTTCATTTAACCAAATACAAGACACAAAGTCCATATTTGATCTCACATCAACAAACACAAAAATGTAATAATATTAATCATAATAATAAATAAATAAAAGGAGCAATGAATGGGTAAATTTTTAAGGAGTTCACTGTGTTTTAGCCAATTTCCATTTTGATCACTATTTTTCAATTTGTATCAAAGCGGTCATCAGAAATCTATTTTATTTCACCGAGAGGTCACTTTTGGATTTCTGACTAAATTAATCTGACGTGGCAGCCGAAGATGCCACATCATATTAAATTAAATATTTTTTAACACCTAGCTGGACTTGACATGTCAACTCTATTCCACGTCATATAAACTTATCTACTCAGCATACACACTCAGTTGCACAATCAGCATCTTCATCTTTCCTCTTTTTCATGTTCCCGATTTTCAGTCGAGCTAAAGGGAAGAGAATCACTGAAGGTCTACCATTTCTCTTATCAATTCAGGGCTTTTCCACAAGCCGACGAGGAAGCGAAGCGAGCGAAGCGAAGGATTGGAAAAGAACTTAGACCTTGCACCTAGGGCATCGTCAGATGGAGTTGGAAGTTAGGGCATGGTCAGAGGGAGTTGATAGGGAATGCTTGTATAAGTGATTTTTGAGTATTTTTTTAATGACTGTATAACCCACCCGGTCTTCATAGGAAGGTGGAAGAGAATGGCCAGTGAATGTGTTGTGAGATGATGTTCTGTAAACAATCATAATTCTTTCTTCTTCTTTTTTTTTTTTTTTTTTTTTTTTGTCCACGAGATTGAGTTATGAGAATAGTGTATAATTATACTTGTTGTACAAGAACAATCCATGGATGAGTTGCTGCAGATTTAAAGTCTCGAAATAAATTTAAATGAAAGTTCTGAATATTACAATGTTATAACACTATTATTGTTATTCTGAAGATGAAAAAAAAAAGTACCATAACTCAACCATCATAATGGGGAAGATCACATTATAATTCTAATCCATTAATACCATAACAAAATTGGATGCATACAAGTAGTTTCTTCGGTTTAGAATGCTAGTTTGACAAAGTTAACAAATAGGTAACTTGGACAATTTTTAATCAATTGAGATAAGTAGCAAATACAAGACGACACAGTTTTTTTAAAAACCTAAGTTAAAGCTGCCAGGTCTCCACTATAGTAGTCCATACACAATTTTAAAACAAAAACATACAGCACAATGCAGCATCACCCACTTTGATAAAGTCATCTTTATGGTCTCTCAGATGCACTGTTTCCTGGTGGAAGTCAATTTTTTCTTTTTTTTTCCTGCTTCACTTGGTTTGCTTCTATCTTCTAAATTTCTCACCACTCCTTCATTGTTGAGCACAGGTGGTCTTGATAGGAAATGCTTCCTTGCCTGGCTCTTAGATAGGGGTTGATTTTTCCGTCCCATTGTGTTTGATGAGTGTTATGATTCTAATCTACATGTGTTTCATCAGAAAAAATATGTGTCTCATAAAAAAAAAAAAAAAATAAGTGTTTCATCAAGAAAATGTTATGCATTAATGAAGTATTCCAACATATATACTCGTGTTACTTGTGCAGTTGCTTGACTTCCATTTGTTGTAGGACTCTACCTATCATGTGCTGGGCTATGGATGACCTGAGGAGGTTGTCTTGCAGGTAAATGCTTCCTTGCTTGGCTTTTGGAGAGGAGCTAGATTTTCCCTCCCATTGTGACAAGTTTTTCCATCTTTGATCTTCCATCTCCAATTGTTGTTTTGGGGGTGGTTTGATGGGTGTTCTGATTCTGATCTACCTGTGTTTCATCAGAAAAAATAAATGTTTCATAAAAAAAAATGTTATGCATCAATGAATTATTCTAACATCAATACTCGTGTTACTTATGCAGCAGCTACGTGACTCCCACTTGCTGTAGGACTCTACCTATCATGTGTTAGGATGTGGATGACCTAAGGAGATGGTCTTGCAAGTAAATGCTTCCTTGTTTAGCTTTTGGAGATAAATTGTTTTTTCCCTCCCATTGTGACAAGCTTTTCCATCTTTGATTTTCCATCACCAGTTGCTGTTGTGGGGGTGGTTTAATGATTAATTTGACTCCCCTACAATTTTCCTCACAAATCTGCAAAATGATTTTTAAGGGTGAAAGATTTCAGCTAATACTTGTGTCAGTGGTGCAGCTGCCTGATTTCCACTTCTTGTAGGTATATGAATATCATGTGCTAGGTTGGGGATGTCCTGGGGAGGTGTTTGTATGGTATGAGTAAATTAAAAAATAGTAAACCAACTACGTAAGGTAATTGATAATGAACAAATGCCCTCCTCTATCATAATACCTATGGTTGTAATGAGGGTGCTTGTTCTGTAGGATTGTCATGTCCCTCCACTGATAGTGCAGAACTCACAAGAATATTTGTGTGAGCAGGTATACCCCTCATCTGCATTAAATTTCAGTAAAAAAAAAACACCAAAATAGCATTGCCATAGCAACATGTCATAAAATTTAAAAACAAATATCGCTACAATGTCTATGAAATGATCCTGAAACACTGCAGGATCAATTGTTTCCAAAGGGTCCATATCATTTCTAGCATCCTGTTACAAACCAAACAATGAGCTTCTCATCTACCAACAAAGAAAGAAAAAAACATTAAGTTATAAGTGCTCTTATTATACTTCTTGATTTTGCTACTCTCCAATTGTTCCGTGTTTCTACAAAAATAGGTGTCATGTAAGAAATTAAGAAATTATAAACAAACAATACTTCTGAAAATATGAACATCTACTTACTTGCGAGCCATGGAATCTCTTGCTGTGTCCAATAGTTCCACAAAGACTACACCTCTTGTTGTGGTCTTTCGTACTGACCTTCCCTTTTATGTATCCTTCCTGCTCATCAAGGGATCATTCCTCCTCATCTATTTTTGTTTGCTAGTTCTGGGGGTATCATTAGACCTTGTGGACTCTTGGGCCAGCAATTGGAGTCTTATGTTGGGTTCAGCATATTGTTATAGGCTGCCAGGAAAGTTCTAATTGTATAGCACTCATTTGTGTAATCTTCAGGGTTTTTTTGTTGTAATAAAGTGTTGATATTGCATGGAAACATGGGATACCTGTCAGTTGCCACTTCCTACAGCTACAAGACATATCTTTAGTGTCAACAATAAACTATCCATCAAAGCAAACAACTTGGTACTTGTCACCACTTGACCAGGTTGTCTTGCAGGACCTGCTAAGCTGTTTGGCTTTCTCTAATTTGTTAACAATCTTAGGACAATGCCATATCGTGCATTTTTCATTGAATCTCTTTTTTTTTTTATCCTAATCATGAGTTGTGTCCTAATCATCTCATTAAAAGTAACTATGCCTTTGGTCCTAGCTTCCAAGATCTGGCTATTAAAGCATTCACATAAATTATTAAGCAGCATGTCACATTTAAACCAGACCCAATTGTGGTAGTTCTTCTTGTCCACCACTGCTCATGCTACTGGATATATGCAGTCATTCGCATCAATGTCAATTGTTGTAAGGAGCTAACCTCCATAATGTCCCTTCAAGAAACAACTATCCACAAATATTACCTGTCTACAACATGCCAGGAATCCTACTATGAGTGGGGATAAGCACACATACGCTGCTAAGAACACACCCTCATTGCATTTAAATTTTATTGTCGATTGTGGGTGTGTCCTGAGCAATTCCAACCTACAGTCATATAGCCTACTCATCCGGGTGTGATCATCCCCATTAAGCAATCTAATTCTCAGCAAGTATGTACAAAAACAAACTTAGATACAATGTAAATGAACACTATAGTGCAATTATGTTGCATGCAAATTAAAGACTGAAGATAACTAAATAAACATAAAAAATAAATAAATAAATAAACTCACTGATATGCCTTTAAGGCAATACTTTTGGCCCTCCATGATTTTAATCTAGATATTTCAACCTCTTGATTTGTCCTAACAGTCTATATTATGCCTCCAAGTTTACAAGATGAGTTTGCTCTAAATTGTTCCAAATAATGTTATGCTATCCATTGAGCACTGCATGCCTTATATTATGGTCCCTTGTGTATTCATGTTTCAAATGACCAGCTTTGATTTGAATAGTGTTCTTATCCTTCAGCATTGGAGAAGCCCACAGGTAAAATGGATAGCCTTTTCTGCAATATGCCTCACATCTGGCCTTACTATTTGGCCTGAAATTCATCACAACCCTACTTTTTATCCCATAATTTTTCACTACTTGCTTGAATTGTGAATAACTCTTAAACTTCATCCCTATGTGAAAATGAAGATCCTTCATATCTACCTTTCTGAATTCAGGATATCTTGCATTGGGTGGATTTATCTCATCCTCATCAGTTGTGGAACATGACTGTAGATCATCAGATGCAGCATAGTTAGTTTGGGCCAGCCTCCTCCTCATCAACATCTTCTCCTCTACCAGTTTCCTCCTAGACGTCTTTCTCAGGCCCATCAGCACAATCTTCATTAATAGCAACCCCACCATCATCCTCTTCACTATTTAAATTGTATTCAGAGTCATGAATATCACTCCCATTGGCTTCTTCATCTTCAAGATCTTGATCTACATGGTCCTGTACATCTTCATTGCCTACATCTTCTTCAGAATCTTCATTTAAATGATTAGCTCATTCTGATTCATGTTCTTGCACATCTACATTACCTTCTTCTTCTTTTTCTTCTTCAGGATCTTCATATAAAGGATCAACTTCTTCTAATTCATGTTCTTGCACAATTTCATTGACTTCTTTTTCTTCAGTATCTTCATGTAAATGACTAGATTGTTGTAATTGGACCTCTTGCACATCTTCATTGCCTTCCTCTTCTTCAGTATCTTCATGTAAATGACCAAATTGTTGTAATTGGACCTCCTACACACCTTCACCGACTTCCTCTTCATCAGATACTTCATCAAATTGTTTGTCAAACTCTTCATCTCTAAAATCTTCAATAACCTCATCTACACTTGCAATATGTCCCGATTTCTTCTCACCACTAGGACCATCCATCTTAGTTACCTTCACATAAATACTTGTATACCTACTCTGACCCACAATCGAAATCATTCTACTGACATCTAAATCAGTTTTTATTTGTCACACCACTCCTACTTTCACAGAACCAAAAACTACATCCCTCTGAATTAATGCTCAACTCACTGGCCATATGTGTAAGCTCCAATCTAGATAAGAAATCAGCATCACAGAAGTCTACAACACCTGTCATCCTATACTGACTCCTATTTTGAATGTCACCCACCCCATAGAACATTTGTATTGAGAAATATTCAGCAATTGGTACTGGACAACATCAATGCAAAGGGTGTTAAAAAATTTCATCATATATTAATAAGCCTAAAAATTATTGTTGCCTCATCAATCCAAAGGGCTACACAACTATCAATAAAATACAACATGTCATCAGTCAATTACTGATAATTTCCAATTCACAACCCATTCAGAATTAGGTCATCTGTAAAGTAGTGTTTCATCACAAGAGAAAACCATATCAAGAATCTTCTATGTCATACTTCTTAAAAATGTTCACAGTGTAATAAAACAACTTTGGATGTATTCATTGCCACAAAAACCAAGTTTAACCTATTGAACAACAATCTTCTTAAAAAATTTGAACAACTTTCACAAATTTAATAAAAATAACACATTTCAACTAGCGCCTCATCCTGTGCAAATCAATGTACAAAAGAAGAAGGTAATATGACATTGGAGCTTCATCTTGCGCACCTCTTACCCTGCCAATCGCTCACCATGGTGTATAAAGATGGCTGGCACCGCCTTGCCCTAACTCCAATCGTCGGCAAATGCAGAAGTTAGACTCCCTCCCTCTTTCTCTCCCCGCTTCCCCGCAACTCTCCAGTGATCACAAAGGGTTTTTGCTTCTCAGATGATCAGCTGTAAATTTGGGATTGTGGGGTCGGACATAAGACCCTCTCACAAAAAAAGAGAAAGATGAAGATACTGACTGTGCAGTTGAGTGTGTATGCTGAGTAGAATGCAGATGAGTGTGTATGCTGAGTAGAATAGTTTATATAACGTGGACTGGAACTAACATGTCAAGTCCAGCTGGGTGTTAAGAAATGTTAATTTAATGTGATATGGCATCTTCGACTGCCACATCAGATAAATTTGCCCAAAAATCCAAGAGTGATCTCTCGGTGAAATAAAATCAATTTCTAATGACCACTTTGATACAAATTGAAAAATAGTGACCAAAGTGAAAATTGACTAAAACACAATGACCTCCTAAAAGATTTACTAATGATCAAATTACACAAAGTGCAGATGAAAATGCAAGTCTGAAGGCATTAAAGAACAATAAGAAACTAAGATCAGTAAAAGTTAAGTCTCTTGCAATTGAGAACCAAAACAAATTCATTAGAAAACTGAGTCTCTTGCTACTACAAGGAGATACAGACGATCTCTGCGTAAACAAAACTCAACCTTTTATTCGGAATTCTAATTCGCTGGCAATACAACATATATAGTACAAACTAGATTTTCGATATGAGACGGAAACTGGCCAGCCAAGGGACTGACCGAACAAGAAAACATATGAGATTGCTGCCAAAGAATTGTGTAAGTATACCATTTCTTCTTCTCGCTCCAACCTGTCAGCAAGTCCATGAGGACGATCTTTTTAGCACGGGCTTCATCGCTTTGTCCTCCTCCAGCGCGACCATACCCAAATGCGAAGGATCTTCGAGCATCATCTTTGCCACTAGATAACCTGCAATAGACCAGGTCTGGAATTTCCGGGCTTGTTTGCCAATGTATCTTCCGAGCTTTCCATCGTAATACTCTGGCCAACTGTCCTTTAACAATCTGCTTTCAGCGAGCTCAATTGCTCGTCTTGCGATCTGTGGACGACCTGTCTTGATGCAGGCTGCAGTGAGCAGCCAGAGAAGCACTGCAGGAGAAAGAAAGAAAAGAGAGATGGGAAATGCAAAAATATATGGTCAGTTGACTGTCTCTGGAATTTCAAGGTACAATAAAGTACTGATAACACTGCAAATGAAATCTTGAAGGGGATGAAAATCAAATCGAGAAATTGATTAATCCCATATCACAATAAGAAATAGATATTGTTTACTATTTTAACTTTTCCATCAATAAATTCAGAATTGAACTTGATAACCAGCTAAGTGTGTCATTCAACTTAAGAAATTAAAAAAAGAAAAGATAGATTCGACTGATGCTAAATCATCACAATCTCGGATGGTAATCGTCACATTAATGGCTTCAACAACGATTAATCTCAGTTTTGCATTTAAGTGTAATGGTAAACATGAATCAGATATAGAACAAAGTGCCCGCAAATATCATATGGCCGGTTACCATAACTAGTGTCATTGGGCAGAAATTTCCATGTGATGGGAAGCAGTTTTATATAGTAGTTCTTGAGAGTGCATTCAACACAAATTCAAAGCTGACAAACACTGCTCTTGAAGCAGATTATCCGCAAGTCATGAAATCTTCAATAAAATTTCGTACAAATTAATTACCAGCTTCCGTCTAAATCTTAAGCATAATACCACAGTAAAATAAGAGACTAATAATTTGTTAATTCCTCTGGTACAAAGAAAATGCTATATAATGAAAATAACTGATGATGGTTAATGCACTAACCTGGCCAGGATCCTCCGTTGTGATAACTCCATCTGGTATTTTTGGGGTCACAGCCAGTCACTATTCTCCATTCATGGCTCTCAATGGCTGGATAACTAATCTTGATTGGCATTTCTCCAACAAGCTCTTCCCAACGTTCTTCAATAAGATCCATTATAGCCACAGATTGTTCTGGGGTTGCAAGAGATGATAAAATAGCAACGCAGTTACCTAGAGCAAACCATCTGAAATCCATCCTTGCAGGACTAACATTTCCAATAAAATAACCCCCACGGGTTGGCATAAAGTCAAAAACCCAATCTGGTATCGAGTCCGGGATGACATTAAATTTGTTAACAGCTGTGTGTGAGTACTCCTCTGTCTTATAGCGGTATATATCATTGAGCTGCTGAAAGTCAAGCCAGAAATAACTCCTCATGTGATAACTTAAAGCATGCAAACGTTTTACTATTCTCTCTATGAACTCCTTTCCTTCTGCATCATGTTTAAGCAATGCCAAAGCACATCTCAAAGACATAAAGAAAAGGGCTTGGATCTCAATTGGATAACCATAAATTCCCTGAAATGCCACCAAATTGGTTAAACATTGAAACAAGCCAAAATAGAACATCAAACATGTATCCACAAAGAAAACAAACAAGTGTTATTTTATAGTAACATCCAAGAATGGAAGGGTGATATTGGTTGCCTATCAAGCACCAATACCCATGATCGGAACACAAGATGAAGACAAAAAGATCTATCATGCGGAGGAAAACATACATATTAGAGAGAATACATTATGTCTTGCGATATATTTTTACCATGCATTCCATGTGAAGGCATTCATTAATTTTGAGTGACATTATAACATGTTGCAGTGCTTTGTACTTCTCGGTAACCAGGGAGCAGGAAATAGTTGGAAAATTGAAATGCATAACTAACTAAATAATTTGCACGTAACTAATGCATCCAGAGAATCAGTAACCATGGAAACAGAAATTTTTTTTAAGATGCAATATGAATAATGTCTTCACACTTTAAGATTTTTGAGTCCAAATCATAAAATACTAAGCTTGATTAACATTGGGGATTTTGGCACTTTGAATATAGGCCAAAGAATATCACCGCTAGCATCAAGTACAGATACAAAAATATGGTTCCCGCAATCCACCAACACACAGTGACTTCAACGCACTTAGAAAAAGACAAAAGTCATATGCTACCTTATCTAAATTTTTCCACTTTATTGCATCTAATGTACAGCTATTTGTGAACCACCATTATCACAAAATATAACTGGAGGTGAGTACAATGGACTGTATTGATAAAGCATTAATAAGATATATGGAACATCCAACAAGAGCATCATAATTCAAAATCAATGGCAAAACTTTTCCCAAAAGATAATATGTATTCACGGATAAAAATGACGATGAACATGATATCTAAAGGTCTTACCATTCTTCGATCAATCATTGAGCAGCCATCAGCACAGAGCAATGTAGGAAACGTATCAAAACCCTCTGACAAACACAAAGCTAATATAAGCCGCATTCCTTTTTGACATTCAGGCGTTTCAGCAAGAGATAAATCTCCAGTTGACTTTGTGTAGGCACGGAGAAGAATAATCCACCAGAAACCAGAGTCAACAGGGGCAACTCTTCCGATGGCACTCTCACCAAAATCTGCAATTAGTGTATCCATTTTCCTCACAGGATCATGAAGAACTTTGAAGCTTGCAGGCATGGCGCCTTCCCCAAGCTTGAAACGATCAATCCTCTTCTCCCACCCTTGAAGATAGAGAGTTTTGAGGAGAAAGTTTTTGACTATCTCAGGTTCACCATTCATTAGGAAAGCCAAAGCACTTGGTACAAAGTCACGAACAAACACCTACACACAGTATAATCAATAAAGTGAAAAGCCAGCTCCCCTATAAGTCTCATCTAATAAAGCCAGTGTACTGACAAGAAATGCAATCACAAATATAACATATAAAGAATAAACTCAGACAAATAAACATTTTTCATATGAAAATGCAACAGGAAGGAACTTATTAAATATGTTTGTCAGGGAAGTTCTTTTCTGCCTAACATATAAAGGGTGTTTGGTTGGGGGATAAACCCAATCCCGCCAACCAAACACCTTATAAACCTTTTTCACAAGATGTAATTAAATAAAATGTATTTAGTAATTCATTTTAATAATTATTAACATTAATTAAAGCTTATTATTATTTCAAAGAATAAGTTTTTAATATTGAAATATTTAATTTTGATCATTAAGACAAAGTTCAATCAAATAAAATACAAAAATTTTCCATCGAAAAGAGTCCTAAATCCCACTCTTTTCACCAACCAAACATCTTCATAAAGAGTTTAAGTCAACCAAATATTTCTGAATCGAAATTTAACGTGCAGAAACCAATCAAATACGTTCGTCAGGGAAGTTCATTCTCATCAAGTGTATAAAGAATTAAGTTAGCCAAATAAACATTTTCTTATAGCCGAATGCAACAGGCAGGAACTGATTAAATATCTTCCATCAATGAAGATCATTTTCATCAAACATATCAAATAAAGGAAGCTCATTTTTATCAAACATATCAAATCACAAACATTATCATAAATGGTAGTTTATGGGTGATCGAAAGATAGGGTGAATTTTCTAATATAGAAATAAGCAACATTTACATTTTCCCTAGTTTAAACAGCACCTTGCCTATTGGGTTTCTCATTTTCCACAACATATCTATCAAAAAGAACTCATTTTTAATTCTTTAAACAAGATTCGATTCAGTGAATTATGTTCTTCAAGCAAGCCTTCCATATTAAATTAAAAAAATAAATAAATTCCTATCACCTGATCATAATTCAAGACTTCTTCAGAGGCATGATCTACAGCAGCAATGGTCCCAACCGGCTGGCCACGGAAGTAGACCAGAGACTTCCTTAATGCATCCCAAGCCTCTGCGACCATTGGATGTGGCTCAAACGAGTTACGGGCAGATGAGGCTGGTGTGTCAAACCCGGACCGCATACCTCCAGGGGAATACATATTCTCAAAACTATCAACAGCCCTTATGTTGACAGAAAGTTCACTAAGAGACCTCTCATCAAATGACCTTTGTCGCTCAATGTTCAACTTTGGTTTGTCCAGAAGTTTCGACAAATCAAAGTCATCAGCATCTGCAATCGCACAGTATGACCCCACCTTCTTGAGGCCAGACTCCATGACTCCTCCTAAAAGCTTTTAAGAAAAAGTAGTAGGCAAACTCTATTTCTCTGCATTACAATAGAAGGCAATCCTACAGTTTAGGCATTATGAACACTTTGAACATAGAATAATAGATTCCAATACCTCCAGAGAAGCATCTTTAGAGTAATTTAAACAATATTCAAACAAGATTGGAAGGAAAATAAAAATGCTTAAAAAAAAAAACGAGCGTCATATGCTTAAATGCAGCAATTTTCCAGATTTCTCAAAAAGAAAAGGCGAGCTTTGTTCAGGATTAGATTAAATACTTATTAGAGCAATAATACTGAGAACATTTTATGGATGTGGAAACAGGCCAAAAAAATTCCTCACAGAAATAATCCAAAAACATAAAAAGAAAAAGAAACATACACACAAATTTACACTAAATCAACGATTTCAGCTCGCTTTCTTCAAAATGAGCCACATTTCTTTGAGAAAAAACCGCAAAGAAAAAAAAAATCACGAAAGATCAGAACCAAAACAAGCACAAATCCACCGATTCCCACAAGAGATCCAGCCAAAACACCAACAAAACCTACATATTTCATACAAAAATCATCAAAACAACCAACATAATACCCAAAAACTCACCAATCAGAACCCACAGCACCGCCCAAAACCGATCAAATCGAAAAAAATCCAAAAAACCAACAAAACCAAAAAAACAAAAGAAAACAAAGACCACAAACCTCAAAGACCCGAATCCGAGCTGGGCAAGCTCTCACAGAGGAACCCCCAAAGGGATCCGAAGAAACCGGAGGAGATCGGCGGGTGAATCGCCGGGAAACGCCGACGAGGGACGGAGAGAAGAAGAGAGAAGAGAAAAAAAAGGACATCTTTGGAAGAGATGGTATTTATAGAAAAAGGGAAACGCTAAGTAGGTCTATCTCTCTCAGGCTCGCAAAGACCGTGTTTCTCGTGCTCGCTGGTAACCGGGAGTAACCGGTGGCCCGATCGGTGGCCGTACGTCTCACTCCCCCTGGTGACCGGGAGTATCCGGTAGAATGCTGACTAGGATTCCATACTGACAAATACAGCTAATAAGATGACGTGGCGAATTTTGATTGGGTGCTATTGCTGAGCTGGATTCCAGTAGGTTTCGGTGATTTGTCTTTTTTTAATATACTCGGTTATGTTTACTGTTTATTATTAACTGTTACATTTTTAAAAAATTATTTATTTATTATTTTTAAAAATTTTATAAATTTTTTTTTTAAGTTTATACTTTTTACCATTTATATGGAAAAATATATATAGTAATGAAAGTAATAATTCTAGCAATAGTAAAAATATCTTACTATATATTTTTTTAAAAATTTTATAAACTTAAATGGCAGTTTTAATATTTGCGCAAAACTTTAAATGCGACAGTTAATAAGTAATAAAAGGAATAGCTAATATAAAATTAATAAAATATCTCTGAATATTTACAACTTCCATAAATAATCGCTTAAAATGTTTTTAAAGATTTTAATTCAAATTGTGAGATTTCACAACAAAAGTTATATGGATTAAAAAAATAAGTTTGTCAAAAAAAACAAGATTTTTTTAACAAATAAAATTATAAAATTATGTGGATTGCTCTGTCATAATGAAAGTATGTGGGGACCGATAAATAATTTAATGCTAATCTAATCAACATGGATTAATTAATTGGATTAGTGGATTGGTTTGGGGATCATCTGGATTAATTAATAATGGATAACAAATAGTAGTTGGTGAGTAAAAGTGAATGGGTTTGACCGGATTATTTTTTCTGTTTGCTTTTTCTTGGCTCAAATTTTATGGGAAAATTTTAAAGTTCATCTGAGATTAAATAATAAATAAAATATTATTTTAAATAATAAAAATTTAGTGGGCTAAGAACTTGTTTATATTTAGTAATTTAATGTTAAAAAAGACCTATTTTTAGTGATGTTATTATAATTTATAATAAAGACTCTTATGTTTAGAAGTAATTTTTTTTTTTGCATGGATTTGAAATTCTTATTTAATTGCATGGTCTACTCTAATATAGTATTTTTTATTTATATTTTTCCTAATTTTTCATTTCAAACTTTTTTTTTTTTTATAATTAGAAGTTAATGTTGCAAACTATCAATTAAATTAACAGATAAGATATTATAATAATTCTTCTAAGTTTAGAGATGAATAAATAAACCCCCTTCTTGGTTAACACCTTTATAAGAAAAAAAGATTGTATGAAACAGTGATATCACGCTGGTCCAAATAAGTTTTCAAATGATGTGGATACTAACTTGGCATCTACATTATTCTTTGTCCTATAAATTTCAAATTAAAATGGTACAAATCCCTAAATTTTAAAACTTATAAAGCATTATAAAGCCCTTTTTAAAACTCGAAAATTTTAAATCTAAATATTATAAAATATTATATCTAAAATTTCTAAAAAAAACCTAAACCCTAAATCTTAAGCTCTAAATTCTAAATAACAAGAATTTATGATTTACAATTTAGGGTTTAGGGAGAGGATTTTATGTTTACCAGAGTCTAGATAATAAAAAGAAATTAATTTAAACAAAAAAAATACTAATGTGACAACTTGTGTAACCATTTCATTGAATTCTATTTTTTTTTTTATAAAACCCAATTAAAATCACATACGCCGTTTTGGACCTAATATTAATTAGATTTTAATAAAATTACCCTTCGTTCCAAATTGGGTTTGGCTAAATAGATGGTGGTAGGATGGGTGTGCCGGAGCTGAGCACCAAGTCAGAGCTGAGATTGGAATTGGAGATGAAGGAGGGTAAAATGGAAAAAAAAAAAAAAAAAAAGTTTTTATTGGTTCCCTTTGGAATTGTGCAGCTTGTGTTAAATGATTTTCTCTTAAATTAATCATATAAATTCCCATTAAATTATTTTTTATACCTATATTTAAAAAAATGTATATGCCCTTTAAAAAGTAAAAAATTACTAATACACCCATAACAAATTATATTTACTAAGGAGCCATCAACTACCTCACTAATAACTACCTATGTTTGTGATTAAGAAATTTTGAATTTTTCCGATCACAATTCACTTTCTGGGAGGAATACTTTTTGTTCTCTCTTTTAGGGTTGCATGGCGGAAGGGGTTTATTTTTAGGAGATCAGTCAAGCTACAATAACTGTGCACCTCTGTACCCATTCATCATTTGCTTTATTGTTTGTGGACTTTATAAAAAAATATATATTTATTAATACATCCTTGTAAAATAATTTTTCATAATATAAAAAAATAAAGGATAGTTTGTTGGCAAATAAAAAATAAATTTTAAACTATATATAAATATAATTTTTTAAATTTATCAATTTCAAATTTCTTTTTAACAATTGTAAATTATAAATTATTAAAAAATAAAAGGAAACAAGAAAATGGATGAAAACAATCAAAGCAAACACCAAACTCACCGATTTTGAAGCTTTGACCAAAGCAAAAGACAGTCGGCAGCACGTGAGTTCAGCGTGACATGGTCCACAAGGGACAGAGCACGAGATGCACGTGACTGATATAGCGCAACAACCGAAGCCTCGGCCACGTAGGATCCAGCTCAGCACTGGCACGTGGCGATCTCCTATTCACCAAGAGTTCGGCGGAGAAGTCCTTTCCGTCCTTTTGTCCGATCCGTGCGGCCTCCCAAGAGATGGGTGTTAGGTACGGAATCCGACGGCTGAGATTTGTTTGGGATCTTATCTCGAGGCACCAAATGTTCCCATTTCCCGAACATTTATTTATTTATTTTTATTATATTCCCTCTTCTAAAAAGGGTTCTTTTCATTTTTTTTAGAAAATTTTTATTTTTATTTTAAAAATGGATTTTTTTATTTATTAAAAAATAATTTAAATTTTAAAATATTTAATTTTGATTAATGTTAATTAAGTCATGGTTGATTTTCATAAAATTTTCCACCAAATCTATTTTAAAAATAATCTCTTAGATACAATTTCTTTTTTGTTAGTGTTTTTTTCTTAGAGTCTTATGTTGACATATTTGTGATATGTACAGTATTTATAATTTTAATTTTTTATTTTGATTTATTATAAACATAGAATTGCTCACATATTTCAACTCATAACATAATATAGTAAAATTACTAAAAACCCAATGTATATTTTCATCCTAATCGAACTATATTGTAGTATTTTGTAACTCCTCATGTTATGGAATTTTATTGACTTTTTTATTTACATTTTAGTTCTTACTTTATATTTTCTATATAATCTCTTACTATAAATATTTTAATACATGTGAAAATAACTCTAGCACTAGCTATAATGGGGTAAGACAATGTTAGAAATGAGCATCGGTCATAGACACAAAAAGAGTGAATTTACCCAATCACCTTTGTCGCACCCAGAGATAGGGCGCCAGTAAAGATAATTTTGTAATTTTATTTTAATTTAAATTTAATAGTAAAAATTTTAAAAACAAAAAAGAGTTGGTGTACCTGATATTACTTTCTCTTCATTATATATATATATAATGGAAGCATGATCTCACCCACAATTCATAGGCATGTGACATAATATTGGTGAACACAACAATTGAGAGTCAAACAAATCAAGCTATGAAAATTCATCATTTTCTTGAGAAATGGCAAACAAAACATCAATTTTAAGAAATGTTCAATTTCCTCTCTTGGAAATAAAAGGAGAGGTAAGGAAGACATTCCTTAACACAATAGGAAAGCTATTAAAAAAACACAAGCTATTTAATAAATTAAAAAAAAAGTAAATAAAAAGAAAGATGTGGAGATATTATCCACAACCCTTTTTTGAGGGTCAACACAAGGAAGGCATTCTCATGCTTTTGGTCCAAGAAGGCCAACTTCATTCAATGGAAAAGAGGGATTTATAGGTGAAAATTGGATTAATGGAGTTTGGTGGGGATTGTTAGGTTCGCATGTATTCTTTTTCTTGCCTTTTTTTTTTTCCTTTCATTTGACCCGTCACCATTAATGTCCTAAGATGCTCTTTCATATAATAATAATAATAACAATAATAATTTATTTCCACCCCTATCCATACAAAAATGTTTGGGGCATGTGATGGTGAAGGGGATGAAGAAGAATATAAGTAGATAATAATATCTCTTTAAATGCTATCAAAATAATATCTTAAGTTTTCAGAAACCATAAAAATTTCATAATTTTTTAATAAAGAAATAAATTTTGATTTTTTGTGGAGGACTATTTTTTTTTTAGTTTTTGTAAAGCAAAATAACTCAATAAAATTATTAAAACATTCCTGCATATTTTTATTTTGATCGTTTAGTCCCTTTGATTATTTTCATTTTTTTTATAACTACTTCCTATATCTAGTCCCAAGTTATCAATATATTAAAATTTAAAAAATGCTTTTGGCATTAGTGGTTGTGGGATGAGGGCAACTGTGAGGAGGAATGGTGACAGGCAAGTTCTAGCCCATTATAAACTTGATCTTTAACCTTGGTGAGTTCTCCCTGGCTCTACCATGATCGCATCCCTTTAGCTCAAGGTGAACTCGTTCTGACTTTGACATGATCGCAATCCTTGCATGAGCTTGCACTAACAAAAGAAACAAACTCAAATGGTCCCCCAAGTGTTGAGCAAAGAGCTATGTACCCTAATAAGAGGTAATAAATTTTATTAATTTTGAATTTAAAATTTAAAATTTAAAAATAAGAACATGGATGTTTTATAAATATAAAAAACAGATAGACCATTAAAAAATAAAAAATTATATAGATTACTTTTCTAAAAAAAATTGTTTCATGTTATATTCCCTTTATTGAGAGCCATTCTTTTAGAGATTCAAGAGAAAGAAAAGGTCACTGTTAAGTGATGCTACGGGTTAAGAATTTAAGTGGACCAAACAAAGGATAGTTTGATAATAATAATAAAAAAACTTGTTAGAATATAAATTTCCAAATTTTAATAAATAATTTATCTTAAAAGGAACTGATATATTTATTAAAAGATAAATTTATGTACACATAATTGAGTTGAATGATTTAGCATTTACCCCAAATGGAATCTTCAAGATGAGATTTTTCTATGGATTTCTCATTGATGGTGGTAGTAGGTGTCACGTGATTTCATTGATATGGAAAGGTCCTTGCTCTAAGAAAGTTAGCGTGTGATACTAGCGGGAGTGGGACAACAAAATTTTCATGGTGGAAAACCTTACCTCTAGGCGATGTAATGGCATACCGACTGTCACTTGGCATGGTCTGTCACACTGCCCTTGAAACGGTGAACCACCTTTTCTTTGTCATATCCCTTTGTGGTGAGCATTTGGAGTCACTTTGGGGTGGCCCTCCATTTAGCCTAGTTCTCCACTTTTCTTGGAGCTTGTGGACTTTATGGAGACAAAAGCTCCACATATCCCTTAAAGACACTTGGGATATTTTGTCTAAAGCAATAATTTGGTGCAATTTAGTTGAACATAATGATTGTATTTTTAATGGCAAACTGCATTAGACTAGCAAGACTATCTCTAAGATTATCTATATGCTTCTACTTTGAATGTCTGTAGCTCTTGAGGCTAAAGAGATAGAAACTTGGTGGCCTAATCAATTCTGAGCCTTGAGTTCTTGGGATTCCATGACGCAAATGCGAGTGACCCCCCTTAGCTGCCACCACACCTACACAAGCCTGAGCTGACCATATGAATAGTCTTATGTTACCTTGGGGAAAGATGCTCATGATTTGACCCCAAGGAGTGTGGCTTTTGTGTTTTTTGTAGTTATGTTTGTTGTATTCTTATTGTTGCTTTCCCTTCTAGTGGATCTTTTTGTTGTTGTTGGACTTGTGTTGTTATGTCAATGTTGTATCATTGTTCTTTGATGTCCTTTGTAGTCCTTGTGTAGTTGTTTTGTATGTTTTATTCTATCATTGTACTCCCTTCGTTTTTGTTTTAATATAGGTTAAAATACATAAATAATCACCCAATTATTCGGATTTTTCTATTTGGATTATTGAATTATAAAAAATTTCAATTAAGTTACCCAACATAAGAATTACGTTTATTTGCTCATTAGTGCTTATGCCATTAACGACAGGTTGATGTGGTAGTCCACATCCCTCTTATTTCACCATACTAACAATGTCACGTCAGCATAATATCAATACAATGTTATAGCTTATTAATCCACTTAAGGAAGGCTTTATAAGACTTCATTATTCCACTTCCGCACAATACCAATACAGTGTCGTAGTTTATTAATCCACTTAAAAGAAGACTTAATTAGCCATGTGGCAATGCTGAGGTGGTAAGATAAGAATGACGTGGATTGCCACATCACCCATTGTTAACGGTGTAAGTGCCAATAACCAAAATAACCGTAATTCTTAAGTTGGGTGATGCAATTAATTTTTTAAATATAATTCTATAAATAGTCTTTCTACTTTTTGAAACTTATCCTTTTAGTCTCTCACTTTAAATTGTAACCTTTTATTCCCTCTACTACGTTTAAGTGAGCCATGTCAGTTGTCCTTTTTAATGGTTTAGGGTTAGGGTTTAGGGTTTAGGAGGACTAACATGGCTGCATTATAATTGTAAAGGAACCAAAAGGTTACAGTTCAAAGTAAAAGGATTAAAATGATAAGTTTGAAAAAATAAAGAGATTGTTTAAGGAATTTTACATTTTTTTTATAATTAGGTGAACTAAGTAGAAATACCAAAATAATTGGCTAACTATCAATGTATTTTACCCTTTAATACATGTGGTTTTTCCACTTTTCAAAAGAAAAAAAATAGTATTTTAAAGAAAATTAAAATTTATTTTTATTTGTAATACAAAAATGTCAAAGGAAATGTCCTTTTTCTTGAGTACTGTTTAACATTCAACATGATCCTTGAAATCGATATGAATGAGAAATATTTTAGCTCTAATTGTTTCACATGATATATATATATATCAGTCAACACTTCCTACTTTGTTCCTTTCCTTAACATCCTTGTCTTTCCCTTGGGACTTTAGTGTAGGAGCTCCTATAGCATTAGAAGTAGAAGATTTGCTTGTTAGATTTTTTAGGGTTGGGCCACTTATGTTGCAACTTCTGTTTCATTTGTCCTTTTTTTTTTCTCCCTCTTGTTTTTAATTCTTGCCTCAATTGAGTTTTACTTACAGGTGTTGATCTAGAGAAGGTTTGATCATGTTCTGCAATTACCTACAGTGTTAAAAATAAATAAAATCAATAAACATGATCATTCAAAACCTAAAGTAAATTAGCCATTTGCAAGACTCACCTATGGCGTAGGATCTTCTAAGGCTTGTTTATCTGTTGCAAATGTTGTTTCATTTGTCTTTTTTTTTTTTTGGCCCCCTCTTGTATTTAATTCTTGCATCCTCACTTGAGTTTATTTTGCAGCTGTTACTTAAGGAAGAGTTTGATCAAGCTCTATTATTACCTACAATGTAAAAAAAACAACAACAACAACTAGTTACATGAACAATCATGCCCTAAAGTATATTAGCTGCCAACATGAATCACCTGTGACATAGATCAACTAAGACTTGTTTATCTACTGTAGTTGTAGCTGATGTTTCATTTGTCCATGCTTTTTTACCCCCTATTGTATTTACTTTTATCCTGCTCACTTAAATTTCCCCTGCAAGTGGTGCTCTAAGGAGGGTTTCATCAAATTTTGCAATTACCTACAATGTTTAAAAAAAAAAAAAAAATACAATTAGTAAACAATAACACTAAAGTCTCAAGCCCTAAAGTACATTAGCCACTTGCAACACTCACCTGTGACATAGAATCCTCTGAGGACTGTTTATATGTTGCAACCTCCTCATTTTGATTACATGTTCCTTAAAAATCAGCCTGACCGTTTGCATAGAGCACAAATTAGATTGATGTCAATTTCAAATGGATGATCTTTTAAAAATGCATAATAGAAACATACTGTCACGTCCCGAACCTAGTCGGACACGTGGCAATCGCCACGATAACAAGAAGTGGGTCCCACGACAGCCTCATCTTCAGGTTACCGTAAGGCTCAACACAAACATGCTAACACAATAAACTGAAGAACAAGACAATACCGATAATATAGTCTGTGATAGGGTTCCTTTACACTAGGGACCCTAAATCCAGCAGGAACTTAACAACCACATAAACCAGGGTTGCAAATACAACCAAAAAATACAAATACCAGAACAAAATATAAAAGACCAAGTCTAGTGGATCCATAAGGTTCACATGCACACTACGAACAAACCTAGACAAGGAGGACCGACAAGTCACTCTATAGCCTGTCCAGCACAATCAAGCCCAACGTCACAATCTGAGAAAGGAGAAAAGAGAGTGGTGAGTAACAGGTGTTACCCAGTGAGTGGTGACAGCATAGATATAAAAGAGTAATAAGGTATTTCAAATTCGCCGAATATATATATATATATATATATTTTAAATCGAGTGGTCGGCCGATGGGAGTAAGTAAAGAAAAAGAAGAAAGAAAGGGAGAAGGAAAGAAGGCAGGTCTCTCCTCTTATTATTATTTTATTTTATTTTTAAAGCCAAAAGACTTAAATGCCCTCTATAGAAGAATTAAATCAAAAATGGGTCCAAAAGACCGAATTGCCCCTGGTTTTCGGCTAGCTTCACCTATAGCTATTATGCAATTATGCAAGGATGCCATTAGTGCTAAATGACTATTTTACCCCTGATGCATGCACAAGAATCTAAATAGGCTTGAGGTCTAAAATCGGGACAGGGTACAACACATACCATTGTAGTGTGTTCAAGGGGTTGTCCATGTAGCTAGCCACTTGAACTTTCTTTGTTTCCATGACATACATGCATATTAATTTCATATAAAATTAGTGTGATACATATATATTTAACATCACAAACAGAGAGTATACATTAACCTAAACTCTATAATATCTCTTGTTATGTCCTATTGCACCACATATGCTGCAGGTTATTGTTACCCTTGCTTATTGACTTTCCCATTGTGAAGCCAAAGTTTTCACCCATCTCTTTCTCCTAAGTAAAGTCTTTCTGCCTCTCCTCTTGTTCATTGGCTCAGGAGGGATCATGGGGCTTTGGTCATTCTTAGACCATAAATCTCTGTCATGTGTTGTGTTTAAGATGCGCCTGTTTATTTTCATAAATGTGTTGATCTTATAACATGCATCTAGGTAATTTTCAGGCTTTTCTTTGTTATAGTAAAGGACTGAAGTTGCATGGCTACATGGCACCCACTAAATTGCTATCTCCTACAAGAATAACTGCAACCTTTTTTATTAACCATAAATTGCCCATCATGTCCTAAAACCTGGTATTTATCTCCCCTTGTCATGTTGTATTATAAAACCAACTACATTACTTGAACTTCTCGAGCTTCTTAAGTATTCTAGGGCAATGCAGGGTCTTGCATTTTTACATGGCATTCCTCCTTTTTTTGTTTCTTTCTCATTAACTATGTCCTAATCATCTTATTCATTGTAATTATACCAGTGATCCTAGCTTATAGGATGTGATTGTTAAAACATTCACACTATTATTTAAAAATATATCATACTTAAACTGAGTTTGAAGTGTGCCCTACTTCAATGATGGGGTTCAATATTTTTCATGTACTCAAAGGCTCATACAGACATTCCCTTTAGATTTTCCATTACTTTCTCATATGTAGGAAGGTAAGTAGCCTTAGTGCAACTCCAGAGTTGGTCCTTAAGTGCTTTACCTCTAAATCTCTTCTTAAAATTAGTGTGAATGTACCTAAAGCAGTACTTACACTCATTATGGAAAAAAAATTATGCAATTGTAGACATCAATTCCTAATTTTGTTAATTGTTGGACACATCATCACCTACAACCAAAGCAAGGAAAAAGGAGAAACAAAATGTGGAAACAAAAAAAAAATCAATAAACAATAGTAGAACATATAATGAAGTAAATAATCTCAAGTTTAAGGTCCTCACCTTTTGTCTATCAATCATGAATACCCAATGATGGCTAGTAGTAATCCTCAAATTCTCAGCTAGCAATAGCAGAAACTACTTCTAGTTCTACTTGTTCTCCTTGCACACGATAGCCCATGCAACATGATAGAAGTAGTCATTTACATCTATCCCAATAGCTAACAATAGTTGTCATCCATATAGTCCCTTCAAGTAGCATCTATCAAGTAAAAGCAAGTACATGCAACTACCAAGGATCCTGCTCTCAATAGAGCTACACAAACATACATGGCTTTAAAGGCTTCTTCATTACCTCTCAAAACTATGGTTGAACAAATATGTGTCCTTAGTAACTACAGCTTGTAGTCATATAACCTCACCATTTGTGTCACCTCATCACCATCTATAAGCTTTTTTTCCCAGATAGAACCACAAAGAGATATAATTTATAAAAAAGGAGGGTAAGTTGCCAGGTCTGTTATTATGAAAACCTAATGGCAGAACTACTGAAGAATTTTTTTTTTTTTTCTAAAAAAAGGATAACTTGCCTTTGTGCAATGCATTTGGCCCTATAAGCTTTTAGTCTACTTATGTCAACTTCCTGATTACTCTTGACAGCTTGGATAATGCTAGCAGTTTTTCATACATGATATGCCCTAAATTGCTCCAGATAAGTGTTTGTTATCCACTCTGCATTCACATGTCTGTTATAATGGTCTCTTACACACTCATGTTTCAAAACTTTGGCTTGATTTGTATTGTGTTCCTATCTTTCACCATATTTGAAGCCCATAAACTATTTGAAACTTCTAAATTTCATTCCAATCTTAAATTGGGTGTTCTTCATATCAATCTCATCATTAAATACAGTATATCTAGGCTTAACATGAATTAATGCCTCCTCATCTATTCAAGAGCATGATTGTAACTCTTCAAACCCAACGAATTTAGACTCTATTTAGCATCACTTCCTATTCATGCAGCTTCTCCTTTTATATCTACCTCACCTCTAGGCCTTGCAACATTATCCATATCTTCTTTCTCTGAGTCACCATTAAAACTATAGTCTACACCATAGAAATCACTTTCCTCATCCACTTTTTCCCTCACTATGTCTCCCAAGTAAAAGACCTTCTGAATGGGCATCTTCTACAACTTCTCCTTCTTCTTCTTCTTCTTCTACTTCTTCTTCTTCTTCTTCAAATACATCTTCAAATACATCTTTTAATAATTCAACCCTACTTAATTTTTCCATACCTACACCCTCATCATTGCAACCACTAGGGCCACCTTCATAAGCATTGGCACCATTGACAAGTCTAATATACATATATACTTCCTTACGAGATCCCACAAAGATTGCCACTAATAGAGCATCTAGATTAGTTTTATTTTTTTTTAGCCACTTTCCCTCACTGGTGGCATCTAACTACCAAACACTACAACCGTCCACATCTAACTTAAATTTTGTGGCCATGCATATAAGTTCAAGTATGGACATTAATGAATGTTATAATAACAATGAATGAGAAGTTGGTGATTTGATGGTGGTAGGAAGAAAGGCAAGGGGAAGGGTTTTCTTTGGAAAGGTTGACGAAGTAAATTGAGTAATGTACATGAGACAATGATTGTTATAAGGATAAAAGAAAAAAAAAGAAAAAGAGGGGGGGAGGGGGCTAGAACATTAGATTTTTTTAATGAAGTGGAATTGAGCAAAAGACAAAGAGAGGGGGGAAGAAGGGTAATAAGTAATGTGCATGAGACAGTGACTGTTATAAGAATAAAAAAAAAAAAAAAAAGTGTAGGGGAGGGAGTTAGAACGTTAGATTTTTTAATGAAGTGGAATTGAGAAAAAAAAAAAAAAAAAGAGAAAGAGAAAGAATGGGGGGAAGAAGGGTAATAAGTAATGTGCATGAGACAATATCTGTTAAAAAAAATGAATGAGAAGCAACATGATTTGATGGTGGTGGGAAGAAAGGCAAAGGGAAGGGTCTTGTTTGGAATGGTTGGCCGAATGGTGTGTGAGTTTCAGGAGCTTAAGTTTATTAGAGGTATACTTGCTTCTGATTTAAACTTACCATTTCCATTTTTGTAGTCCAAATTAAAGACACAATTAGTTTGATTTGATGGTGGCGGGAAGAAAGGCAAGGCAAGGGTCTTCTTTGGAAGAATTGATCCGAGTGATGTGTGAGTTTTCAAAAGCTTGGGATTATTAGAGGTATGCTCGCTTATGATTTTAAGCTTTTCAATTCCATTTTTGTAGTTTAGAGACATGATACACTTGGTCTTTTTTCCCTACGGGGAATGGGGAAAGAGGCAATTGTCATTTGTTTGGTTTTATTTTTGTTTTTTGAATGCATACAAAAAAAAAAAATGATAATTGTAACATGATCGCATCGAAAATATTTTTGTGAAAATCACTCAGATTTCTTAAAAATAAGGTACTCGAAATATATATATATATATAAACATTCTGTAGAGTTATATAAGCAAATATTTTTTTTTAATAGATTGAGTCAATTTGACTCAATCAAACTAGTACTTCATAAGTGAATTCATCACATATAAACAAAAAGACAAATGGTTAGCCAGATAATTGAATTACTATAACATATAATTACTTAAAAGTAAAATTAAAAAAAATTAAAACTGACCTACACATATTCTTCAGTTTATGCATTGTAATTCTGTCAAAGAGATATAAACAGATGGAGGAAGAACTTATGATGGTTTTCTTACCACATATAGTTCTTCATGTTTGATACACAGTGTAACTCAAGAACATGGTATTCATAATAACCTATGAATTTAACAAGTCGTATGCTGATGTTTTCAGTGCCATCGTTTCAGAAAAGAACCAAGAATTGGAACAAGACAAACTATTGGTAATAAACAATGCATTAGATACAGTGAATTTGAAGGTAAAAGCTTGCAATTCTAAATAATTCTGTCATAACTAGCAATGAACTTGCTCAGATTTGGAAAATTCAGACCTTTGTGCTTTCTTTCTTGAAATCTTGTATAAAATTAAATGAGGATGATTTTGTGCTTGGACTGAGATACTAAAACCGAACCCAACATCGGGTGCATTTCGCCATGCAATCTCCTTTGCAGTCCACATTATAACCCAAAACTTTAGGATTGCGAAGAAGAAGATTCCGAAGTGGTTTTCCTTTAATTCCCCACTCACTCTCCAGCATGCAAACATTGTTCTTCACTTCTTTGTCAAAATCACATCCAAGAACTTCAGGAAATTTCTTGAGAATTTTGTGGAGATCATCATCAGAAAGGCCAAAAGTTTTCAGGTAGTCCAATACGGCATTTAATGATTGGACTTTGGGAAGTTCTTGGCTTCTTTCTTCACCCCAGTAGGGTGAATGGACAAAGCCGAATGCTTTCTTTAGAATCCGGTCGGCTTCCTCCGTTGTAAAACTGAATGTGGAGATTATCTCTATGCAATCTTTCCATGTTTTTTTCTCTTCATCTTCCAAAACAACAAGCTGTGCTTGATCAATCGAGAGTAACTTCCACTTTTCTGATGCTTGAAATGAATTGAGAGGTCTTCGTTTTCTACAATTCGCCCAACTGGATTCAACTGTGCATAATGCTGAATTCTTCTTAACAAGTGGAAGCTTTGGCGTTGAACTTGAAAAATCAGACTGGAAAAACAAATAGCACAAGTCTATCAAAGATATTCTTTTTTCAGTAAGTTAAGGCCACACTGGTTATAAGCATTGCAGCGGAAAAACATAGGCCCTGATGGTAATACATTATGAAGTACAAATTTGGTGTTCGGCTATCAGTCCTTTAATTAAATCTTTCCAAGTAGGATTCACAAGTATGACAATTCGGTTGACAATTAACAGGGAAAAACAGGTTATACTCTGATTGATACATGCTCTCTGGGATAGTTAGCAGTGTCTTCTTTGATTTTATAAACAGGTTCCGTTGTTCTGCTGGTGGACAGATGTTCAATATGTACTACCAATAAGACTTAATACCATGACTGAAAGATAATTTCTGCTAATGGACAGATGTTAGTGTTAATGCAATCTAAAACAAGCAGACAAACTATTGAAAGAAACGATATGATATTCAAACTAAAAAGAATAAGTCTTTGACACTAAAATACAACCGAGGCACAATTCTCTTTAAATAAAAGTAGAATACAAGTTTTCTAAACTTAACCCAGAAAACATTAATACCCTTATACTCTAGGTGTTAGAAGTGGCAAATCAAGAATTCTTAATTCCATCTTACGAAAGGATTCTTGCTTGCTACATTACTCATAAGAATCCAACATTAAGTATTCATATAAGAAAGAAAGAAAGAAACTCATTGTTACATGGCCTACAACAAATAAGAAATTTTACAACTAAAAGAACAAGAACAGTGTCAAACTTCTGCATATCTTTTAAAATGTTACAACAAAAGTTTTGCATGGATCCATCATCATAAGCACCAAAAAGGATATGTTATTCTCATTAGCTAGTATACAGTTAAGTAAGATGAATCAGAATAGTAAATTATTCAAGACAATGAACAAATGCTTCCCATTATAGCATAATCAAGCAATAAATTATACAGATGGGAAAAAATGAGTAAGAGTTAATAGAGTAACCTACAAAAAGGAAGGAGCAGGATGGAGCAGATTCAAGGGTTAGTAGAGGAGATGCCAGTGATTTCAACAACATCCCTGCAACATCCAAGAATAAAATTTAAAGGAACGCAATACAATTCATGTTAAGAGTTAACCATGGTTAAAATTTTAGTGAATGAACTAAAGCTTTTTGGCAGATGCATTCATCAGAATTCCCAATTGACAGGAACACCTAATTTGGATTCCTAAGCTGATGCTCAGAAAAAATAAAATGATAGGAATCATGTTGAAGTAATCCTGAGAGAAAAAAAAAAAGGAATACAGTATAAAAGAAAAAATTGATTAATGTTACACAAAAACTGTGTTATTCTTGTTTTGGTAGCTTATGACAATAATCGAAACAACGCCAAAGTGAAAGGAACATAGAATTGTGACCAGAACATCAAACAAATGTCTCTACACACTATCAAGTTATTCAAGAATGAACATTAACAAATCTTAAAGACAATAAAAATAAGAAAAAAAAAGAGATATGCAAGAGAATGGCACAAGTGCAAAGAGGAAAGAAATACAAAATCATGTCAAGGTAATTCCAAGAAAAGATATTTAGGGAATACCAAAATAACAGGAAAAAAAACTAAATAATACTGTACACAAATTAACCATGCCATTCTTTTTTTTTTTTTTTTGACAATAATCAAACAGTGGCAGACTGAAAGAATCAAACCACTCAACTTGAATCTCCAACTGAGTGAAATATGATCAGCACATCATCAAATATCTCTACATACAACCAATCTAGGCAAGATAACACTTCTAATTCACTAAATTCCAACAAAAACTCATGGGGTTGACAGCAAACTTCATAATATCACAAAAATATGAACAAAGTTGCCAAAAAAAAAAGGGAGAAAGACACAACAAAGAGCCAAAGAAACAAATCTTTGATTCAAGGAGAAAGGAGGGATGAGAGTACCTGGAATTGAATTCAAGTGACTAAAGACGAAAAATTGATGATTGTTTTGAGAATTATATGAATTTATATTCAGAATTAGAGGAGCTTTTGGAGGATAAATTCTGGACCAAATGCTCTTCTTTTTTTTTCTCCCCGGGATAGCACTAGCAGGTAGCCATGGAGTTCGGAGTTGCTTTCTTTTTACTTATTACCCCCCTCAAAATACCTGAAATTAAAATTTCTCTTAATATGTTTTGCAACTTACCATAAGGCCCCTGAATTTTACTTTATTTTGAATGTCTACAATAAGCCCCCATGGTTGGCTTTGTTTTACTTATTACTCATGTCAAAAGTGAAAGCATATTTGCTTATGTTATTTAAAGTGAGGTAAATTGTTCATTAAATCTTGTAATTTTCAATTGGTTGATTAAAAAAAAAATTTATTAACAAGCAATCTCTCTTTTTGGTATATTTATTTAAAAGTTCTTTATGTGCCACCTTTGTTTAAGCAGATTTTTTTTAAATCTCATGATTACTTTTATTTTAATACTTCAACAAATTTGTGTTTTCATCTTATGTGAACTTTGGAGTTTAATTTTGGGCCTTCTCTGAAATGAATATCTTATATAAAAGACCCGGTGTCCATAGGCCAAGAAAGTGTTGGCAATCATTGTAGCATTATTCATCTATTATAATATTTTTTTAAAATTTTTATTTAAAATTTTTATTTATTTTACAGTATTTTCATTTTTTTTAATTAGCCTCCACTTTAAGACTTTTCACAACTTTATTCACAACTTTATTCGTTTGAGCGTGTTTATATATATATATATATATATATAGCAATGAAAATAGATAACAATCGATCACCCATTTATTACTTGCTCATTTGCATAGCGAATTCAGAATCATTTTAGCCATATCTAATTAATCACGCGCCTCGCTTGACCTCTAAACCTCTTGGAGGCTTTACCTCAAGGTACAAGTCAAAAATACGTGAATTTTACTAGTGTGACTAATAACTTCGAACATTTGGCTTAAATGAAATGCACATATATTTAATTCCATTTTGTACTCGTGCATTGTGATGATCAAAATTTATTATACTTTTCTTTTATGGATGTCTGAATTGCTCTAAGCAAAATGACTGAAGCTTAAGAATTCAATTAGCATTGCCAAACGTAACCTTGAGTTCCAGGGTCTTGAAAGAATGACCCTGGTGACACAACACGCAACACTGACTTGGCTAATTCGTCTATTTGATCACTAACGCCTTCATGGAGGACAATCTCTCTAGTCTCCTTTTGAGCGTCATCGTCATGTACCTATGTTTGTGTGCTTTTTCAATTTTTGTTAAAAATCCTGTAGTTTTTGTCTATCCGCCCCTAGTGAATTTATTTTCTTTTGGTGTTTATGCACCAATACTTGTTGCATTTGTTAGTTGTTGTCCTACTTGGGGGTTTTTTTTTTTTTTTTAACAAATAGGCGATAAAACCCCCTAGTTTAAGGGGAGGCGGAGAAACACACAAGTGTGGCGTGCAACAGTAAATTCAACAAGCACCTATGCTCTCATTTTGTGTGAGCTTTGGGAAACAAATATCCTATACAAAGACCTGGTACTAATAGACCTGGAAGATGATGATTCTTTACACTTTTGTAATCCATTTACCTTTACATCATTTTTCATTACCAAAATTGTGGTTTATCCATTTAAAAAAATAATAAAACAAAATAAATCAAAAATAAAAATAAAAACAAAAAAACAAAATTTTGGGGAAAAAAAGAAAATTTACTATAAGCCCCCAGTTGGCTTACATGTTCAGATGTTTTAAAATTTATAATAATACGCCCCCTAACTTTCACTTATTTCGCAAATTATAATAAGGACGTGCAAGAATGGTTTATCAAATTTGAGAAAATTATTAGGGTTTGCTTCAAATTTATCAGAGAAATCGGAAGGAGAAGGGAAAAAAAAATCGCTTTTTTCCAGGCATTTCGAGAAGCTCGATGGCGCTCAATGGCGGAATCAGATCCGGTTTCAAGCTCCTCTCCTCTGAAGCCGCCATTTGCAAATCTGGTGAGCTCTAAATCCATCTAAACCCTCGAATTGATTGATCTTATAGTTCCAATCTCTTGATTTTGTCCCAATCTGGATTTTTTCTGTTTCCGTATTAAAATTTGTTTTTTTTCATGTATTTTGTGGTTTTTAAGAGGTCAGTGAGAATTTGGTGTGATAACTTGAATCTTGGCGTGTTTGATGTTCTTTTCTTTGTTATTTTACTCCTTTTTTTTTTTAAATTGATCGTGCTTTCAAATTTAGCCACAAATTCGTGGTTCTTGGATGCTTATCAGTGTAGATATTGCTTGTTTTATTGGGATTGGTCGTGTTTCCAAATTCGTATGCTGAATTGGGTGATTATTGTTTGGAAGGATCATGGAGTGCTAATGAAAAATGTTATCTCATGACTTCATGTTATTTCTTTGTTTTGGACTAGTGCGGATGATGTGTATGAAGAGTTATGTACATTGATCAATATTGGAAGTTTTATCTACATTTGGGTTTTAATCTTGATTTGGATAGTGAATGCATGTTCGTGATTCGAAATGAGTGAGTGGCTGTTGTTATGTATGTTCTTGTTCTTCTGGATGATTTATTTTCGTTGAATGAGGCTTTATACCATAAGAAAAAGTAGTTTTTTGTTTTAAAATGAATTCGAAGAGCATAAAATCAAATGATCATTATGTACATTACTTGAGCAATTTACATATTTGTAGAGAAGTGTGCAACTTATGAACTACTAGTACTTTGGAATGCATGGAACGCCATTGGGTGAGATGACTGTAAGACATGGGTCTCAATGAACCAAATTTTTAGTCATATATTGCACATTTGGGGAGACCTGATTGTTCTCCTCCAGAGTTTATAACACAAGGAAACATCATTTGTGGATACTGATTTTTACTTGTAGTAGAAGGCCTGTGCGAGTATGAATGGAACTTAAAGTCACATACAAATAGCATAAGTACTTCATGACGGTTACTTTTGTTGCCAATTTCTTCATTGTTGAGAGGTAGATTCCTTCTATCTATTCTTTGATTATGACGACCTGAAATTGGATTAAAAGCTTTTTGGGGTTGGCTAGGCATATTTACTCTTCAAGTCCAGCATGAGTCAGATGCAATGGAGGAACTAAATTGATGACTATGTCTCATTTTTTCTGGGCTGGGCCTGTCTGAACCATTGACAATCCTCGCTCGGGGGAAATGGTAGCATTTGAAGATCACTACTTTGGTTAGTTAATGTGAACTATATTGATGAGGTATGGGCATCGTTTGAGTAACCTCAGCCATGGTAGGATTATTATGCATCACCTTTTTCTTTTAAGGTGATAGATGTTGAATCCTAAAGCTCATGCAGTTTATTTAGTTTGTGAACACCAGTGCCTCTTGAGGTAAAAAAAAAATTGAATAAAATAAGATCAAAGATTTTATTTTCTTGAGTTGGTTAAATGAATAAACTTACTTGGATAACTAAGTGAAGGAAAAGTTCATAGATAAATGTTTCTCTTCCTCTCTTTCATCTTTTCTCTTATTTTTATGTTTCCACTCTTTCATCTTTTTTTTTTTTCATCTTTTCTCTTATTTTTATGCTATTTATTCCAATTTCAAATACAGCCTACTTGTGTTAGATTTGCCACAGTTGTCAAAATAATACAACTGTCAGATAACAACGTTTTAGCAATCCTACTTTCCCAACCTGCTCTAGAGGGTCTTGTGTTTTTTTTTCATTGAAGATCTTTTTTTGGTTTTAAGATTGTGGGGAGCTGTGTGTAGTATGTAAAAAAAATGTCAGCAATAAGCTTAGTCGGGTATATTTACGTTTGAGGACTTTTCTTCCGGGCCAGCTTCAAATTAACTTTCATAGGCTATATGATTTTTGCAACAACTCCATTATGCAACACAATTGTAGCTGGCAACCCAAACCTGCAAATCACTAAGCAACTATCTGAACCAAGTCTACAAAAATGCAAGGAAGCCGTAGTTTCCCACCATGGCGTGCTTCAATTGTCACTCATTAATCCTAGAGAAACTTCTGTACTATGCATTTGTTTTGGATGTAAATTTGATATCTGGTCAACTTGGATAGATTACCTATGGTGTTGCTATGACTTGCAATTAAGCTATGTTATTGCACTCATGGTATTTTCACAACTCTCAGAATGGTAAATATTTGTGATGGTGTAATCACTTTTTTTAGGGCATGTCATATGATGCCAAAAATATTCCTTGTTTCGTCAACTTGAAAGTGATGTGGCTACTTTCAGCAAAATTTTTAAATGATTAAATCCGTGAATAGATGAAAATTACAAACTAAAATGCTTTTGTTGGAAGGTCAATAGGCTTAGGTTGCCATCAACTTAGAACCTTCAACGATATATTTGATTTATATTTTACCACCGATCCAATCAACAACTTTATTTTGTTGCTGCTGTATTGCTGATTCTGTTTTGATAGGCAAACGTCAAAACTGGTGCAGCAACAGAGGACAATGTCATATGTCCCTGTCCTTGACACAGTTAAAGTGCTATAACTGGAAATGATATAGTAGTCATCTTTCTTTTATCTATTTAATCTAGTCACAACTATTTACATATGTGGAAGATCATTTGATTATGTCTATATTTTGTTCATCTTATCACTGATTTGTCATTTTTACAGTTGCCCATATTTTTTCCAGCAGATTTTTTGGGCACATGGTTCACCTATACATGTTATCTGCCATTTTTTTTAATGTCTGCTAAATTATTATTTTAGTTATTTACGTACCGAAACACCCACATAGTTCAAGTGCCTAGATAAGCTGATTAGACATCATGAGAGACAACTTTAAGTATATTTGAACATCAATGAGTGGAGGAAAACCTACTTTATGTTATGAAAAAACATTATAGGGTTTTCCAATATATGATATCGAAAGGATTTTCAGGCTGAGAAGTCCATGACATATAATATGGAATTATATTTATGCGACCATGACTACAATCGTAAGGGACCTGGATGCTCCTTTGGATCCCACCATTCCTTCGTTGTATGTATGAAGTTGATTAGATTACTGAATCCAGATCCTGAATTGATTCTTTAGGGTTGGTATCATGCTTTTGGGTATAGCCACTTATGTAAGACCCATATTTGACAAATCATTTATCTGCAATGTAAATTGCTTGTGTTGGATGTTCCTCAGTATCTCGAGGATTCCACACAACTGGAGTGAAAAGAATGGGAGGTCATGGCCATGATGAACCATACTACCTTCATGCAAAGCACATGTACAATCTTGACAGGATGAAACACCAGCAGCTCAAGATGAGTCTTGCAGTGCTCTCTGCATTCAGCATTGGTGTCGCCGTCCCTGTCTACGCCGTCATATTCCAGCAGAAGAAGACTTCTTCGGCATGATAAACTTCTGTTTGCAAGTAAGGAAACAATAAAGACAGTATAACTTTCCTGTCTTCCTGTCTTTGAAAAACCAAAAGTTTTGATGATTCCTTTAATATGAACTGTGGCGCCTGATCGATGTATTCTTTCAGCAAATTGAACATATGTTTTCCATTTTCCATTATGATTTATGATATCTAGGTACCTTTTGGTTTTCCTAAAGCTTTCTTGATCATTGCTTGTTCTTGAAAATTTATTTCGGCGTGACGTCGTAAACATGGTTTGCAGCATGCACATGAAACCAAATCCACCTGAAATGTTAGGGTACTTATTTATTGGTTATTGAATATTTTCATTATCATTGATTGGCTTATGTATTTTCAGAGTTCTAAATAGTCCACCTGAAAGGTTGATTGAGCGGTTTCAAGTTTGAATTTTTGTGTATACATAAAAAAAATACTTGTTTATTTGTTTATTTTTTTTCATTGAACTCACTGCAGACTTAGGGCCCTAGATTTTGTGTTTTAATTTCAAAAATGAAATTATTTATGCAAATAGAAAATATCCAGTATATATGTACAGATATATATAGAGGGAGAAAAGAACAAGTAGGATATTCAATGATGTTTGGTGTTTTGTAGTTATTAAAACTGAGCAATGAGAGTATGAGACAAAAGATAAGAGTCCTTTCCAACCTTTAAAATGTCTTATGGTTCATATCCAAAGAACTTCAGGGTTTGTGGCGTGAAGAGAAGAGAGACATCTCCATTCTCCACCTCTTGTTTCCATTGGAGAAGAGAAGTTTAGAGACACTTTCAATGCAATGGGATGGGATGGGATGGGATTCCTTCTCATCAACTTTTTTTTTTTTTTTTTTTTGACTTCATAAGATTGAACTCTGTGTCACATCAACTCTTGTGATTATGCTCTGCATTGGGATGTGAACATTTCATGTAATATGGATCAGATAAGTTTCCCTTTTTTTGTCCTCTTTTTTTTTTTTTAAGAAACTTGCTTTTGCATAACTATAATAATGGTATGGTAAAATATTTGAATTCTTTTGAATGCATGGTTAAGATAAAAAATTATTTTTGTATGACTAGAATAATGGATAAGTATTGTATGTCCATCATCGCCTTAATAGTTGAATAGTAAGAGATTTGATTTTCAATTAAAGAACGTTGAAAGTTTGTTTTTTTTTTTTTTTTTAATCTTGGTTAAAACATAAAATTGTTTTTATAGAACTAGAATAATGAATAAGTATTGATATATTTGTCACCGGTCGAATATTCTAGCTGTAAAACATTTGATTTTTATGCAGAAAGTTGAAGATTTGATTTCTTTTCAATGTTTAATTGAGACAAAACATTGCATTTACAGAACCAGAATAATGGACAAATATTGGCATATTTGTTATTGCTACAATAGTTGAGCTATAAAACAATTGATTTTAATGCATGATGTTGAGTTTTAGCTACCGATTAATACATGATTGAGATAAAATAATAAAAAATGTGTTTATTGGATGGCATGTCACGTTGTGTAATATATATATATACCCATGGGTATTTGGAAGGAAATTTTAAAATTTTATAAAAAAATCATTTAATGTTTTTTATTTTTATTTTTTAAACTCCCTTGGCACTGTGTTATCATATTATAATTTCATATGCGTAATTATCCTCATTATTCTCATTTATATAGTACATATTTAAAACTTCATAAAGTATAATGTAATGCTCTCTTTGTGATCTATGCGTGCAAAAATATAATTTGATGTGAAAAATAATTGGTCATTAAAATAAGTGAAACTAATATATTATTTCTTTAAAAAAAATAGTATTTTTTAAATATTATTTCTTTAATTAATTAAAAGCCACATATTGCGGTCACTCAGGACAAAATAAATATTAAAAATATTAAAATTAATAAACTACAAATAGAAGTCCAAATCAATTACTACAAATTGCATCTATGTGGGTTACAACCCAAGAAAGGTGCAAATGTAATGATTCCAAAGTGGGTCCCATTTGGCTGGTGGCCTAATGAACGGGCTGATCATTGGATTGGATTCAATGTACGGTTTGGATGTCTTTATCAAGAAACGTAATTCCGACAAAGATTCGTATTACAGGAATTTAACATTATCCCCAAAAAAAAAAAAAAAAAACCCGGTTCAATTCCCGTTGGGTTCAGACTTTAAGTTGATTGGGTTATTTGCATAATTATCAGACTCAACCTGGACATTGACCCGGCAGAGGTTCTGAGTTCAGGTCAATAGGTTCAACAGTCGGGTCATTTGAATTAATAGAAATATTTTAAAATATTATTTTTAAAATTATAAAATAAAATTTTAATTATATAATGATATATAATAATAATATTTATGAATTATTAGTTATCAAATAAATAATTTGATGGAAAAAAATTAAAAAAATAATTGTTAATACCTTATTTGGAAGTAGTAGAAAAGGGGAAAAAGCATGAACTTGACAAAATTACATATATATTTTTTAACTTATTAGAAAAATATAAAAAAAATCAAAGGATGAAAAGGTCATTTAAAAAAAAAAAGCATTGACCGCCCGAGTTATAGATACCTAGCCGAGTCACCGGGTTTGACCGGGTCAAAATGAGTTGATTACATAAACGGTCTAATTAAAGACTCGGTTTAAATACAGGGTCAACCGCTCCGACCATATAGTATTAAAAAAAAAAAGGTAAATAACCAAAAGTCGTTGAAGAGTTCCACCTCCAAACTCCTAAAAACATTTTCCATTCCCCATAAATCCCTGATTTTAAAATAAAATACCCTACTAATTCTTAATTTTTAAATATCATATATATATATATATATATATATATAAGTATTATCTTCAATTATATAAACACCATTGACTTTTCAACTTCTTCAAACAGGTTATGGTCCTGCGTGATAAGCCTTTTAGAAAAAAAAAATTAAAAAATAGTTCGAAACGGATAAATTGATTATGTTAGATTTAATATTGAATTGTATTTAATGTAAATTCATATTTATAGTTTTTTCAATATTCTTTTTAAAAAAGTTAACTTAAATATTAATATTATGTGGAGTAAATCAGTAATAAAATTGGAAAAAAAAACCAAAATTAGCACTTTTATAAAAATATTATATTACTAAAATTCTCTCCATAAATTAATTGTTTTACTAAATCCTACAAATCATCAATTTTATAATAATATATATTGCTAAAATTCTCACCCTAAATTTATTGTATTACTAAGTTCTACATCAATGCCTATGTCAATATAAAGATTAAAGATCTAGCAATCATGTTATTAAAAAACTTTGAGCACTAAAAAAAATAATAAATAAAATATAACAAAAACAAAATTAGAAATATTCTTGGTTTCTAAAGCGAGGATCATTATTTAAAAGAAATAATTCAACATTAAAAAAATAATTTTGCTCTCAGTGCAATGTAAGACCTTATCAACATTAGATTATAATATTAAAACCTTTTGATGATAGGTACTAAAAACAATAAATACAATAAAAACAATTAATTTAAACCCATAGGTTCCTTTTGAAGTGCGCATTATTATTTGTTTTGATCGTTCAAACAAATAAATATATCCATCATAAATCATCGACTAGAGAGCATATTATTATTAATTCATATTATTTAAATAGCTAAAAATAAATTTAGATAAACAACTCTTAACTCTCACTCATTGTCACAAAAATAAATTTAAAAATAATAAAATAATAAAATAAAAATAGACAAACACCAAATTTAAAATTTTCTTGTTTTTTTAATAGTTTCTTATTTATCCTTTACTTCTTGTCCTCGTCTCTGTTCTGAACCAAAACTCGGTTCAACCGAACCCGACCGAACGGAACTGAACCGAACCGAACCGAACCGGTCCAGTTCCTTATAAAAACCCAACCTTCATCTTTTCAAAGAGCGCGCTCTTCGCTGGTTCCATGGCGGCTTCCACCTCCTCCCTCGCCGTCATTCTCTTCTCTCCCCGAAACCCTAACCCTAAATTCTCTCTTCTCTCCTTCCCAAAATCTATGGCTTCCCCTCATCTCCACCTCCGCCACCGCGTCTTCACCCCAATATCCGCCACCGCCGCCTCGCCGCAGACGGTGGTGATGGATTTCGACCTAGAGAAACCACGCGAGGAGTGCGGTGTCGTGGGCATCGCCGGCCACCCGGAAGCCGCCCAGCTCTGCTCCCTCGCCCTCCATGCCCTTCAGCACCGTGGTCAGGAAGGCGCCGGCATCGCCGCCTCCGATTTCTCCACCATTCGCTATTTCACCGGCCTCGGTCTCGTCTCTGAGGTCTTCAACGATTCCCGTTCCCTCCTCTCCCTCCCCGGCTCCTCCGCCATCGGCCATGTCCGTTACTCCACCGCCGGCGCTGCGTCTGCGCTCCAAAACGTCCAGCCCTTCCGCGCCTCCTACCGCTTCGGCCAGCTCGCCGTCGCCCACAACGGCAATCTCGTCAACTACCCCTCTCTGCGCGCCTCCCTCGAAGACCAAGGTTCGATCTTCAACACCTCCTCTGATACTGAAGCTATTCTCCATCTAATCGCCACCTCAAAGTCCCGCCCCTTTCTCTCTCGCGTTGCCGAAGCCTGCTCCGCTCTCCGCGGCGCCTATTCCCTCCTTTTCCTCACCGCCGACAAGCTCCTCGCCGTCCGCGACCCTCACGGCTTTCGCCCCCTCGTCCTCGGCCGCCTCCCCCGCAATAACGGCGCCCCACCCGCCATCGTCTTCGCTTCCGAGACCTGCGCGCTCGACCTCATCGGCGCCCAGTACGAGCGTGAGGTCGAGCCCGGCGAGGTCGTCATTGTCGATACTCAAACTCTTGACATCTCCACTGCCTGCTTGATTCCCTCCAAACCTCGCAAAGCTTGCGTCTTTGAGCTCATCTACTTCTCCCTCCCCCAATCCATTGTTTTTGGCCGTCCTGTTCACCAATCAAGGTGCTCTTTTGGTGCTACTCTTGCTGCAGAGTCTCCTGCCCCTGGTGCTGATGTGGTTATACCAGTGCCTGACTCCGGCTTCTTCGCCGCCCGTGGCTTTGCCGAGCGTTCTGGTTTACCATTCCATCAAGGCCTAATTCGATCACACTATGTCGGGAGAACCTTCATTCAGCCATCTCAGGAGATTCGAGACCTCGGTGTGAAGCTTAAGTTATCGCCCATTAGGGGAATTCTTGAAGGGAAGAGTGTTGTTGTTGTTGATGATTCTATAGTCCGAGGAACAACATCAAAGAAAATTGTTAATCTTCTTCGTGATGCCGGTGCAAGGGAAGTTCATATGAGGATTGCAAGCCCTCCCATTATTGGTTCTTGTTACTATGGTGTCGACACGGCACGTCCTGAAGAGCTTGTTTCAAATCGAATGGATGTAGAGGGAGTGAGGAAGGAGATTGGGGCAGACTCTCTTGCATTCTTGTCATTGGACAGCTTGAATGTTTTACTTGGAGATGAGGCGCCGGCATTCTGTGATGCTTGCTTCACTAGGGACTATCCGGTCCCTCCAGCAGAGCTTGTGGAAGCTAAAGCCAAAGAACTCTTATGCATCAATTGATTGAAGACAACATTGCTTCTTTTACAGGAGGGAAAAAGGTTTTCATTTGCTTCTCATTTTACAAGTCTCTTACTTTTGTGAATTAGATATATATTTCTGTAGATAGAGATGTTGACATAATTAATGCTTATAGAATTTCATTACATACATAATTTAAGAAGTTCTGTTATTCCTCACCTGTAATTGATATGTTGTTTCTTGTTGTCATAAGAAAAAATTTTTGGTGGAAATGGGAAGCAACTTGGTGTTGCTTGTTGCAATTACTTTCCTTGGTTTGCTTGCTAGTTTGTAGTTTCATGTTGTCAATTTAAACAATTTTCTTGCATTTATAATAATTAGCAGTCACATTGACATGGTCTTCATAAGTTTGGTTGTCATCTCCATCATGTTTGAATCTAGCATTGGTAGGTTGATGCTTGTTTATAGTTTTGGTTTGGTGTCTTAAAAGCAACTATTCTTTACTGTTGCATTGATGATTTTGATAATTTTTATGTCTTTTATGACAGTATCCAATGAAATATCTGCATATTCTTCTAATCCTAGCACAAAAATTACCTGGCTTTTTTCGCCTTATTCATTGTTAAATATTTAATTGCCCTTTCTGAAGTTCACTGTAATGAGCCATGTTTGTTCTTCGATGAAGATATTAATCAGAGGTTCAGCAGTTTTCTTCTATTTTGTTTTTTTATCTGTCTTATTGGATTAGTTTGATAGTGAAACTCAAATTGCAAAGAAAAAAAAGTCATTTGTTGCTGCTGAACTTGTGAATAATGTGTGAATATTGCTGATTGACAAAATGAATGGACATGGAAAACATTGGACTAAGTTTGTACCAGTACTCCTGATTGTTTTGCCCATCCAACAGTGTACATCCTTTTATAAATATGTATGATTTTGTGTCATATATATATATATATATATATATATATATATATATACACTGGAGATTTTTTTATCATTAATTTTTTGTTCTCTGTTCTTTTCATTATTATACAGGTTCCTGATAATTTTAGGTTTAGTTCTTGGAAGCTTTGAAAAGTTTTAGAACTGGGCCTAAGCTTTTGTTTTATGTTTTCAATTATGTTAATGGTTTTTTATATATTCATGAAAATGATAATTTTCTCCATGTTAGTTTACAATTTTGAATTATGACTAAATAGATATTTATTTATATCATACCTTTCTTTTGATCTCACATTTTTATTTTTCTCTAGCTTTCTTTTTTTTTACCTATAGTTTTTATTATTTCTCTAATTCTAACATCACTCTATGATTTAGGTTCTCTCTCTCCCTAATTATCTAACTAATGGCAATTATCATGTATACTATACAAACCCCCCCCCCCCCCCCCCTCTCTCTCTCTCTCTCTCTCTCTCTCTCTCTCTCTCAATGTTCAATTGTCAAAATTAAAATTTATTTTATTTTATTATATTTAAAATATATATTTTTGATTGAAAAACACTATATAAGTAATATGGTCTTTCAAATATGCTATTATGGGTTTAAATGCAATTAAATAGTCACTTGTAAATATTTTATTCATTTTGAACTTAACATGTCTAAGAAAAATGTTTTAATTAGTATTTTAAAACTATAAATCATTTTAAAAATAAAAAAAAGAAAAATACAATTAAAAAAGTATTCATAAAATAAAAGATCATGCTCCTTAAAAATCTTTCCTTTTTTTAACTTTTTTTTACAATAGATGACATGCACCTTCTGCTGAGTGGTTTATTAAAAAATAAATAAATACAAAAATGCACTAGTTACAATGAATTATCAATCATAAAAAATTTATTAACTTGACAAGACGTCACATGAGATTTTGAAAGTTTGTTAGATGTTTTCTTAGAATATTTGGAAAATCAAATTAAGTTAATAAGTCTTTCCTACCGTGTAACTTTAGAAGGTAAAAATAAAACTCATTCAATAAGAGATTGATCTAGAATCTATTTAAATAATATTATGAACAGTATTTGAGTAAAAAAAACAACAATGGATGATCAGTACTGCTTTGCAAAGCAGCCAGCCCACAGATTGCTTTATGAAAATCCACTGTGTGGTCACCTTCAAGAATATATTGACAATCTTAAGCCTCAATCTGAGATGTTCAATAGAAGAATATCTCTTTCTCTTGTGCTCATAATTCCTTTCATTAGTTTATAAATATATCTTAATTAATCTGTTTAGTTAAATTTAATAAAAAAACAGAAAATTCTAAATCCAGATCCTCCGCATGTGTGTCTTAAGATAAGTATTTAAACCTAATCTCGAGGCAATATATTTCCATCAATCATTATCAGAATGTGACTATTGAATGTTATCATTGATCATTACACCATTGACTGCCTCAATCCATCTTTGTGTTATCATTGAGATTTTGTCATGTTTCTTAAAAATTGACATTTTTTTTTAATATAAGCTCCTAGAATTTTATTTTATTTTATTTTTAATTTAGCTCAATGGTATAACTTTGCATTAAATATTTGACTCCCATACGACATGTAACAAATGATGTAAATGAAGTATATAAAATAATTAAATTAGAAAATGGATTAAAAAATGAAAGTTTTAAAAATATTGAGATGTTTGTGTGTTAGAGAAGTTAGAAGGATTTTTTAGTCATATCTAGAGTTGGAAGAAAGCTGTAGGTCCTTTTATATACTCTCAAATATTTTTTTTTTCCAATTTTGTCTTAGTAGATGTTATTTAAAATAATAATAATAATGTTATACTTTGTTCAACTTTTTTTATATATTCGGTATTTACTTTCTCTAATTGCTCTTCTAGAGTTTTCCACCATATCAATTTTTTTTTTTTAATTTACAATAGATGACAAGCAATCCTTATTTAAGAGTTTATCAAAGAACAAATAGGTATCTGAGCCAAAAAAGAATGGATGAACAATATTGTTATAATACCATAGCACAGGGTTTCAACTTTACGGCAGCCGACAAACTTCCATGTGACAATCCATAGTAGTTGCCTGGTATAATTTTTGATTTGTTAATTTTATTAGAAAATTTGATAAGTATTGTATATGCTTTAAATGTTCATCCATATACACGATAAATATAAAAATATAAATAATATGAGAATAAAAAAAAATAAAATATATACCGAACACCTTGTTTCCATTCACAATAGAATCAATGGCACTGGCTTGTTAAATCACTCCTTATTTGGTTGCCATGCCTTGAGTGTCCTCAACTTCTCTGACAACAAGCTCACCGGAGGATTCACTGCCATGTCACTGTGCTCCAACTTTAGGGCTCTTGATCTCTCCTACAACCTCATCTCTGACATCACTCCACCGGAGTTCATCCATGCTTCTTTGTAATCACTAGACTTATCACATAACTTCTCTGACTAACTTTCGCCATTGGATTTTCAATCTTGTGATAATCTCCAAAGCCTTTAACTTGTCCTCTAATGACTTTAATTGATCAGGGTTGCCGGAGAGCTTATCACATTGCCGAAAAACTCGAGAAGCTTGACTTTGCTAGAAACAACATATCTAGCAACATTCCTTCTTCATTGTGGGAGAACCTCACCAACCTAAAAAATTTTCTCTTTGGCCAACAACAAGATCTCTGGTGAGATTCCGCCGAAGCTCAGTCACACTTTAAACCACCCTTGAAGATGATGCCAACGACAGTATAGGACTTGGCTGACTCACTATGCCACATCAGCCATATAACGTGGCCATCCACTATGCCACATAAGCCATCTAACGTGGCCTTCAAAGGCAACGTTAGCAATTGGGGTCAGAATTCTTTGGTGACTGCCCTATGAAATGAAATTAAAATTGGGTGACAGATTTGATGTAAATTAAAGTACGATGACTAAACTCAAAATTAATCAAAGTTTAGTGGGCTATAAAAAAATTTACCTCTTTTTTTCACTCTTCTTTATATGATTTAGTCAAAGGTATTTATAGCCACTCAAAAAAGAAATAGACGGTTAAGATTGATTCGATCCAATGATTTAAAATATAGTGGTAGGTGGAATAATAATGTTGGTAGTTTTTACAGTAAAATGTAAGCGGTTGCTATAGCTACATTATGATGCTACAGTAACATCCATATCCATTATTTCTATAGTATTTATAATAATAAGCATAATTAGACCTAATGGAATTCATTGGTTTTGACCTAATTTAGAACCTAATAATAGTTTAATATTGATCATTATTGATAATCATTGGTATTATATGTACAAACTTTAGTTAGCATAATTTTGTCTTGGCCTTTGCCAATTGTAATGCCAACTTGGAATGGAGTGGTATTTTTTAGATTATTAAGTGTATGCATATATTTTGTAATTTTCTTTTCCCTAAAATAGACCTTGATAATGACTGATTTGATTATTAATCAATCATTTGGAAAGAGAATATTTGCATATATTATGAATTGCCCCTTTGCTAAAATTAAATTTCTAATTACTTTTTATCCTTCAAAGAAATCACTTTAAAACCTTTCTATTTTTTTTAGCAGAATTAGAATATATTTAGTATTTACATATATTTAATATTCTATTATGTAATGTGTTTTATTTTATTATTAAATTCTATTTGTTATTATATAAGGATGGATGAGTGTTGTGTTTATTAAATTTACTATTTTTTTCTCGTGTTTTATGTCCCTACAAATGGGATATATTTAGAAATACATTTTAAATTCAATTGTTATTATTTCTTAGCATTATTTTTAAATAAAATAAAATAAAATAAAATTCCTAAAAGTTAGATTAAAAAACAAATATAGTTTCCAATTGATATTATTTGTCAGCACAACTCTTACTCAAAATATTGTAAATTAAAAAAAAATTGATTTTAATCTAAAAGTTAAATTAAGTACAATGTAATTTATTATTTTCATTATGCTTGGGTCACAACTTTTTTTTTTTATAGCCTTTATTTGTTATTATATAAATTAAAAAAATGGCCCAAGAGATGTGAGCCAAAATCAATCCTTATATTTTTTTTAATTTTTAATTTAGTGTGAAACTATTTGAAGTTTTGTTTCTCTTCATAACCAAACAAATCCCTTACTAAATTGGTATCACGTGCCTTTCACGTGACAAGATGACGGTGGAAGGATAAGAACACATCAAAATTTTATCACAAACCTACAAATAATTATTAATTAATAGAATTTGTTAAGCATAAAATAATATAGGCAAAAGAAAAACCACTGATATTCTATGAATGTTTGCAATTATAAAATAAAAAAAAAAAATACATAGAAGAGAGAGACAAACATTAAAAAAAGAGACAAACATAAAAAAAAACGAGTGGATTAAACAGATACATAAATAGTGCCAAAATAATTGTACTAAATGGTTAGCTACCGTTCATCTTATTTTTCACTGTTTATAATAATATTTTAATTTATTATCAACGTTCCTAAATAAATTACCATATATAGTATTTTTTTATATATATCTATATATATATATATATATATATATATATATATATATATATAAACAAATACTTTTTAATTATTATTATTATTATTATTATTATTATTATTATTATTATTATTATTATTCTCCCGTGAAATTTCTCCACTTTATACTAATTCCACCTTTCTCACAATTATTTAGATAATTACCTGAAAATAGAAAAATATATCTTTAATATTATAAAGTTGAATGGCGTTTTTTTTAATTTGTTCCATTTGTCATTGTGGCCTTAAATCTTGTTGCCACGTGGCTTTTCCGATAGCTTTTAATGACTAGCTGATGTTATTTGAAATGAAAAAGAAGTTCACTATTGTACACATCATTATATTTTTATAAATATTTACTTTTAAAAAATCATTAATAACTTTCTATTTATTTTTGTTCTAATCATATGATTATTATCATTTTTATTTACCTTTTAATCCTTAAAGTTTCCGATATAGTTTTATTTTGTTAATATTTATGGAATGCCAAAAACACTTATGGCATTAGCTTAGCGAGAAAGATAAAAATAAATTTGTAATTTTAATTTAAATTAAACTAAAAATAAAAATTTCGAAAATTAAGGATAGTTTTTAGGGATTTGATAATTTTAAAAGATTTTCCCAAGAATTGAAAGAGCTGAAAGGGAGATTTTGCAGCTTTCCTTTTATTTTGATTTTTTGATTTTGATTTTGATTTTATTTATTTTCCATTTGATATTGATCAATGTGGTACATGTTGCCATACCATTTTCTTTTAAATTAAAATATCCAAAATTATTTTTATTTTTCATTTTCCATAGTATGTTCAATATCATTAAAATAAAAAATTGAATCACATGTTATTTGTTCATCATCACCACAAATAAAAATATAAAATATAAACTAAAAATAAAAACCTTGAGCAAAGTATAAATATCTTTGTTTTTGGTCACAAGTGCAAATATCTTTAATCCTTACAAATGAAATGGAGACAAAAAAAAAAGGAAAATTTGTTATAAACCCCTCAAAAGTTCTATAATTGCATATTTACTTTAAAAAAAAACATAATTACATATATATACCCTTGAAAAATATAAATAATTACGGATATGCCCCTACTGTTACATTCCGTTAATCAAACTTGATTAACTATAGTTATAACCTAGATTAAGATATACAAAACGTCCAAAATAACCTTTGTATAATTTAAAATTTTTTTTCAAATATACATGCAAAAGACATAATGGTCATTTTATATATATATATTGTTTGTTAACAGATGATTTTTCAATTAATTGGAACTTCAGAAGTATATACGCAATTATATGTATTATTTCGAGGTATCTATGTAATTAACTTTTATGCAGATGTAAATATATAATTTTAAAATTATCCAGGGGTACATTTGCAAAAAACCCAAAAAAACTATCCATACTGAAATAAATTTTATTAAAATGAGGGGTTTATTTGAAATTAAAATTTTAAAGGGTTTATTTGCAAGAATACTAAATTTATATTTTTGGTTTATTAATTTTATTAAAAAAAAATCCATTTCGTCACCGCAAGAGACACAGAGACAGAGAGAGAGAGAAAGATCCAGCTCTTCCAAATCGCTTCCTCTTCTACTCTTTCTCATGGAAGCGGATGTATCCATCTATAGCTCCAAGGTGCTTCCTTTTCGCCCTCTTCTCCTTAAAAATCCTTCTTTGGTTGTCTAATGGTGGGTTTTTCATCTGGTGAAGTTTCTGATACCTTGTTAGCTTCTTTCTGGACGGCGGCGGGTTTGATTCGGCTCGAAAAGTTTGCGTTTGGGGTTCGTAGATCATGAGGTTTGTCGGATTGCGGATGGGAGGGTCGTCGTTGTTGCTTGCGTTTGTGATTGTGTTGTTTGATTTTATTTTCTTTGAGTTTGCTGCGGCGAACGTTGTGGTGATTGGGAAGAACGTGACCTTGTCGCTTGATGATGTTGAGGCGAACTTTGGTGAGTTCTTTAGTTTTTCTTTCTGTGTTTTGTGTTTTGGTTTGTGAAATTTTTGGGATTGTTGGCATATTGATTGGATTTACTTTTGGGAAATTTGTTGGATTTGTTTGATGTCATGGAGCTGTTCTTGTTTAGGGTTTCTTTTGAATTCAAGGGGAAGGGGAGAAAAAAGAATTATTTTTTATGCAATTATCACTCATTTGTTGTCAATCTGGTAGCTTCACTCAAGTTTGAACAAGCTCAAAAAAAAATAAATAAATAAAAAAATAAGGAAGAATAAGAAGAAGAAGAAAGATCCTGTCATTTGTTGCAGTCTTCAATCTAAGCACAAACATATTGGTAGCTTCACTCAAGTTTGAACAAGCTTAAAAAAAAAAAAAAAAAAAAAAAAAAAAAAAAGGAAGAATAAGAAGAAGAAGAAAGATCCTGTCATTTGTTGCAGTCTTCAATTTAAGCGCGAACATATTGAGACTAGTTTATATGTTTATTATTTGTTGAATAAAAGGATTTATAATTTTATTTATTGTTGAAATAAGTTCTGGTGGTGTCCTTTTCATGAATCATGACCCTGACTGTAGACTTGGTGGTTTCATTGGTTTGCATTCTCTTTGGTATGGTATGAAACAAAAGCTCACTGTTTGATTGTACATCCAGTTACGATTGCATTATTCTAATTTCTAAGTTTCAATGTAAAACCCTAGCTTGGTTTGTCATAGAAAGCCCTAACTTTGGCAAGGTGCTGCAATATATTTCCATTGTAGCACATTCAAATCACTCTCACCTTAGTATTTTAAATTTTTTTTGCCTTGTGAAGTACAACTTTGCTCTATGTGTATTGTGGTCATCTTTTTCCGCAAGGCATCTGCATGTCTGCTCAACTAAGTTGGCAATCTTTGGATAGCTTACAGTTTAGCCTTTTATGCTTTTACAAGCTCTTTGGGATTAGGGCTAAGGATGTGAATTGCTTCTGATCAATTAGAATGAGTGTACTGAGAGGCTAGTCTAAGAGCAAAACTTAGGAATGATTACAACATTGTTTCTCCTGGCGGGTAAAGTTTGAGGTTGGCGATATCGAGGAGAACTTCCTATATATTTTTTGTCGTGTCTGATTTGGCTTTTATCGGAAGGAAATCGACAATTTTTTCTGTTATTGTTGAATCTTAAAGTGGGGGTAGTTGGTGGTAAACAATACATTTGGTTAGAAATATTATCTTGCTTGAATGATTGGATATTTTTGATAGTTACGTCATAGCCGTATATGTACAAGAGCGAAGGGGCATGTGATCTCTTCCTATATTTACATTAAAATATTAAATTACAGACGATACATGCAATATAGAAAGATTAGCTACTTAGATTTGATAAGAAAGATCTCTAACTTTCTCGGGCCCATCTTTGCTAATTGGTGCATGTTTGTATGTAATTTTATTTCATTGATTGGTTTGATGGTATTTAACTGGTTATTTTTATGTTCATGGATTAGTGAAGAGGCGAATGTTTAACATGAATGACTGGTAATTTTTTTTAAGCAATTTTTTTGTTGGATGTAAGTATAGCATTTGGCTTTTAATTCTGATTACAGTTATGACGTCCAATATTGGAGATCCTTGGCTATTATGTTCCAGTTTAACATTGTAGATTGCTTTGAGGACTTAGCTTATTAGAGGAGGTATCTAATAAGACCATGCAACATATAGTTTGGGTCGTCCTTCAATAAAAGCCAAATTGTGAAGCCAAAATATATAGCAAGGCTCAAGATACACCACAAAAACTGCTAAACATAAAAGATTCTTGTATACTTTTCCCAGAAATGCTATATACTCAGAGAAACATTTTCACAATATTCTTTTCCCATATGAGCTCTTATCATGGATTCAATTGCTTAGGCTGTGTCTATTGTCTACTTCTATATGCTTGCCCAGCATATCCAATAAAACTGGTTTGCTAGTTCATATTTGATCTAGATATGGAGGGTTTGACAACATCTAGTGGACTTCTATGAGATAAACAGAAGGATCAGCTCTGTATGGAAGTTTAATATAATTATTTACTGTTGGTTTGAGTATGACAATGGCCTGTTATGCTGTTCGTTTGAAATCATTCTATTTTTACATTAAACTATTTAGCATCCGATTTGGCGTATAGCGTTCTTCATTTCTTTATATTTTGATCTGTTTGGGACAATAAATATTTATTATTTGCTGTCTGATCTATTGTGATTTTTCGTTATGAGTTTACTTAGTGTTGTCCTATCTTCTCAGCTTCACCAATAAAAGGGTCTGGTGAATGTGGGGTCTTATATGTTGCAGAGCCGCTTGATGCATGCACTCATTTGACAAAGGCAGTTGGTAGTAATCCAAATCCTCCATTTGCGCTAATTGTACGAGGAGGATGCACATTTGATGAAAAAGTTACAAATGCGCAGATTGCTGGATTCAAGGCTGCTATTGTATATGATAATGAAGATAGTGATGTTCTGATTTCAAGTAATGCTTCTTTCTTCTGTCATCATAGCTTATAGTCACTAAAATTTGACCCTTCTCTCATAGTAATTTTCATCTTATATATTTGAAAATGGTATGCATACTTGATCTTTACTATACACTAATAGTCCGTTTACAAGATATGGGAGCATATCTAATTCGGGTAATTAGATTTCATGGTGGCTTCCTTTCAACCACTTTGGACTTACCCACTGAAAATATTTCTTTTATCACTCTTGTCTACTGTTTGATTGGCTTGATGTGTCATAATGATATTTCAACTACATCTTGTATCTCGTTTATTTGGTTTTTGGTTTCTTAATGACATTATGAATATAACAAACTCTTGGTATTTAATGGTGATGCTTATTGAAAATTAATGCTTCTCTTTTTAGGACAACTATTTAAGAATCAAGATCATTTAGCACTCTTCGTTTTTATCAGATATTTCTTTTAAGACATGTGCTTATTTAAAACATAGCAGTGGCAGGAACGCCTGGCGGCATTCATATACATGCTGTTTTTGTCTCAAAAGCCTCTGGTGAGAAACTGAAGGAATATGCTGGCCGTACAGACATGGAGTTCTGGATTATACCGAACAATGAAAATTCAGCTTGGTCAATCATGGCCATCTCCTTCATATCGCTGCTTGCTGTCTCTGCTGTTCTGGCTACATGCTTCTTTGTGCGCAGACATCGTGTAAGGCATGAAACTCCTAGCCTTCCTGTCAGAGAATTCCATGGAATGAGTAAGCGGTTGGTTAAAGCTATGCCGAGTTTGATATTCACTTCTGTTTTGGATGATAAGTGCACTTCTATGACTTGTGCTATATGCTTGGAAGATTACAATGTTGGGGATAAGCTCAGAGTTCTTCCTTGTCGTCACAGTATGTTTCCTTCTCTATTCTGCTCCTTTTCTTTTGTGGTATGCACAGATCCATTTGTATGTAGTTTCTCTGAAATGTGACTTTGCATACATTTTGAACACACTTTTGCAGCTAATAAAACTCACGCCTTGGTTTTAGTTGCAAGCACAATACAATTTACTGTAGATAACATTTGGTATTTATATTCCTAATGAGCCATACTACAATTTCTCATGAAACATAGATTGCTGATTAGTCGTAAGAATTATGTAATGTTTGTCATATATTTATTTTTTCTATATATTTTGCATTGATGAATGAACTCCCTGTGTAAGACATATGAAAGCCATCAACGATACCAACTTTACATTATAATTGATTGCATCTACATGAGCTTATATTTTCGATTCCAATTATTAGCATTCTGTATAGCTAAATCTTTTTATTTATCTGCTTTTAGGAGTCCATCCTAAATGCTTTATTCAAATTTCGTGCAGAGTTCCATGCTTTTTGCGTAGATTCATGGCTTACCGCGTGGAGATCATTTTGCCCTGTGTGCAAGAGAGATGCCAGAACAAGCTCGAGTGATCCTCCTGCCTCTGAATGCACCCCGTTACTTTCGTCTGCTGCGTCATCTCTATCTTCATCTACTAGATTGGCATCTTTCCATTCAGCAGCATCTTTGACTCCTTCAATACAAATATCTCACCCTCCCAGGCCTCCATCATCTTCCCGAACTCATTCTCTCTCAAGTGCCTATATTCCTAATTCACATAGGTCCTCCTTAAATAATTCACCTTCAATAAGTTTCAGTAGAAACTCTGTGAATCTAAGACATGCCTCCTCCAACAGATCACTTCACTCTTATCTCCTATCACCTCATTCCGTCGGTGCACCCTTGTCTTCTTCCATTAATTCTAGATACTTCTCCCCTTATATTCCTAGCTCAACCAATGGATCGCCGAGTCATCTTGTCGAGTCTTCTGGTCGTCCATCCTCATACCTCCGGCATTGTAATGAATCAGAATCGAGTTTTTCCATATTAGCCTCTGCTGAATCTCTGCCAGGGTGTTGATCCTTCATGCCATCGGAGAAGTTGTTTTCTGCTTCTCGCCTTGAATGCTATGTGCTACAAAATACTGTGTTGTACAATTTGAGCAAATCTTCAGATCATTGTGGCAGGCTGTTGGTTTTCAAAGAAAGAGATGCTTCTTATGGAACTGCAGTTTTTCTTGTTCTCTCTTGCTCTCAGTTTCAATATGGTTTCAATATGTTGGCGTCTTCCGGGGGATCTAATGATGCTTAATGTTCACAACATGCTGGTGAGGATCCTTCTAGCTGTGTCTGCTGTTCAGTGGGTATCAAATGTGCAAAACTTTCACCATCATAGCTCAAGTGTGGTGATATCCATGAAGAACCGCACATGTTTTCTTCCCGCCATGTCTCCTTTGAGTGTATAAATATGTGAAGCTAAATTGATGAGTTCTCGTTACTGATAACTTTTCTGACATGGTTATATGGTTACAATGTTACATATGTTTAAACTCCATGTGTTCTTAATGTGAATGTGAAGAATAGTTGAGTTTCATGTAAAGGCTATTACTGCATTATCTACTTGTTTTCGGTTTTGACACTTAACACATTATCTGCTATTCTGTGTCTGGTTCTTACTTTGGTATCGATTAAGCATCAAAATGCATGGAAAGTACTGTGGTATCGATACCTTTAAATAAATCTATGCTTTGGAATTTTTGTTAGGCTTTGTTTTATCGCTATTGATTTTTAGATGATTCATTTAGGCATTGGAGTTTCTCACTTAAATTTTATTATTATTATTATTATTTTTACATTGTATAACTTTTGAGTTAGAGCAAGAAATGAAATATCCATTCCTTTGAGGGGTGATTCTTTGGTTTGGTTTTTTTTTAATACAAAAGGTTTTTATTAGAAATTGAATCCATGAATCATGGTTATTAAACCTGGATTGGATCAACGGTTTGATCGCTCAACCCGATGACTTGGAGCTTAAACTGGGTCGGATTAGCTTTTAACCCGTTTAAGATATTAACCTTGTTAAAACCGGTCAAATCTTTTTGAATAATTCGGATGAATCACAGTTTTTTAAACTTTAAAGTTGATTTTGTTATAAAACTATGTTTTTATTTTATTTATTGAAAATATTATTAGTATGAACTATTAATCAATAGTTGATAATTATGTTCAAGAAAATAAGTATTTTGAATTTTAATAAAAAAATATAAATATAAATAATATTAAATATTTAATTTATTAACACGATATTAACCTGATTGTCTCAACAATTGAACTTGTTAACCCAAGACCCAAAGCTATGAATGAGTCGTTATTCAGGTCGAATTTAATAGCTATGCCATGAATAAAAGGCTTTGGTTTTTTTTTTTTTTTTTAAGTAAATGTCCTTATTTATCTATGATACCGGTTTTTCGAATAATATAAAAAAATTCAAAAATGTATGTTTATTGATAAATATTTTAAAAAACCTTAAAATTAATAAATACTAATCACTAATTATAAAATCTCAATTTTAATTTTAAAATATTTATTTTACTTAATATCAATAAAGTTAAAATTACTTTTTTACAAAATTTCTGGTCAAAACAAACGAATTGAGAAATTTTTTTACTCCAATAAAATACTGTTGCACAACTTGTGCTCTGTAGGACAATAAATTTTTCAAAATGCACAAATAATTGTATTTTTTATGGAACGTATATATTTTTAAAAATTATTTTGCGTAATGTACCCTTCTAAAGGTTTTTTAAACAAAAAAAATTCAATTTTGGGTACAAATGTAATTATAATTTTTGACACACACATCCAAACAGTAATAATTTTCTTTTTTTTGGGATTTTTTTTCAAAAATAGTTGTAAAATAAAATATTTTTTAATTTTTTTTCCATTCCTTGGAGGGGTGATTATTTGTTTTGTTTTGTTTTTTTTTTTTTTAATACAAAAGGTTTTTATTAGAAATTGAATCCATGAATCATGGTTATTAAACCTGGATTGGCTCGACGGTCTGATCGCTCAACCCGATGATTTGGAGCTTAAACCCGCCGGTCAAATTTGTTTTAATAACTCGGATGGGTCAGTTTTTTAAACTTTAAAGTTGATTTTGTTATAAAACTATGTTTTTATTTTATTTATTGAAAATATTATTAGTATGAACTATGAATCGATAGTTGATAATTATGGTCAAGAAAATAAGTATTTTGAATTTTAATAAAAAATATAAATAAAAATAATATAAAATATTTTATTTTATTGACCTGATATTAATCTGATTGTCCCAACAATTGAACCTGTTAACCCAAGACCCAGAGCTATGAACGAGCCGTTATTCAGGCCGAGTTTAATAGCTATGCCATGAATAAAAGGCTATGAGTTTTTTTTTTAAAGTAAATGCCCTTATTTATCTCTGATACCCGTTTTTTGAATAATTTAAAAAATTTAAAAATGTATGTTTATTGATAAATATTTTAAAAAACCTTAAAATTAATAAATACTAATCACTAATTATAAAATCTCGATTTTAATTTTAAAATATTTATTTTACTTAATATCAATAAAGTTAAAATTTACTTTTTACAAAATTTTGGTCAAAGCAAACGAATTGAGAAATTTTTTTACTCCAATAAAATACTGTTGCACAACTTGTGCTCTGCGGGACAATAAATTTTTCAAAATGCACAAATAATTATATTTTTTATGGAACATATATATTTTTAAAAATTATTTTGTGTAATGTACCCTTCTAAAGGTTTTTTGGACAAAAATTTCAATTTTGGGTACAAATGTAATTATAATTTTTGACACACACGTCCAAACAGTAATATTTTTTTGGGGATTTTTTTTTTCAAAAATAGCTGTAAAATAATATTTTTTTTAAAAATTTTTAAATTATATAAATGAATAGAGTCATGTCATAGTCCGCGAAAGGAAAATTTAGTTATTTGGTTCCATATTTATTTTAAATTTAAAAAATTATATATTATTTTTAATTTTTCCACAAAACCCTTAGACTACTTATATTTTAAAAAGGAGGGAGTATTTTATATGATTCTATTTAATCATTAAAATGTATTTTTAAATATATAAAACATTTAGACTTATGTCAAATGCAGTTAGCATTTAAGTATAAAATTCATAATATTTATATTGATATAGTTCCATTTACTCTTTAATAGAGATTTCCAAGAAAACCTCTTACATAAATATGGAAGCTTTCGAGGAGTTTTATACAATTAACTTTTTTTTGTTTCTTTAGTTTGAACTATGAAATAATCAAGTCAACCCTGGACCTGTCCAGTGGCCGGAGCACCCGCCCAAATCCGCAGTCCCATTAAAAAAATGGAAGGGCTTGAACTAATATATAAGGCTCGATATCCGGGCCTTAAATAAAAAAATAAGCCCATTTTAAAAATGGGACAAATTTGGTTTTCATTTTTAAAAGCCTGGTCTGGCTCTGCCAGCCCGAATTAAAAAATATATTTATTTATTAGTATTGTGTATACTTATATATAATGGTTTAAATTGTCATTCATTATTTATTAATTAATTTTATATATACTTATATAATATATATATTTATTGATATTTGACATTGATTATAATGATTTAAATTTTAGTTGTTGTAATTGAATAAATATTGGCATTTGTTATTTTAATTTTTAAGTATTTTGTAGAATAATATTTGGTCATTTTCACATATTAAAATTATTATTAATTTTTTTTATAACTTATATATTAATTGATGAAAAATCTATTTGAGCGGGTTTGGGTTAGCCTTCAGTAGATGTCATTAAATTTGGATGGATTTTGACAAGGGTTAAGGCTTAGATTTTCAGGCTAAGCTGGGTTTTGACAAGTTTGAATTTTAGTAAATATAGACAAGACCCGGCCCGAACCTAGCTCGGCCCGGCCCATGGACAGATCTAGTCATGACATATATAATTCACAATATCCTCAACATTTTTCATTGCATGATATATATTATAAAAAAATAAATATAAACAGAAAAATGCAAATAATCATTCCTATTTATTTTAACAAGTGAAATCATATACATCAAACAACGTGAAATCATATGCATCAAACAAGATTTACATCTTGCCCATCGACAAATAATACAAAGAAAAATATAAGACATTCATTGAAAATGACTATACATCAATTAAGTTTATCGTTATCATCTAAGAGAAGGATAATCAATATAAAATGCCAAGTGATTAGGTAGCCAAACAAGAAACAATGTTTTCAATCAATGTGAAGGACCTTCTAATTGTCTTCTTAACAACCAATATCATTTGTTGGACTTGGTCCCTCTTCTACCCAATATCTGATAAAAATATTTATGAGCATATCTATCTATCTATCTATCTGCCTATCATCATGGTTTAAATTCACATAATTTCCTCACAAACTTATTTAAATAAATTAGAAGAATAAAAATATGTTAGATTTTGTAGTTGTCTTTTAATTTTAGTTAAAATTATGAGTTATTAAGCTTAAAAGATTTAGTTAGTAGTTTAGTAGGGAATATAATTCTTGTTTTTTTTTTTTTTTCTTATTATTTGTTATGGATTAGCTGTTTAATTATTTATTCTTATTTTAAGAAGAAAAAGGAAATGTATATGTGGACATGTTCAAAACAAGGATCCCTTCCCTTCAAATTCCAACCCATTTAATTTGTCCTTCATGTATGGCTAAATTGGATCCCTTCCAAAATGCTTCTCTTATATATACATATGCCCCATTTTCTAGCTTTGTAATGAGATAAGAGTAAGTTTAGGATAGAGTCTTAGAAAATAAGGGTAACTTATTATAGGACCATTACAGCCTCTCAATCCATATTTTCTTTTACTTTTTTTCTAAAATTTTGATTTGATATTCGATTAACCAAATTAATCAAATGCACATGCTAAGCCCTCTATATACATATCTTATAGATCATTTATTTTCCTTTCATCTTCATAAACATGTATCTATCAAAGAATACGAAAAAAAAAATGTAGGTGAAGAGATGGAATGATATTGGTTAGGCTCGCCTACACTGATACTCAATCTATAGAGATGAGCCGAGCCAATATCACTTCATCTTTTCTCTGCAGGTAAACATTTGAAATAAAACGATTGGTACGACACTTTCTTTTCAAGCAAAAAGTTGAAAATATTCAATCAATAAACCATATGGAGAAGAATCGACAAAACATTTTCTTATGCTTCATGAGCAGTTAAGTTCCCGAGTCTTGGTGATTTATTTATTTTAGAATCAATTAAAATAAAAGGGAATGCCTGCTCACATTGTTTCGATATGAGACTAATATTTGGAGATACAGTAGAGATCTTACAGTTTATATATCTGTGAGAGACCGGCCTACCTCAATGAGACCCAGAACAGAACTCTGCACAAGCCAGGTATTGTTTTGCTTGGCGCTCACTTTAAGTGAGACAAAAGGCTTAGGTCATGGGTTCGACTCCGGAGGAGTGCGAATTAGTGCGCGACCAAGCAAAACAATACCTGACTTATGCAGAGTTCTGTTTTGGGTCTCACTGAGGTGGGCCGGTCTCTCACAAAAATTGTTTTGCTTGGTCGCGCACTAATTCGCACTCCCCCGGAGTCGAACTCGCGACCTAAGCCTTTTGTTTCATTTAAAGTGAGCGTCTCTCACCAATTGATCTAGGTGCTCACTTTAAATGAGACAAAAGGCTTAGGTCGCGGGTTCGGCTCTGGAGGAGTGCGAATTAGTGCGCGACTAAGCAAAACAATACCTGGCTTGTGATGAGTTCTGTTCTGGGTCTCACTGAGATGGACTGGTCTCTCACAATATCAAATAATGTACTAGAGTTATATGTAATCAGAAATATGAATCATTAAAGATACCATTCTTTTATTTTCAATGATTCTCATTCTATAGAGATTCTTTCACCCTTTTCTTATGTTTGCCTTCTATATGTTGGCCAATGATATGTATATATATACACACCGGTATAAAATTCAGAATCTTACATATCTATATACTTCAAAAGTATAATTTGATTTTCACAAAATTAATAAAACTACAACTAGGACATAACTCTCAACCATCATAAACAGAGGAAAACAAAAGGTACATCAAACATTAGAGAATATACAAATGCAAACTTCCAGCGCTGGATTCAGTTTTTTTCCCCCAATTTACGCGAATGTCTAAGCACTCAAATTTATTTTCAAAATCTTAAATCTAAAATATCTTTGGAAAAACCCTTAACTGAAAATCAACTATTAAGAGTAGGAGTATCAACCCATAGATTTATGGCACTCACTACATAAGAAGAATAGAAGCTTGGTAATAGAGTTAACCAAACAACTAAGATGAATGTTTTGTGTTCTTCCACAAAGACAAAGGTGAAATCTAATCTAATCTTAGTTGCACTTTATGTATTGCTCTGTTTGATTTTTTCCATTGCCGAGTATCATAAAAAAGAAAATTTCAAAGACAGCCAAAAGAGAAAAATTTTACAACTCTAGAGCTAGAAATTGAAGAATTCATGAACAGAATACACAGAGTTCACAACTACATTGAAAAACACAGGACTGATATTTAAAGCTCACCATCACTAGGCTGGAGCAGGAAGGGTCTCCGCCGGAAAATCTTCATATCCAGTAATTCCTGTGATTCTGATCCGAGTGTTTGGCTGAAAAAAAAAAAACGATCTTCTTTACCAACCAATGCTATATCTATATAGAACATGTACGGTTCATATTATATCATCAGAAATTACCTGGCGGTGGCCAATATTTCTTCGATAGTTCTTTTTCTTTTTATACTTGAACACAATAACTTTACGGTTCAGGCCCTGCATTGAAGTGAAAATAAAATGTAAGTTGCTAAATAAAACTGGAAAGAAAACTCTTACGCTGTTGGAAGAGGGTTACCTGTTCCTCAACTACAGCATGGACTGCGGCGTTTGTGACCACTGGCTCTCCAATGTATGCCTTGGTTCTGGTTCCAACCAGTAAAACCTTGTTTAGAATAATCTGCAACGAAAACTCAAAAGAGTTGAAATCAAACAATACATTGCATTTGACAACTGAGAATAAAAGAAACAGCAGTCATTATCAAATAAAATTTCTTGTTTGCTGATTAAGTTACAAAAGTTTATCAACGGCAAAGCATTAATACGGTGCCTCACAACGACATATTAGCATGCAGGCTCAAAAACTTCATTGCTTCTCAATATCAGTTGCCAATATTCTCCATAATTGTATTGCTATATGAGGATGAAACAAGTTCATGCATTTGAAGAGGAATGATACTTTATAATTCACATGCAAACTCAGCAAATGGACGTGAACTTCATTTTTGCACACTAAACTAAAGTTGCAAACCGTTTACCCCCAAAGCCTGGACAAATATTGGCGCTACTAACCAGCCAGAGAGATTCCAGAGAATAGGTTGTGCCAAAAACATGAGAAACAATCAACACAAAGTGAGAGCCTGATATTTCAAATTAGAATATCAGGTTAAGCCTATGGTCAAATCAGTGTTTCTCAAGTCAAGGCTATATAGGTATTCATATTGAACTGGGGGAGCAAGCGAGGTCCAAAGAAGCATTAATTATAAAAACAAGCTTTCAAAGCAAGATGTGTTGAAGAAGAGACAAACAAATCCTGAAAGACAAATGGTGGAAAAGGTCACAGTAATGCATGCAAGTAGTGGTTAAGGCAAAAGAAAAATTCTATGTTATCTAGTACTATTTGCCAATGTGTTTCAGAGTATCTCAATCATTGCTAGATAACTTATAGAATCAACAGATTCCATCATCAATATAACAAGAACAGAAGGTTTGCTGACGCCATCCTCAAAAAGGAGACAACAAAGATTTCAAACAAAATCCCCTGCCGCAATAATATTTAACAAGCTGTTCATGTTTCCGCAGGCCTCCTTGAACTCTCTGACCTAAAGTAACTGTATTCCAATGTATAGCAGTAATGCATCTGAAAGTAGTAATGCATAACTCGTTCTTAAGAAAAGTTAACATATTCATGTCAGTGGTACTCACTCTCACTGGAATATGAGCAGCAAAGCTAGCTAGTATATCAAATGCTTCCAGCACATCGATCTTAAACTTGTAACAAAAGTATATCTTGAAGAACAAATTTCCTAGTACACAAGCACTTCAGCCTACATACTAAACCTGCATCTAATTCTCCAACCAATTCCGCTCTTCAATATTGCTTCTAGCCTTCGCAAACCAATCCTTGTAGCTCAGTAAAGAGTAAATTCAGATTTTCATGTATAGATAAATCTTCTTCAATGAAAAAATACTTCCATTTAAGTAGTGGAAAATGTCTCCAACAAATTTAGCACCGACATATTCCTTGGACGTCAACTAGCAAAATAAACTCCCTAAATGTGGTTCCAATGATGAAAGGGAAATATGGTTTCTGATTCTAATAAGATGCCATTGATGCACTGTACAACAATACTAATAAGCATTAACACCACTTATAATACATATAGACATTAAGCAATGCAACAAACTAAAGAAAGGAAAGGCATATCACTAACCTTGTCATTGACATTAGCTCCTTTGAGCCTCTGTGTGTAGATAAACCTTCCTGGGAAGACAATATACTGGCGAGAACCAACCTAATATTTGAGAGAAAAACAAAGCCAACATGATATACCCATATAATTATGGCTTGACACTAAGATTCCCAAGAAATAAAAGTAAATAAAATTGCAAAAACCACTGATTGATTTTTCTTTAAGTTCTTCTGGAATAGACCAACAGAATGCATCAGAAGAAAAAGAAAAAACAGTAAATAAAGTAAATGGATGAAAAAAAAAAAAAAATGAAATGAAATGAGATTGATGAAAAGGAAAAACAAAGAATTTTTATGATGCATTTTACTTCAATAGTTTATAAATCTCACATTCTTTATCCTAACGAAAAACAAGAAAACATCTCTCCTTCCTACTAAAATGATAAGGATTTTGTGTTAAATGATACAACACTATTAAAATTCTCATAAATTCAGAAAGGCTGCAATCATAACCACAAAACCATCAAAATCTAATCAATTTAAGAAACCACACATAAAATTCCACATATTCAGCATTCAAAATATTAAAAACCATTTCTTTTAGTAGAAGTCCCAACAATGCAAATGCGAAGAAAGTAGAAACAAACACCAAATCGTCAATCTCTCAAAGCAGGGAAAAAAGACAAAGAAATGCATCTCCTTTTGAGCCTCACCATCACAACCGCGAACACCTCCTCCGGCTTGCCCTTCGCATCACTAGCCAACGAAGCTTCAATCTGAACCTCCACAGGCTCAGGTTCAGGCTCCGAAGGCTCATCGTCAACCTCCAAAGCCTCAGGAGCCGCCGAAAGCTTCCATCTCTGGCTAAAGATCCGAAGAGGAGAAGAAGGAGATGATGGGAGGGCAAGGAGACGATTGGAGTGGGATCTGGAGAGAAGAAGAGGTTTGAAAGAAGGGTATTGAAACTTGGGAGTGGGTTTAATGGCGGAAGACGGCGAGGCGAAGGCGCCGAGAGTGGAAGCCATTGATGCTCTCGAAGCTTAGCTCTCTCTTCAGTCTCTCTTCTACTTCAGGGGCTATCCACTCAGATAATGTTGTCAATTTTGCGTTTTCATCCCTCTCTCTTTGAATTTTACTTGCAACTCCTTTGGAACGGGGCAAATATTTTGAGATTTTGGAAGGGGTAAAATGTAAAAACGGCGTTGGGATTTTGGTTTTTAAAAATTGTGCATAATTCTAGAATTATTCATGCGAAAGGCATAAACAATGCACTTGCACTTTCACTTTATTAATTTAGTATAAACAAGAAAAAATTGTTTGTCCCAATAGAAAAAATAGATAAAAAAATTACAAATATACCTTGTAAAATTAATATTCAGATGCATAACCCAACAAAGACTTAAATTTACTTCAACTTTTATAATTAAAAATATCAATTTTAAAAGCACAGGAATGCCAGATTTACTCTTCATCTTATCATCATATCAACATAGTAACAGCAATTATCCATTTTTGTAAAGGCTGTGCAAGCAAACACTAAAAATAACTTCTGATATATTTTAGATGATAACATAACATTTTTTTTTATTATTTGATAAACTTACCATGTAAAAATAGATTTGCCACTATAAAACCCAAACGCCAATGAAAGAAAAAACAAATCAAAACTTACATGAGACAAATTAGCGCTATGTCTTCTCCCTATGGATAGCATGCACATCAAATCACATGAGCTAGCGAGGATAAACAAGTAAATATGTTTTTTATTAGGTATATAAACAACTACAGTGTTCCAAGAGGGTATAAAAGTAATTTCAGACTTTCTTATAAACATAAATGACTCCACAAAAGATAAATGTTAAGACAAGAAGCAACCAACTCCATAATGCTTCTCTTCATTTGTGAACCAGAAGAAATGCAAGAAACTCTGCAACCATGGCAAATTTCAATGAAGAAAATGAAGCTTTGACTAAAATAATTGGCAAAATCACAGGATGATCTAAGTTCTGCATTTAGATCAACAGCAAATCATTTTTGACATTGTCATTTAAGAGAGCCAAAGTTTATGCATACTGGGCAATTGAGATAGGTCAGTGGATTTTAATGCCATTCGATACATCTCTCTTAGCTTTTGATTGTCACCTGTTCTACTGGAAACTACTGTCTGAGCAATGTTACCAGCTTTGCCGGGGCTTCCAGAAATAGATGCAGCAAGCATACTTTTCAGTAGTACCCGTAACTGATTCAAGAACTTATTTTGGATCTCAGGATCATTGTCATAAGTACCACCTTCATTCTCCACAACCACTTGCCGCCCTTCTAGCAGATGGTGTAGAGCTACTTCGAGCATCTGCAAAAGATGAGCCTTAGATTTCATGTCATTGTAATGGAGAAACCTCTTTCTATTTATTCTCTAAGTATTGTTCAAATAAAAGTAGCAAGATTAATAACATCTTTGGACAAAAGACATTTTATAAGAAAATAAGATTCAGGGACAACAATCTGAGTACCGTTAAGTATCCTTTTGTCACCATAGATGCTATAACGGGAAAAAGAATATCCGCACACAAAGCCACCATTAGACAATTTTGGAGTCATGCCAAGTCTTACGATTAAAATCATGTAAAGCACAACCCTAAGGTGTGCGTTGACAATGAAGAAATTGTGGTGTCGAGACATATAAAACACTATTTTTTTGGAGTGTAAGTTCACTGGTTAGAAGTATTTACATAACCACACCGGTGAGAATTGTAAATATTCTGAATACTCCTTTATCCTTAAGTACTAATCAGCTTATTTTTATTTTCGGAAGAAAAAACAAAAACAAACCAACTACAGCCAACCTTCTAGTTGTAAGTAACCGATGCAACTTGCTCAATGTATTTCCCTAATACCACTTTGATATAAAGAAAAACATTGTGTAAACTGGTTCAAAAAAATTGGGGATGACCATCTCTGTATTCTTCCTATCCTAACACTCCTACATCCATCATTGCAACCTTTCACCACTTTGATGAAGAATGAAAAAGCACAGCCCACAGACTTCACGGGAGGGCAATGAAAGATTCAAATTGATGGATTTAATTGGCTAGTTACTCATTGAGACACTATATTTTGGTGAAGGTTTTTATGGCAACCAGAGAATGCCTAAGCAGACTACACAATAATCCAGGTGAAGATGATTTAAAAAATCAAAGAAAATATTCAAATACTATATACAAATTTCTAGACAATATTAAAACAAATTATTTATAGAAATTATCAATTGAAGTCAAGTGAAAAGGTGAAAGCACAAAATTATATTGCAAAACCCAGAAGTTAGAAATAATCTATAAAAAAGCATGATGGTTAAGGCCTTTGTTTAAGTATGAGATTATGTAAGTTTTATTAACAAGCATGGTTCTACTTTTATTATCGAAAGTGTGTTTGGCTTTTGTAAGTTTTCACTGTTTGTTATTTTGTTGAATGATGGATTTGGATAGGGTAAGAAAAAGTAAAATGGGATGAACTAGACCCGATTAAGATTTTGAACTAATCCATCCTAGAAACCAGGCGGGAAACAATCGGTCAATTACTTCCTAGGCAGCTGACCAGTGTTCTAGTCACGAACTACCCACTGCCTAAGCAGCTATCAAGTGGTCTGGGAAGTCAATTAGTACTACAGTGAATCAATGGTTAATAACTAGGTAGTCACATGCTCTACGCCACCGAGGGGCACCTTGACAACACATGTTTTTCTGCATCTCCACGTTTTCAGCACTTGACATGATATATTCTTTTCAAACTAGGAAAGAAATTGAATAAATAAACTCCCTAAATAAAAAAGAAAACAGAATTAACCACCATATCAGGAAAATATCATGACTAATGCCTTCTAGCAAGAAAATTAAATTAACAAGTGCAATTCCCAAAAACATGGCATCAATCAGGTTAATAAATTATAAGTGTGAAAACAAGCAATCACAGAAAACAATTATAGCAACAATCAAGTAGTGGGATTCAGACTAATAACACAACCATTTGCTGTTACGAAAAACGTTCAGAAAGAACATACCATATTTGAGTGCAATGAACTTGAAAGGCTCAAAGAAAGTGCTGAGAGCTCCAAGAGGATATTAAGATACATGATAGAATGTGTCTTTGGACCATAGTAATCTTTCGACTTCTGCCAGTGCTTCTCTGCTAATGAAGCATACCACTTGGCCTTCTGACGAAGGTTGACTTCAGATTTTAAGTGCGTAACTTGTTTCTGATCCAGATCAAGGAATTTCAAACAGAAATCTCTGTGGTAGCAAGCAAGTTGGAAATGAGAAAAAGCAGCCTCTTGTTTGCGCGATTCACCTAAGGATTCATATGTAGACAAAGCTTCCCTAAAAGCATCACCAGCTGAAATATCACCCTTTCTCCTTTCCTTAGATTTTCCCTCATTCAACAAAGAATCACTACTTCTACTTTCAAACCCCTCCTGTGAGATACCTTCTCTAGCTAGAAGCATCCCAAGCCTCAAGTATGTGTGGGCTAATTGTGTATATACTTCATTTCGTAACAAAGGATCAATTTCATCGACAACAGAAGTCAGCTCTGTCTTTGCAGATGCATAATATCGAAGAGATTCAAGGTATTCTAACTTTGCAGTCTTCATGGCTTGCTCATATGCATTCTGAAGAAAAGGGTGTCTTTTAAGCTCATCCATCTTGGCCACAAGTTCTTCTGCTAATGCTCTTCGGCCATGACCTAAGTTACAATCAATCAGTATAATATTGGTGTGGTCAGAAACTTCTTTAAAGGCTTTTATAGCATCTGCAAAAGCAATTTCAGCACTGGTCAAGTTTCTGTTCTCAAGTCTGTATCTTCCTAGTTCATTACATACCCATCCCTTCTTCCTAAGTAGAGGATATGAATCCACTGAAACATTAGGCAACCGATCCATTGCTTTCCTAGCTCCATTGTAACAGTCTATAGCAGCCAACATATTGTACTCCACATCACCAGTCCTAGGACCCTCGAGAAACATAAATATACCTCCATGCCTCACCTTGGATGCATCTTTACCATCAGATGTGAAGCCATCAACTTCTATAGATTCCATGCTGTCAACACCTTCATCAGTATGCACATAATTACCAGCAGCAGATGCCTTATTAAGATTATAAGTTTTGTTAAAAGTTCCCATATCTCTAATATTATTATAGTCATCATTATCATATTTACTATTATCACTATTATTAATAATATTGTTAATATTTTCTACTCTGCATAACCTGCTGCTATCTTTAGTGTTGCCAAGTAGAGAAAGAGACACATTCCTTGAATTAGATTTTCTGTTCTGTTTTCTGCTGTGATATGAAGGAACATCTCCACTGCTACTGCTTGCGCTGCTACCGCTGCTTGCTCTATCACTTTGGCAACTACAATTTAGTAGATAACAAGTACTGCAATTTTTCTTGTACTGTCCCAACTTTCTCTTTAGCCGTTTCACCTCTCTCACAACTTCATTTGACATATGTAAGCCACTTCCTGAAGTTTTTTGTTCCACTTGTACTGGGATTTCCTTAACCCTAGTTCTGTAATATTCTACATACACATCCCCAACAAGTGTCCATGCTTTTGGCCAGAACAAATAGGTTGGGGAGAACTGTCCAGTAAAACCTTCTTCTGAGGAACTAAACTCCAGACTTTCATCACTATCTACCACCAAATTTGCCTTCACTTGACAATCTTTCAAGTTCAGCTGATATGATGAACTACCGACCATGGATGATATAAATTGAGCATCTTCAAGATGCTGAGGCATTGACCCATATATTAAGCATGCTAATTCAACAGCTGTGAGAGCTTGATGTAACTGTCCATCATCCTTGTAAGCTTCCCCCAAGGACAAATATGATTCTCCTAATAAAAGAACAAGCTTCCACATCTTGGAATCCATTTTTGATTTTGGGAGCCATTCCCGGATATCACTAACTTCAATACAATCAGCATCACCACATCGACAGAAAGAGCTGTTGGCACGTCTTTCATGAGATCTCAGTCCACCGTCAATCAAGTCATCTTTTGTGTTTTGCAACTGGCGGTTCCATCTGAGAGATTTGATGGCTTGAGAAACATGGTGTATCGCAGCCAATCTGGATGAGATTGGATCAGTTATAGTTCTTACAACAGGATGGGAAGTTGAAGAAATTGGGCACATAGCCAAATTGTCATGTGCTTTATAACTGGAAGAACTATCTACAAGATCTCCTGTTTCTGTTGCAGCAGGAACAGTCACATCTTTCGCAATACATGAATCTCCTGCTGTTGCAATTTTACCTTCACCAGTTTTAAAAGGTTCTGTATCTCGAACAGTTGACCCAAACGTTCCCACTGAAAACTCTGAGGATTCATCTTCCAAATCAGTAACAGTAACTTCAGACTCCAGAAGAAAAGATTCTGATGTTATTTCAAGTTCTTCATAGCATTTTAGGATGAGCCTAGCAAACTGTTCATGAGCATATGCACGGACAATCTGCCATAAAGTAAAATTCACAAAAAGCTTAGTCCCCTCCGAAATTCAAGTGAATACAATACCTGGAAATTGGAACATCAGCATGATAGAAAAGAACCATATACCAGATGATCATGCTCTCTAAGGAAATCCAGACACTTCTTAAAAAATTTGGCACATTTAGCTCTATTATCAGGCGCCTGTAGCAGGAACATCAGGGCATTAAATTCTAACTATGACAGGCATATATTGTAGATCTGTGGTATGACAAAAGAAAAAAGATTACAAAAATAGCAAATTCATATTACCTTAGAAAGTGATAGTCTATGTGCAACACGGTAGAGAAGAGTCCCCAGAGAAAACAAAGATTCCCTTCTGCCTTTGTGCATTAAGGATTGAAAAGAACTACAACCTTTATCATGATCATCAGTTGAATGGCCTTCAGGTATGACAGATAGATCAAAAAGTTGAATTACATCATCTCCGGCATCTTTATAAAGCTGGAATGTAAACAATAAATCATGAAATTGATATAAAAAATTTTATGTGGGCCACTTGGAGTGTACAATATAAATACAATAACAAAAGAATAACTTGTCTATATAAGGACAAAAACAATGAGCTAAACCAATATGTACTTATTTAATACATGAAAAATAATCATACCCAGTAGGCACCAGGATCTTGTTTGCAGTTGTCCTGAAGAAATCTCAAAACCGAAAGCCCATTTTGTTGAACAACTTGTGGATGAAATGCTGGGGTACCATCCTCTGATATGCCCTTAAGTAGGAATATGTCATCTGTTTTGATAAGCTCATAACCTTGAACAACACCATTTTGATGGTAACATATTGCTAACTCGGGCACACTTGCCATAACATTGTCGAGCCAGGCTTCAAGCCATGTCAATGGTGTCACCTGCCAAAATAAACTAGTTAATGGCAAAAAGCATGCAAAACATCTAGTAAGATGGTCCTTACCTGTCTCGATACATCCCATAAGTGAAGGCTCACGGCAACATATTTCTCATTGCTTAGCAGAAGCAAGTCACTACCCAAAAGCATGCGAAAATTGTGAAATTTCCAAAACAAAACCCGGAGAAAACCATTATTACCAACTCTCCGAAACTTATCTGATTCTTGGACAGGGCATCTAGACTTTTCACCAACGTGCGAAGCTTTCCTGATAGGATTATGCCTTCTGCTTTTATGTTTACTCTGTTTGCCACCCCAAAAGAATTTGTCACAATTCTCTTGATTCTGATTACCATTATTATTTCCATCAAAAAATTGGGCTTCACCAACATGTGAACAAGCAGGGGTTACCCGTCCAGGCAAAATAGTGGAGGTCGATTGCTTTTCTGCTGGGGAGGTGTGAGTAGGTGGGCAGTCACAAGCCTCAGCTCTTACTGAGTGCATTGCAAAGTTCAGAAATATAGACGGATCAGATCCTTTGGATTGGCTGGTTTGTTTCCTAAACACCTTATCTCCTTCCTCCACATCAGGGCTAAAAATGAAAAAAGCATAAAATCAGAAGATCAAGCACTAGAAGAAGCATGAAGCATAATTCCTAACTGCTATGGGCCTACCCTGTATTCAAGATGAGAGTATCTCCAATACGGTGAACAGCAATAGATAGCTGAGCTTTTGAGTAAGGCATTTTAAAGATTTGCTTCAAAATGTCAGCTGGAGCAACCACGTCTAATTCATCACCATACTCAGTAAGGCCAGATACAGCTAGTGCCTCACATTTAGTTGACAAATTTTGATTTACTGGATTACTTTCCCATTGTAATCCTGCAACAACATCAAAAGTTGGACTCCAACATATTTGCAAAATAAGTGTAAATCATGCATTTGCAAAGAATAACTTCATAAGTCCACAAGCGCATATAACATTGAGGACATCTTGCAAATATCATTACAACATCAAGTTGGAGTTCTTAGCAGGCAGGCAAGAGTACTATGGCCCAACATTACCTATTGTTTATAGCATAGAGGGATATCGCATGTCTAAATGATTAAGCTATACACTAATTTGACGACAGAAATATAAGAATGCAGCATTTATGGCACATCCTTCAACCAACACAGCTCATGAAGAAATTTGTATTGAAAGGGCAACTTGTCAATCTTTCTGCATATCGAAACAGCATGTCATTACGAAAACTACCATAACTTGAACCCTCAACATATTAAACAAAATCAGAGATTCCATTCATCATTTTGCGCACACTGTAGCAGTTCTTGATGAATTCCCAGAAGTTTCCACCTCACACAATGATTCAATCACATAATCAACACTAAACCTAAGCCACATTAAAAGGATCTAAATAGAGCAATATACTACAAGATCACTAGGCGTTCTTATTTCGAAATATGTACATGGCTGAAGTCAAGAAATGGCTTGACTTGCCCCATCTCAGCTGTTTCTTTATCAAAAAACAGAGAGTTGACACTTTACCCGGTTTCCACTTTGCCAAAATACACTACAATCTTCCATTTCAAAATGAAAAGTGACAACCACTTCCTCCACTTCCTCACCTCACACAAAAGCATTGAATAATGTCATTTACTGTTAAATGAACGCCATAAGTAATTTCTGCTAAATAAATGCTATAGGTAATTTCTGCTAAATGAACACCAAAAGTGACAACTTCAAAATGTTGTACTTCCTTCAATCAACAAGTGTAACGTCATATCCATTTCTAGCAGAGGGTGACTTCCAATTTACGAGTGAGAGTGCCTAATTCAGCTATTAAATGCGAGAACTTTCCCACACAAAAAACAATAAATTAAACAATCACAATTAATAATAAGAAAAAAGATAGATAATTCAAATGTGTCAACTAATTTAAAATGCTCGCTGCTCCAGTAAGCATATCACATCAAAATGCATTTCACAAAGCAACAATACACAACACAAATATCAATCTTTGGCAGAACTAGGGGAAAATATCACCTTCACTGGCTCCGGTAGCGGCTGGGATAACCTTCTCCGGAATTCCAGAGAGAAAAGGAAGCGTATTCAAATCGGTCTCAGCCGGCAGCATCTGGTACCTCGGAGCCCCAATCCTGCACCATATCAAACCGAAATCAGCAATAAATCAGGAGCAAACCCAAAAACAAGCCATGCCCGAGATGGAGGAGTGGATTACGTCAAGGGGGAGGGGACAAGAAGGGCGGAATGGAAAGCAGGGGCGTCGGTGAGCACAGGAAGTGTGCCGCAGAGAAAACCAACGGCGGGCTTGGGTTTTGCCACCTCCAGCCTCCCCACGCACTGCAGCTCTCCCGCACCATCATCCATGGCGCTCGATCTTTCTCTTTCTCTCGAATTAGGGTTAGGGTTCAAGGAGGAATTGGGTCATCGGAGGACACTGATCGGAGCGAGGAGATGAGCTGTTAGCGGTGGATTTTTTTTTTCTTTTTGGTCCTCGGAGGGAATCTAGAAGTTTCGAGCTTTTTTTTTTCATAAAACCCCTAAAGATTGCTGATTTATGACAATACCCTTGTGAAAATATATATATTGTATGGAGTGTATAATTGTATTTTTGCATGTACACCCAACATATTTTTGGAAATGATAATTTTCACGAATTTAATTTTATGGATAATTTAGTATCTATTAAAAAAATCAACTCTAGTTAATGAGAAAGTGATTACTATGTAAAGGTAAAATTACGTTTAATTACAAGATTGGTCCCTCTAAAGGAAAGTGCCCTTTTAATCCTTCTAGTATTTTTTATCCCTAAGAGGTCCCTCTATTTTACCAATTAGTAAAATGCAAGTCTCTCCCTCTCATATAATTTGTCTCTAGAAGGTCCCTAAGAGGGACTGATTTTACCCAAAATGAACAATAGAAGGACCTCCTGAAGACAAAAAAATATTAGAGGGATTAAAATGACACTTTCACTATAATAGAGGGACTAATTTGATAATTAAATATAAAATTACACTCTAGTCTCTAAACAAGTACAATTTCGACCTTTTTGATCCTTATACTATTTTTTAGCCCTTTAAATCCCTTTATTTTTTAAAATTCAAAAATCTTAGTTGTATGTGTGACAGATATTTGATTATCCGGTCCTTCTTTATTATGTAGTATTTTTTATTTTTAAATATTATTAAAAGAATCACAAAAAATCAAAATTTTTTTTTGACAAAATAAGCAGTTAAGCACTAAGAAAAACAGAGATGCACAAGCTTCAGTAGAGCAAATATAAAAGGGGCCAGTGTGCATATGAGATACAACCACTACTCACACCCTCATAAATATATTATCATTCATGATTTGAACTCACCACTTATGAAGAGTTCTAATGATAATCGGCCAATAAAGAGTAATTTTACCAATATGAAAACCATCACTTTATGTGGTTTATATCAAAATCAAATGGGTAAAAATTTTACAAATTTTATTTTTTCTGTAAAATTATTTTTTTACCTATTAAATGATACTGCACTATCATGCATAATAACCAATGTTAGGTCATAATTTGCTGCCGGCCCGCGGCGACTGATGAGATATTACCTTTTAGATGAGAACTGGAGTGCTTCTAACAGGTTATGGCAAGATGGCATCCAGAAAGGGTGTGTTTGGTGCCAGGGATATCCCAGGATGGGGATGGGATATCCCTAGCTACAGCCCCATCAGGGTGTTTGGTTTCTCGGATGGAGATGGCCCCCATCCCTGAAAACGGGATGAGCGGCGTCTCTCTAAATCGATGGGACGCCGCTCATCCCGCAAGCTCATCCGGGTCCCCATCCTTCTCTCTCCTTCTCCCATCCATCTCCATCCCTAGCCAGTGAAGATAAACTCACCCGAAAAACACTCCAAATTTGTTGCCATTGACGGCCTTAACAGCCAACCGTAAATCCGATTTTCTTTTTTTCTTTTTTCTTTTTTCTCAAATTGATGTATTCTAGGTCTCATGAGGTTTTCTATTTTTTGCAGACCAATTGATCCATTCTAGATCTTAGGTGATTTTTTATCTTAAGCTTGAGGGAAAGTCTCAGAAGGTTTTTCTTCAATTTGTTTTAATTTTGTTATTCTGCATTAGTTTTTTCTCTTGGTCTTTGTTTTTCTATTCTAATTTTTAGTTTAAATTTGAGTAATAGTTATTTTGTTTGGATAGAGAACGAAAAAAGAGATCATTTTAAATTTTCATTAACAACTCCTAACAAACTCCAAGATTTTCTGAGATCTTAATTAGGACCAACTTAACCAAGTTTCAGTACATGAATGCTTCTAGACTAGTTAAAAAAAAACTATGAATCTCAAAAGAAGCATAATGGAATAGCCGAGCAAGTGTCAAGTACATGAATGACTCTTTGATGACTGTTTGTAAATAGACCAAGTTTTTTGTGTATAACTGCTTGTAAATAGCATACTTAACACATTCTATATTAATGGGAATGCTTCTATAGACTCTCATAATTTGCAACTAATTTCTCATAATTTGCCATATGAGATCAAGTACCTTTCAACCATCCCCTCTACTTAAATTTTGCCTTCTCATATCCTATCCTGACCTTTTACTTGGAGCTTGTTTGGATTGGCTTTTGGAAAACCCAGAAGTGCTTTTTTATAAGTTAAGCACTTCTGGGTTCAAAAAATGTTGTTTGTATTGGCTTTTATGCAAAAGCAGAAGTTGTAAAAAAAACTGAAAAACAGTTTTTTTTCAGAAGCTAGTCATGATCAACTTTTGAAAAAAAGTTGTTTTTTAGCTTATATTACAGCTTCTGCTTCTACAGGAAAGCTAATACAAACACAGATTACAAAAAAGTGCTTAACTTACTTTGGAGAAGCACTTTTTTCCATAAGCACTTCTACTAAACTGAAAAAAAAAACACTTTTTTTATAAGTCAATCCAAACAAGGCCTTGATCATAAGTAATTACTACAATAACTATTAGAACCATAAGGTTGAGAACAAATCAACATATAATGGTGTCAACATAACAATGGGTCCAAGTGAACAAAAACTATCCATTTCAATTTTTTTTAATCCTCCTCATCTACATGGACATTAATTAATTACTTGTCAAGATTGATGGGGAAATTAAGCTTTTATGGGGATGTTGATGATGATGATGATGTTGGTGATGTTTTTTTCAAATGAAGACAGTTTTGAAGATCTGGAGAGTGTGATAACCAATGCTTGTAATTTATATCTTAAAGATAGTCTGATGCTTAACCACCTGGGCAACTATGGGCTATATAGCTAGCCATTTGAAACCCCATTTTATTTACTGGTTTTCCTTACCTCAGCTATTTTTTGCTTTGGAAATATTATAGATCATTAGTGCAAACTTTGATAATAATAAATATTTGGACATCTCACAATGTGTTCCACATTGGCTTAGTTCAAATAGGACTTGTTGTCTATGGGTATGATTCCAGCTAAAGCTTAATCTTATTAAATTTACACCTATTTTGGTCTTTTGACTCAACTCTTGCATTTGTGGGGAGTGATCTGATAAGGTTTGAATGTTTTCCTACTGAACCATTACAAGTATTGTCCATCTTTCCCTAATAAAGCTGCATAAATGGCCTCTCTGAAGTCTAAGTTAGTATATGATATACACCTACCAACATGCATGAAATCTTTTCTGCCAATCCTTTGTTACCTTTCTATTCGAAATGTAAATTGTGAAATAATTTAAAATTTTTAAATACATTGAGATATCTGGACAAATAAATTGAATCTTTAAATGCATTTCATAATAATTATTATTAATCTTTTTGGGTGCAATTAAGGATATAATTTCTTAGGAAGCATATTTCAAAAATGATCCATGTGGATATCCATATTCTTGTGCTAATTGATGTAGACAGCCTCAGATATGCAAATTGTATGCTTCAATCCAATATTTTTAGGCTTTACATGCAATCTTATTGTCTTCAGGGGTATGCAGACAGTTGCACATAATTCTTTAAGAAGCACATGTAAAAACAATTCCCAAGGATATTCTTGCACTAGTAATAGTTGACACCCTTGGTACGTAGACTGCAATTTATTTTATTTTATTATTTTTTTTTTTTTGCTTCATGGGATAAGCAAGCAATCTCACATTTTTGAAGCACACTAAACTTCAAGATTTTATTATTTATTCCAAAGTTGCATATTTACTCATATATTTACTCATCCCTAAACCTCCAAGCCTATATATATGGGCTAGCTCACTTGATAGCTGACCAATTTTGCATGGCCATATTAAGTTTATTTTATTTATTTCTTTAACCTTGTGCAAAAAGTTTGATGTTGATAGACTGAAATATTTATTCAAGATTATAGAGAAAGCAAAGTTTACTTCACAAAATGGCATGGTTCAGTGATTTATTATTAAACACAATGATATAGTAATTCCATGTCTTAATTGTTGGTAGTTCCATTCAATTCAATTATTGATTAACTTTTGTATCAAGTAGGTGATTTTTCATGGAAAGGAATAAAAGAAAAACCTTGCAGAAATTACAAGAGGTCGCAGCAATTGCAGCCACAATTATGGGAATTATAGTGACACATATAAGTAAACGTAGATTATGTCGTGCACCCAATTCCCGTAGAGGCTTGGATAGGGAGAATTATCTTGACCGCTTGTTAAATGGTGACGACACAACATGTATTAACATGGTTAGAATGAATAAATTCACTTTCTTTAGATTGTGCTCATTACTACGATCTCGTGGACTACTCAAAGATTCAATGAATGTTAATGTGGAAGAACAATTGCTGATGCTCTTACATATTGTTGGTTACAACCAATGAAATAGAGTCATCGGACCTAATTTTCTTAGGTCTAGCGAAACTGTTGGCAGATATTTTAATCTTGTCCTACATGCCATTGGAGAATTACAAAAAGAGTTTATTGGACCTCCATCAAGTACTTTATCAACCTACATTGGACAACGCTCAAGATTCTATCCATATTTTAAGGTACATAATTGTATCTACATGTTCACCAAAAATGTAAAACAATCATATTTTAAGAATGACCCAACAAACTTATGTGTTCTTAGGATTGTATTGGGGCCCTTGATGGCACACATATACATGCGAGTGTTCCAGTAAACATGATTGCATCTTTTTGTAGTAGAAAGGGTTTTCTAATAAAATGTGCTCGCCCCAGTAGACTTTGGTCTTAACTTCACTTATGTGCTTGTTGGTTGGGAAAGATCTGCACATGACTCGATGGTCTTGCGTGATGCTTTAGAAATACCCAATGGTCTTAAAGTGTCACAAAGTATATGTTGCTATTTATTTAATGATTAATATATAAAACATAAATTGTTATTATAGTATACAGCATAATCCTATATCGTATTGTTGTTTAGGTAAATATTTCCTCGTCGACGCAAGATATGTTACAAGACCTGGATTTATAGCACCTTTTAGAGGTGTTAGATATCGTTTGAAGGAATTCGGGTCACGTATTCCTGAAAACCCTAAGAAGTTGTTTAACCATAGGCATTCGTCAACATGGACTTCAATTGAGCGTGCATTTGGGTCTTTGAAAAGTCGGTTCAAGATTCTCACATCTAAGCCCTTCTTTCCATATAGTACCCAAGTTGACCTAGTGATTGCATGTTGCATTCTTCACAATATTATTATTAGACAGGGTGGTGATAGATTGATACCGTTCGAGGAGGAATGGGAACAAGAAATAAGAGTTCATACATCAAGGAGAGGGCAACGTGAAGATGTTAGAGAGTGGTTGAACAAAAGGGATCAGATAATGCATGATATGTGGAACAACAGATAAACGTATATATGAAGAATATGTTATGTTATTTTTTATGTTTATCTTTATTTCTATTTACCATACATTGTAGTTTGATGCTGAATTGCTTTGTATTTCATATGTTATGAATTCTTATGTTGTTGCTTGATGTTGAATAATTGATATAGTTGCTATGAGTGAATTCTTAAGACCAAGTATTCTATATTTTAATTGTTATTTAAAGGTTAGTATATGAATGTGTGTTTGCAATGTAATAGAAAAAAATGGAAGCTGGTAGTCATTCATCAAGCAGTAGGAAGAATGTAGGTAATATGCGATGGAGACCAAGTGAAAGCAAGTTTTTCATGCAATTTATGGCAACATAGGTGGAAAATGGTCTGAAGTGTGATAAGGCATTCAAACCACAAGCAATTCATGTAGTCATACGTGGTTTGAGAGAGAGTTTTGGTAAAGATTGCACTGACTCAAACATACATAACAATCTTCGAACATTAAAGCGCAAATGGACTATAATTAGAAGACTTCGAGAGATGAGTGGTGTGGGTTGGGATGAAGAAAACAAGAAAATAATTATGGGTGAAGAGGAATGCATGACATATCTGATGGTATGCTTTTTATGTCTTACAATTTTGTAGTCACCCGTTACACTTTGTTTATATTTCTCTAACATTAATGATAATTTTTTATTGTTTTGTTGACAGAGCCATCCAAATGGAAAACCATTTATAAATAAACCCCTTGAAGACTATGATTTGCTTGAAGTTGTTTGTGGCAATGATCATGCAACAGGGAGTTTTGCTCGTAATAGTATTGAAACAAATCTGACTGATGATGGCGTACCAAACTTTTCGTAAGATAATTTTAATATTGGATTGACACCGGAGGATTTTGGACATGGACAATTTGACAATAACTACGGGTTTGAGACACCCTCACCGACACCAAATAGCTCACAAGCACGTACCTCTCAAGAAGCACAAACAAGAAAGAAAGGGAAAAAAGTGATGCTAGTGCTGATTCTGCCTTCACACAAACTATAGGTTCAAAAATGGATAGACTTGCACTTGCAATTGAGGAGCATAACTTAGTCAATCTTACCACCAAGCTAAGTGAAGCATGCATGAAGCTTACTGAAGTTGGTTATTCAATGAGTGATGTTGTTGTACCCTGTCCCGATTTTAGACCTCATGCCTATTTAGATTCTTGTGCATGCATCAGGGGTAAAACAGTCATTTAGCACTAATGGCATCCTTGCATAATTGCATAATAGCTATAGTGTGAAGCTAGCCGAAAACCAGGGGCAATTCGGTCTTTTGAACCCATTTTTGATTTAATTCTTCTATAGAGGGCATTTAAGTCTTTTGGCTTTAAAAAACAATATAAGGGAAAAAGAGGGAGACCAAGACCTGGCCCTTCTTTCCTTCTTCTTCTTCTTCTTCTTCTTCTTCTTCTTCTTCTTCTTCTTCTTCACTTATTCACCATCGGCCGACCACCAACCTTTAAGAAAAAATATATTTTCCGGCGAAATTTCCGGCAAATCGAGCAACTTTTCCCTTCTTCCTTCACTTCTAAGTCCGATGAGGCTTTGATCCATACATTTCATTCTGTATTTTCATTGTATTTCTTGTTTTTAGGTTTTTCGAAAAAAAAAAAACATAGATTTCTACTTGGATTTAAGTGTTTTTGGGATCAAATTGGAGCCAATGATTTGTTAGTCTTGTGTGAGAATGCTAGAGAAGAAATTGTTTGATTTGGGGCTGTAAATTGAGAGAAAACTCTTGTATTAAGTTCGGGTTTACTGTAGAACCTTCTTGGTTACTGTAGCAAATCAGTAGTTACTGTAGCACCAAAAACTTTTGATGTTTTCTGCTATTTTCTTGATCCATATCGAAGCCGTTCTTACTTGGAATCCATTGGAATTAGTTTTGCTTCAGTTTAAGGTCGTTTGGGTCCAAAATGATGTCGTTTTGCCCTAAAATCCTAAAGTTTTATGTCCAGTTTGCATAATTGCATTCGCATGCATTTTAGCTCTCATTCATGTGTTCATTAGTTCTTAGATTCCCTGCTTGTGTTTAGGTGGCGAAGCATCCTCTAAGGGGAAGGAAGTCGCCGACCAGTGAGCACGTCTCGAGACGAGACGACTAGTTCTGTGAGTGGTTTAATTTATAATTGCATAGATTTAATATGAGTATTATAGTATTTCTTTATGTGTTTTATAATATAAATTTGATAATATGGTATTTACCTTGAAAGGAACATGTTTACATGTGCAAGTATTTTTATATGCAAATGGAAGATGGTTGATTTATTTTTCCGTGTTTAAACTTTGTTTGATGGAATCCCTTAGTCGGGAATTTGAAATAATTCTATTTATTGCATTTGATTTTGATGGTGACTACGGACTTTAGTCCGACACTACAGTGGGGGTCCCATGGTCCGGCCTAATGGGAGGCGGCGTGGTTAACTCTGAGTTTACCCTGGTCAAGAGGTGCGTAGAGCCATTGACAAGGGTTCTTTCATGTGAGAAACCTGGGGTCACCACACGGGGAATCTCAGTGGCCAACACCAAGGAAAGAAACATTTTACAGTTTTAAAGGGTTTTAAAAACACTTTGGTGGTCCCGTAGCTAGTCGTGGCCACGATTAGCTTGAGAATTGTTGAGGCCAGCGTGTGTTTACTTGGATACTTGGAAATACTTTTATATGTCTTTACCATTGTGATAATTTAAAGATCTGAAATACTTATTCACTCTATTATATCTATACTGTCACCACTCACTGGGTAACACCTGTTACTCACCACTATCTTTTTCTCCTTTCTCAGATTGCGACGTTGGACTAGGTTGTGCTGGACAGCCAGTAGAGTGACCTGTCGGTTCTCCTTGTCTAGGTCTGTTCGTAGTGTGCATGTGAACCTTATGGATCCACTAGACTTGGTCTTTTATATTTTGTTCTGGTATTTGTATTTTCTGGTTGTATTTACAACCCTGGTTTATGTGGTTGTTAAGTTTCTGCTGGATTTAGGGTCCCTAGTGTAAGGGAACCCTACTACTGTCTTTATTATCAGTATTGTCTTGTTCTTCAGTTTATTGTGTTAGCATGTTTGTGTTGAGCCTTACGGTAACCTGAAGGTGGGGTTGTCGTGGGACCCACTTCTTGTTATCGTGGCGATTGCCACGTGTCCGGCAAGGTTCGGGGCGTGACAGATGTGGCCAAAGTTTATTCATATTATGCAGATAGCGAGACCAGGACATTCAAATTCTTGGGCGCTCCAGATATTCTCCGCCAGTACATGGCAGTGGAACTTGTAGGACCACCAGGACAAACTTTTTAGTTCGGCATTGTAAACGTGGCATATGTGAATTTATAGCTTGTGTTTTTTGCATGGCTTGTGTTTTTTTTTTTTAGTTCTGAACTATGACACTATGTCTACAATGTTTTTATAACTTGGTTGTGAACTTTAGCTTCATTTATGTTGTTGGATTTGCTATTAGTGTGTAATGCTATTAGATTGGAACTCTATTTTGAGATTTAATTGTTTACATTATGATTTAATTGTTTGTTATTAGCTTCACTTATAATTATTTTGTCATTAGCTACAAGAATTAAGTTAATTTTTTGTTTCTTTACATTATGATTTAATTGTTTATCAATTACTACAATTTAAATGTTTATTTAACTTGAGTTTTTGAATTAAATTCAATTCGAAAAATCAAGTTAAATAATAAATTGATATGTTATTCATTAATAGTCCATTAAAAATATTTCATGCTAAATAAATAAAATATTTATCTATTAATATCTGTTATTTAAATCAAATACTTACCTAAAATATTTAAAAAATAAATTTCTCTAATCATCCACTAATAATTGAATTTAATTAAATAATTTGAAAATATTTTTAAAAACTAATTAATTAAATAAAGGGGTAACTTCACCACCTCATGGATAGGGTTATCATACCACTCCCATATCCATCCAACCAAACATTCAAAAATAGATATCCAAAACTTTACATATCCTTATCACTCTAACTAAACACCAAACAATCTTTATCCCTAGAGAGGGGCACGGGCCGGTTAACCGGGCCCATCAGGCCCAACCCGGCTGGTCCAGGTCAGTTTTTGTCCGGCCTGTAACAGGCCCGTGCAACGGCAATAACCTGCCGGGCCGAGTTGACCCGGCCAGCCCGGTGGGTCACGTGTCGGCTGAAAGTAACCTGGACCAGGCCCGGTAAGTTTTCAAACCCGCCGGGTCCGGGCCCAACCCGCCAGGCCCGACATTTTTCCTTTATTTTTTGATTTTTTAATTATTATATTAAAATTAAAAGTTCAAAGTTGTTGATCGGATTCGACCCTTGGTCACCTTATAAAAAAATTCACCTTCTACCCATCCTTTCCAATTTTTCTTTTGAGTTCAAATATTAAAATAAATAAATAAATAAAATTTGAAACCCGGTTCCAAACCGGGTTTTGACCCGGAGGGTTGTCATGGGTTGGGGTTTCCCCAATCCGTAACCGGCCCATCTACAGTACGGGCTGGTTACAGGTCAATGAACCTGCGGGCCGGTTCCGGGACGGGCGGTGCCAAAAATCGGCCCGTGTCCCCCTCTATTTATCTCTACTATTAAATCCCTCCAACCAAACACTTACATATGGATATCCCCATCCATGATAATATAAATATCCCACTATCCAAAGCAACCAAAATGCACGCAGACCAATTCTTGATGAAGCTCCAGTGTTTTTATCATTCTGAAGGTTTCTCATGATATATATACATCAGTATTTTCAACTTCAATGTTGACATGAATGTCTTGCCATGTTAGTTGACATTATACTTTTGAGTTTTGGTGCATGAGTTAAAATATTTACTTAAATATATGGAATATGTCATATTGTCCCTCCACTAGGGTAGACATAGTCACGGTTTAAGAACCACTAGTTCCAGTTCAAAGAAACATTGAACCGGAAGCGAATCGCCTAGATAAGGTTCTTGGCGATTCGATTCAACTGTTCCAGTTTGACGGTTCATATGGTTTGGACTTTTTTTTAATTAAATAATCCAATATTTCAAATTAAAATGAACACAAAAATACAATAATTAATTTAATACAATATTTTATTAAAAAATAAAAGTATTAGTAATTTAAAGCAATATTTTGCAATAAAAGTACAATAGGAGAAGAAATAAAATATAAAGGGCTTGAACTTAATTATATCAAGTTGCCTACGTATCGTCTCGAAATCAGATGAATCAAATCAGACAATCAGACCTAATCAATTTGGTTATTACCGGTCACATGATTCAAATGGTCAAACTTAATCAGATAATAGATATCATAAGTCCATGACATTATTTATATAAGAGGATGTTTGGTTACCCATAAGTAGGTGTGATGTAATTTGACTTACAAGTAAAATGCCAACATAGGTTGTTTGGTTTGCTGTGAAAGTATATATGATGTGATTTAAATCCTTGATTTTGGTGTTTTTGTTGCATTTGGATTTACGGCCAAATTTGTCGTAAGTCCAAATGTAGGGAAATCGTTGGATTAAATCACCCTTCACGTGACCAAGATCCCTCTTTCTCTTTTCCATTCCCAGCCACTTAAGCTTTCCATTTCGTTGCCCACAGGCCGTCACTCCTACGATCTCATCTTCCTCACGTTGCCCCGCAGTCGCTCCTACGATCCCATCTCTCTCGACTCCAATCATCTCGCCAGGCTACCATCAATAATGGTTAGCGTTGTTTATTTGTCTTCTGCTTTGCTTTAGGATTTCAATCGAAGCAATCCGGGTTTTTCTTTTCATTTCATTGTTTTTTTTATATGATCTGACTTGGTGGATGATCGCATAGGTTGTCATTTGACCTAATTTATCTCTTAATCTTTTGATTTTTCATCACCTTGTGTGCTTTTGTGAGAACCTGAGGGTTTGCGTATAGTTTCAAAGCTTGTTTTGGGAAAAATAAAATAGCTAGAAATGCATCTTTTAGTTCATTGCCTCAACTTTGGGTAGTTCAAAATCGGAAAGTTGGTGCCTTTGGTGGGGGTTTGTAGCAACAAAAGCTTTCGCCACTTTGGTTAGACAGAGAAGAACAAAGTTTATGATTAGTCACAATTAATTATTGATCAGTTGCAAATCAGCTTTACCCCTTCTATTGGTGATAGATCATGTTTTGTCAAAGGTATTTTGATTAATTCTAAGCTTTTGCGATTGTTGCACTTTTCATCCAGTATTTTCTTCCCTTTTATTCAGTTGTTTTCCTTTTTTTTCTTTACTTAACTTTTCTTTTATATTTTGAGATATGTGGACAAGGCCTTGAATGCTCAACCTCTCATTTGGAGACTAACTGCCCATTTTGGGAGCATCTTTCGTTGCTTTCCTATTGATAATTCGTTTAGCTATTGGGAGCATCTTTCGTTGCTTTCCTATTGATAATTCGTTTAGCTATGGTGCCTACTCAAATAATTCTGAATATCTATTTTTCTTTTTCTTCTTCTCAGTCTCCCATTTTGATTATGCTATTGTTTTATGTTTTTTTTGGTAGAAACATTGCTTTAGTACTATCATGATGTTTGATACTAGTTTGATCAATTTTGGTTATATCATCATCATTGCTCTCTCTCTCTCTCTCTCTCTCTCTATATATATATATATATATATATATATATATATATATATGTTGCAGCCATGGATTGCTTGTTTGGGGATGAATGAATGTGCAGAGATTGGAGATTTGTTGAAGTTTGGGGTGATTAGGGTTCCTTGCATCTGATGTTTTGATACCGGATATGAGTCTTTATCTTTATTTTTTTTCTGCATTTATTTTGTTCTTTTATGTGGTTTTTGATGATTCTTTGATTTCTTTTTTCTTTTTATTTTACTCTCTTGATCTAACAATCTTATTTTTTGATTTCATGGCAAAAGATTTATGAGATTAGGATTTTAATTATGTTTTTCATGTTATATTTCAAAAGAATGATTTTATCACTTTAGAAGGTATATTGGTTATGCTAATAGGTGACTTTGACTATGTTTATATTATGTTCTTGAAATCATGCATGTGCTTTACATATATGCCAGCATTATCAAAATTTCATAAGTTATCCATTTTATTATTTTAATTCTTTTTTTATTTTTTACACAATGTAAATTGGTCATTTGTTTATAGTGATTTTTTTTATCTAAACTCAGATTGTAAATGGACAATCAATTTAATGACGAAAGTGTTGTACTTGCCCCCGGTTCCACAGTTTTCAATTGGAACCTCCGGTTCCACAGTTTTCAAATTCTAAAACCAGAACCTGAACCTTGTATAATGTTTAGGTTCCGGTTTTAGGACGCCGGTTCCGGTTTTTGGCGGTTTGGTTCCGGTTCGGTTCCATGGTTTCGGTTCAAAATTTCCACGTCTACCCTAGGGCATGTTTGGATTAGATTTTGAGAAACCCAGAAATGTTTTTTTTATAAGTTAAGTACTTTTAGATTAAAAAAAAGTTATTTGTATTGATTTTTCTGCAAAAGCAGATGCCGTAAAAAAAAAAAAAAAAAACTAAAAAACAGTTTTTTTTTTTCATAAGCTAGTCATGACTAGCTTATGAGAGTAGCTTATGAAAAAAAACTATTTTTTAGCTTATTTTTACAACTTCTGTTTTTACAGAAAAACTAATCTAAATACAAAATACAAAAAAAAATGTTTAGCTTAATCTAGAGAAGCACTTTTTTTTTATCCAAAAACACTTCTACTAAATTGAAAAAACATTTTTTTAGAAGTCAATCCAAACAAATCTTAGCTTCTCCGAGTGAGAATGATTTTGAAGAAATATTAAAAACATTTTTGTTAAATTTTTATAATTTTTAGTCTAGACTCTAACATTAATGACCTCCAAACTTTTTATGTTATCCACCATGTAGTTTTAAATGTATATTTTAAATTTAAAGGGCCGGCCTGCTGTTAATTGTGGCTTAAAACTTTTGTGCTGGCATGTGAAAAACAGAAAAAGTATATAAAAAAGTGAATAAAATAATAAATATATATAATTTTTTAATGAGACAACTTCAAACTGTTCAGTTCCATTCTAGGACAAACTCCCTCTGGTGTTATCAATATATGTTTATATGCTTGGTATATGTCATGTATAGTTTCAATGATTACAATTTAAATTTTATTAAAATAATTTTTTTCTATACATTATTTTATGGTTCGGGTTTGTTTTTAATTTGATATCTCTTTTGATAAAATTCTATCAAAATGTTAATTTTTATTTTATAACAACAAACTTTAACTGTCATAACAATGGTTTGTTTATGTTTCGATTTTTTCTTTAATTTTTCTTTAAATTTTAAAAAGTAAATATTATTATTTTCTACAATAATTAGAATAATATTTTTTATTATTTAAATATATGTTAAAAAATAATAGAGTGGAAATGCATTGGATTAGAGCCGAACACACTTCAATGACGGCAATGAATATTACTTTATTTTACTCTTCATTAGCAGAGTTACTCATGTGCATATCACGTGCATTTCTCCGTTTAGATTGTTAATCTATATTTTTTAATGATAGTGAAATTTTCGTTCTTCGCTAGATTTTTTGTATGTTAATTTAGTTTAAAAATTTCAGATTGCTTGCTGAGGTTTTTTTTTTTTTTTTTGGGGGGGGGGGGGGGGGGGGGGGCTATCAATTGTGAAGTTGATTTTTTTTTTTTTTGCATGACAACTATTGATTTTATTTCATTAGGTGTAGCTAATCTTTCTTCTTCTAGTTTTGTCCATATCTGATAATGGTTGCTTGATACATGCATTGCTACATTTATTTGATGTTTCTTTTGTAGTTAAATGCTTGAGTAATGTTATGCTAAATCTAGGAGGTTAATGTTTTTCAATTTTAATTTGAATAAACCACCTAGTGTTCTGAGTTTATGTAGTTGTTTGCTATTCTAGTCTACATTTTTTTCCCTACCAAAATAGCTACTTATTGTGACCCTTCTCTTTTTATTCAGGTTCATTGATTTTTGAAACTCATACTTAGAAAATGGAAAAAAAAAACACCAAATTCTAATCAATTTTCTTCATTTGGTTTTTAAAATGATGATGAACAGAGTGGCCTTGATTTCATTGCTCTTTGGCTCAGTCATTTTCCTTAAAAAATAACATTAATTTAATAATGGTTTGAAAATATTTATTTTTTATTAATATTAACCAAGGGGAAAGCTAGTTGTATAAATAAAGCCACTATTGTTCCATTTTGTCCATTGCACGAGAAGTTCGCACTGAATTCTCCAACAGAAATCTTAGTCTCGGCTTAACTCTTTCATGGTCAACTCAGCACAATCTTTTTTTTTTTCTTGTCTCTTCCCCCTGATACACTGCACAATCCCTTTTTGTAAGGAAATGGATTCCCTTTGCTAGTTTTGCATTTGGTTTTTTCTCAATCCTCTGAAATATCCAATGATTTTGATAAAGGGGTTCAATAAATCCTTAAATGCCAAACAGAGGTTGGGACTTTGGATGAAGGGGAGCACTAGATGGCCTCTAGTGTTTTTTGGGGGAAAGAGTTATCAGCGTAGCTAATTATTATTAAAACAAAAGCCAAGGTTCACAAAAGAGTTAAGAAACAAACTGGAAAAAGATCCAAAAAATAGAAAAAATACAGTAAAAGAAGATTATAGAAAAAACTGTAAATTAAAAATTAAATCCAGCTTGGTTGATCGACTTCATCAGCCATTTTGGCTTCTCCATGCCTATATGAAATAAAGAAAGCTACGTCGTTTGTATACCATGGCCAACCAATGTTTCGGCGACCTGATTCCACTGATGCGGGATGAGCTCAACTTAGGATGAGACAACAGACTTTGAATCTCCGTCAAGGTGTCAAGGCGATCCTTTTGACGCCAGCTGATTGCATCCTTAGATCGATGTATCACCACCCAAAGGTCTGTTGAGCTAGTATAAATGTTGGAGCAATTTTTTTCTAGCATCATAGCAATATCAGAGAGCCCCGCACAAAACCTTCAACTCAATTTCCATCCTATCCGAATACATGCTTGGACCCATTCCTGCATGACAGACATTACCATTGTCATCAATCAGAATAAAACCAAGTCCATCCTTACCTATAGCTGCATTCCAAGCTGCTGCAGAGAAAATGCCCATGAAACTTGGTTTTGGTCGGTTCTGCATGAGATAATTGTGCATTTTATGATTGTCAAGTCCAATAGAGAATTCTTTCACATGCATCACAGCCAAGTTTGCACATTTGAAAACATCAAGATTCTCCTGTCTAAAAATATGATTGCATCTACATTTCCAAATCCGCCACAGAGTAGCAGCAATCAAAGAGGCCACATATTTAGAATTACCATGATTGTAGAACTCAAGCCATTAACCACTAGAGACCAGATTCAGTAGATTAATCTTGATATCAGCTATGTATTCTACCATCCTCCAAATTCTTATACTTGTACGACATTGAAAAAATAGGTAATTTGCCGATTCCAAAACTAAACCATAGAACACACATGGATTAAGGTGTCCAAGATTCATTTGATATAAAAATTCATAATTTTTTATCTTACCATGATTCAAGAGCCAGATAAAATTCTTGGCTTTAGGAGCAATATGTAACTTCCAAATATTGGACCAACCTTTCCATTCATCATCCGTAGAGTGATTGCTGTTCAGGAATTTATAAATATTGGTAGAGAGTTTATTACCGTTCGAAGTTGGGAACCAGATCCAGTGATTGTTGCCCTCATTCATGATGCTCCCATGAGAAATGATGGGTGAATCCTACTTGTTGCCAAAAGCAAGATTTAGAGCATTCAAATTCCAAGAAGAATTATCTAATAAGTCATTAACACCGATATTATCCCAATTAAGATTCATATCGAGAAAAATAGGTTTAAAAGCTATAGGAATGTCAAACATCCATCGGTGATGAAATAAAGAAGTAACTGCCGGATTGATACAATTAATCCACAAAAAAGGTTTTAAAATATTAGCATTAATACACAAACCTTTGAAGAATGTCCAACAGTTTGAAGGGGTTTTCATAGTCCAGAAATTATAATCTCCATATTTCAAGTAGAGAATATTTACGCAGAGAAAGTCTTGCTTATTAAGAAAATTAAAAAGATTCTTAGCCATTAGAGAATGCTTTACTTTGAGCAGGCTTCTTATACCTAAACCCCCCTCAATCTTACAAGAAGTAATGGTGTCCCAATTAACTAAGGGCATACCATTACCATGATCATAATTAGCCCATAGGAACTTCCTAGCAATTTTGGATAGCTTAGCAAGAACCGAGTCAGAAAAGGGATATACTGAAGATAATAAACGGGAGTAGCCATCAAAATGCTATTGGTGATTATAGATTTTCAGCTTTAAACAGATTAGCCTTGCTCCATCCAGCAACTGCCACATTCATGCGATTGATCATGGAATCAAAATGGGAAAGGGCTAGGCGTTTAGGAGAAATGAGGACACCTAAGTAGGTGAAAGGAGTTTTACCAGGCTTGAAATTTAAGATGGTACAAATTCTAGTAGAATCCTAGCTATTAAACCACTTCGGAAAATAAATCTTTGATTTATTTTAATTAGGGTGCTGACCAGAGAGGATAGCATACATATTTAGTCAAAAATAGATGTTTCTAGCAGATTTCCTAGAGGCAGATATGACAAGGATAAGGTCATCCGCATATATAAGGTGATTAAAGTTATGATTCAAATTATTTGAAAAGCCCGAGATGAGCCCAAGAGATCTAGCTTTATTTAAAATAGCAGTAAGGTTCTAGGCCACCATAATGAAAATGTAAGGGGAAAGTGGGTCACCTTGTCTAGCACCCCTAAAAGGTTGAAACCAAGTTGAAGGATTACCATTGTTAATGTTTGAAGAAGATGTGGCTTCAAGACAGGCTCTAACATAAGCTATCCAAATGCTAGGAAATTTCATTCTAATAAGAGTGGCTATAATAGTGTTCCAATCAAGAGTGTCATAAGCTTTCTCGATATCTACTTTGATAAGCATCCTAGGGGGGATGGTCTTCTCCTGATTAATAGAATGGATTATTTCTTGAATTGCAATTATATTGTCTATAGGAGAACGACTAGGCACAAAGCCACACTGCTCTTTACCCACCAAAGAAGCAATCACTTCTTTAACCTGATTAGCTAGAATCTTAGTAATAATCTTATAAGCCACATTACACAGAGAAATGGGACGGAAGTCTAAAGCATATTTAGGGTGATTTTTTTTAGGGATTAAAGTGATGTAAGTTATGCCCCAGGCTCTAGGCATCACATCATTTTGAAAAAAAAATAATTAATGGCAGGAACTAAATGATTCTCAATGTCATTTCAGAAGAATTTAAAGAACTCAACATTCATGCCATCAAGACACAGAGATTTACCCTCAGGAAGAGAAATAAGAGTAATGTAAATCTCATCTTTAGAAACTGGCCTGATCATAGTGTTTTGTTGCTCAGTAGACAGAGTAGGCAAATCAGGTGGAAGAGTATTAAAAAACCAATCAAGGGGTCTAGGGTTAGGATTTTTCCATAGATTAGAAAAATGATTCACAAGAATATGATTAATTTGATGAGAATCATTAAAGCTCCTGCCATTAAGATCATAGATATAAAAGATGGAGTTATGGTGTCTATGAATCCTAACACTTCTGTGGAAGGAGGAATTCATATCCCCACCTATAATCCAGCTTAATCTAGACTTTTGAGCCCACCTACTGTGATTTTGTCTCAACAAAGCTCTGTATCTGTTCTGAAGACTCCTGATATAGTCCAAGTTCACATTGGAGCTTAATCTATCATAAACCTCTAAAGCCTGGAGCTAAACTTCCATATTTTTAATCACTTTATCAAGATTAGCCAAACCATATTGTCTAATAGAACAGACCCCTTTTCTAATATGGGCCAAAACATGATAGAAAGCATGCATTGGATAGGAATGAGTAGTACCAATTAAAGCTTTACGAATTTCAAAAATATAATTAGCATGCTTCAGCCAATAATTTTCAAAACAGAAGATGCCACGAGAAGTAATATTAAAATTAGTGATATTGATAAGCATAGGCGAATGATCAGAAAATATCTTAGGGAGGTACTTAATATAAATAGTATTAGAGCAAGCTAACCAAAGGTCATTCACCAGGCATCTGTCAAGTCGTGCCTAACGACGCGCAAGTCCACTTTGACCATTACACCAAGAGAAAGAGGCTCCCGAGTAACTAGCATCAACAAGAGCATTATTAATAATAAATATAGAGAAAAAGAAAGCTTTTCTAGCATAATGATGGAAATTACTCCCCTTGTGTTCCGATGAAGAAATAATCGCATTAAAATCACCCAAAATAATCTAGGGTAAGTTCAGTTTTGGAATCAAAGAGAGTTCTTTCCAGAGCTTTTTCTATAATTTAATTTGTTGGGCATTGTAAACTACTGAAATAATCCAGGGGTGATCTGCAGAAGAGGAGAAAATTAACTGAAGAACTCTGCGAGAGTGAGCCATAGGAGAGATTTTGCCTAAATGTTTTCGCCAAAAGACAATGATATCTACTTGGTTGCAGAACCGAGTAAAGTGAGCTACCTAATTCCAAGTCCTGGCAAAGTGTTTGCAGAACCGAAGAACCCAATCACCATTGGCCCTAGTCTCAACCAAAGCAAAGATATCTACTTGGTTAGCATTGACAAGCCTTCAAATACAGTTAATCTTGTCTTTTCCTGTAGTCCCCCTACAATTTCAACCGATGATATTAAGTTTCCTTGTCATCATAAACAAAGATTTAAGATATCAATTCCACCAAAAAAACAGGTTTATCATACCAAAACAGAGAGTAAAAGAGGAATAGTTAAGTTGAAGGTGACTGTGGTCGTGAGATCTGAATGAGATCCCCATCATCACTGTCTCCTAGCCTTCCTTTCTTCTGAGAGATCCTCTGTAATGCACTTCCTTTCCGGGCCAAGGTTTCCTTCCTGATTCCTTCTTGGAACTTGCTTAACGTGGTCGAATCCTCTACTTCATCAATTATATCCACATCTTCTTTTGATTCATCGGAGCCATTTGTCGACTCCTCAGAAAACTCTGATTGCTCCTCCTTCTCTTTAGAGAGTATGGTTTCTAAATTTTCCACTGCTTGTTGATGAACATCAAGAACCCAATTAGTTCGGCCAAAGATTCATCAATACCCATGAGGAAGATGGGAGATGGCTATGATGTAGAGCCCCTTGCCCTCTCCTTTTTTCTCTGAGAGCCTATCGAGGATAGTTGACCAGACACCGAGCCCGATGCTTCAATAATAATATTTTTCCCTTTTTTATCCTTCTTCGAGGAGCCTGGGGCATCGTGAGCTTCCAACCGCATTATTCTTAAAAGCAGGATTGTCAGTATTGGAAGGAGGGATAATATTCGAACAGTTAGAGATTAGAGAGGCGTGAGGCTTGAAAACTGGCGTGTTCTTATTGGAAAAGGGAGGTAAAGCTGAACGATCAGAAGCGTGGTTTGAGAGGCCACCGCGCCAGCCACCACGAGCCTGATCTCGGCCACCTGTAGCTCCCGTTCGACCCCAACCTCCCACGTGTTGCACATCAGACACAGCCTTGACGTTGGGCTCATCCCAAGACGTATGAACAGCTATAAGTGCATCAACCCTGCCCTCTTGACTCACATGAGAACCACGTGCCAAGGAGAAACCAGCACCATCGCGGCTCTTCCCCTTGTTTCTCTGGCGAGTGGCCAGCATCCAAGAACCGAACTCAGTTGCTCCGTCACTTTGATTATGGACCAAATCACCGGTGGACCGAGCTACTACTAGCCTGGCCTGTGATCCCTCCGGCTCTGACCTAGAAATTACAGGAGGATTATCGCCATCGGTGGCATCCTCCATCATCTGGTCCTCTGGTGAGCTTCCAGGCTGGCGGCTGTAGCTGGTAGACCCATGACTAACCATACCACATAAATAACAAAACATAGGTAACCACTAGTAGAGAATCACTACAAACACTTTGTAATCGCCATCCTCTAACTAGAAACCTCTCTTCAACGGGTGAGCAAGATCAAGTTCTAAGCACACTCTGGCATAACGAGCCCTTGATAATGATAATGTAAATTCATCACCTTTAATAATTTACCAATGGACTCCGTGATGGTCTCCAGTGATTCCCCATCCCATAGTTCAACCGGCAAGTTATGGAGTTGAATCTACACCAATGCCCTAGTAAGCTTGGTATGAGCTGGTTCAAAATAGGATTGCCAAGGTACCAATTGCAGTGTGAGACCACTCACCGTCCAAGGTCCACCAAATAGCAACTATTGTTTGGTAGACTCAGTTTCACATTGGATAAGCAAGTATCTATTTGGCATATCAGAAATTTGTATGATCCCATAAGGTTTCCAGAGACCCATAAGAGTAGATTTCACCATTTCGAAAGGAGGAGACTTGCTGAACAGCTTGCCATACAACGCAAGTTGGAACCTCCTATGAGCCCTTTGCTTCGTCTTAGCATCCATCCGAACGGTGTGGGAGATTGAAGTTTTCAGCCTTGCTAGCGTAGCTTCATCTAGGGGAGATGAAGACGCGGGGCGCTTATGGACTACGCTCGCAATGTCTGCCCAAAACAGAGGAAGAGGTGGTTCACCAGAGGAGCCCATTATGATTGTATTTGGTTCACCCGTAGATGGCCTCTTGTGTTGGAAAGGTTGGATCTTGTGAGTGTTAAAACAAAGGGAAAACATTTGACGGGCTCTGCTGTGATGAAGGAAATTCCTACTGGATTGGAGGAGCCGTCCATTGAATATGATTTGCTATTTGCTTTGCCAACCGATTGTAATTTTTTTTATTGTTTACTTGGAATTATTATTATTGAATCGAAAACAATTAAAATTTTAATTTATAAATATAAAATAAGATAAAATTTTGAATTTCCTTTTTAATCTTATTGATTACTGCTTTCTCTAGAGCTCCGGTAAAGCATAAAAAAGGCTCGAATGGTATGATCCCTCTGTCACCCCAGAATGAAAGGGGTGATCTTGCAGTTCTTTGATTTTTGGAATTTGTTTATGTTTTTCATGCAGTGTTGTGCTTATTGATGCAAAAAATTGCAGATTTGGATGATAGGGAGCCAAGTGTTGCCACAATTTTGGCTAATTTTACTAATGATTTTTATTCTTATCATGCTACCAGTACTCCATTGTACCAGACTACCACATTTAAGTAGGTAACCCTAATTTCAAAGTGATGGTTATATATCTATGATTGTAATAGTTCACTTATGGGCTACTTCTTGCCAAAGAATCAGCAGTTTCTTTTGTAACTCAGAGGAAATGAGAGTAGGCATTTTTGAATTACTAATATGTTCAAATCCAGCATGTTGAAGCATACGTTCATGCAATTCTTTATTCCACTACAGAATGAACAATCATAGTCTTACTTCATTTGACCCCTTTCACCTAGTGTGATTTTACTTCACCTTTATTTATTGGTGAAGAATGTAGATAATTGTAAAGCATCTCATGTGCAAAATATACAAGATAAAGATACACATGTTGTGTTTGCATCAATCAATATTTTTGTGATGGAAGAGGCTTACCACAATATTGTAATTATTAATTTGTCCGAGGATAAATATGAGTTGTTAGAAAGTTTTCAAGATTTTCTTCTTGATTGGTTATAATTACATTTTCAAAAACCTTTCAATGGATATGTGATGTGCTAATAAATGATTGGACAGTTTTATTCTCTCATTTCTTTTGAATTATATTTGGCTTATATTGCAGCTTTCAACCATAGAGTTTGGTTCATATGACTATACTAGAAGTGGTAATCTAACTCGGGATGTGCTACAATCGTCAGCATACATGATCACTTGTTCCTTATGTGATGATCTAGACTAAAGGATGCATATTAGCTCATCTTCTATGGTGACACTAACAAGGGCCTCTCTTTATGGCATTTAGTCTTACAACCAAACTTGAGAAGGTTGATTCTGTGTTTTGCTTCAATAGTGGAATGGCTGCCTTGGAAATTGTCACAGACCTTCTTGAATTTGGTGTGGCATGGTTGAATTAATACTTGTAATTTTCACCTTCCATCTGCAAATAAGCTAACTTTGTTGTCTTCTAGGTCAAGAAATTGTATCAGAAGAAGACCTATATGGTGAGTCTAATCGCTTTCTATCAAAAGTGGTTCCAAAGAAAGGAATTGTGGTGCTGTTAGTCTCTTGCCCCTTTTTTCTTAAAGATATGTGTTATTTTCAAGCTCTGTGCAATTAGAATTACAAAATTCGGTCTATGTGATCATACAGGCGAGTTAAAACTAGTGATTTTAGTGTTGTGGCATCAGCAATTGGCTCTCACACAAAGCTTGTTTAGTTGGAGAGCCCAACAAATCCTTGCTTGCAAATTGCAAACATAAGGGTAATGATATGGATTTCTAATTTATAATTTTAAAATTAGTGTTTCAAGAACAAGTATTGATGGTAATGAAACACAAGAATTGCCTAAATATAAAATTTAAGCATGTTGATATGTGACTCACTAGTCCATAATTGTTTTAAACTAAGTCAATAATACTCACTGAATCTTGTGTAAATGTTTTAAACAATTGCTTCTATTAAAAAAAAAAAAAAAAGCTTTTGATTGATATCTCTTGTAATTGGATTGCACTAATTTGTTTGGAAATGATAGTTAGGTAGCGTTTGAATGATGGAATGAGAATGAAAACTTAAGCAGGGGGATAGGAATGAAAACTTTGGGGAGAAGATCGGAATGAAAACTTTGCTTAATTGAGAGAGTAATTCATTGGAAATGAGAAAAATAGATAAGTAATTTATTAGAAATGAGAAAAGTAAAACAAAGAAGATAGTGAGTAATTACGTTTGTGCTCTTAATATAAACAAATAATACTAAATAATATAATGAGTTTTTGTTTAATAATAAATAATTTTTATTTATAACAATATTTTGTATTATTCATGTTAATTATTAAAGTTAACTAATTAAATTAATCAATTTTTTTAGTTATAAAATATTTAATTATGTTTAAATATTTAATTTATTTCTCACTTTATGATTTAATTATTATAATCAAGGGTTAATTAATTAATTTTATTTATTTATAAATATTTTAAATATCATTTATTAATTTTTATATTTAAATTAAATATTTAAATAACATATCTTTATTTAATAATTATTGTAATTAATTATTTAAATTACTAATTAAATTAATATTTTTTAATAAAAAATTGGATTTGGGTAAAATGGAAATTTCCCATGAAAACTGGCCATTACCCCCAAATTTTTATTATTTAATGTACAATTATTATCTAATTATTATAAATTAATTATTTTAATATTGATATTATATATATATATATTGTGAGAGGGTGAAATGGACATTTCATGTCCATTACCACCTCCCTCCCCTTCATTCCTCCCAACCCTCCCAACCCCATAGGTTGACAACCTATGGAGGGTAATCATAGCATCCAATACACAACCAAATATGGGTGCACATTAGGATTAGTAAACATCTGTCTCTAGAGGGGATGACGGGGCTCTTGTATTGGTGGATAACAGTATATTGTCTTGAATTTTGTGTTATCAGAATTGGAATGCACTAATTTGTTTGAAAATATCAGCAAGTATTAACCATTGCAAACTTTTGTAGAAAATATTAGAAATAGCTCACTCACATGGTGCTCTTGTATTGGTGGATAACAGTATTTTGTCTCCAATTCTGTGTCAACCTTTGAAGCTTGGAGCAGGTATGTCCGTATGTGTATGGACCTATGAAATCATTTAGGGTTTTAGTCTCCAACCTCTATAAAATTTTGTGAGCAAAAACTACATGTTTTCTTTTTACTGAGTATGAAATCTATAACTATTTTATCATGCTGGTGGATCCTGTGAGATGTTTGTCCACATGGCTTAAAAAAACCTCTCCATTTGGTTGGTTGGAGAAATCTATATTATGTGCAGGAATGTCATCCCATCCTAGTATTGAACTAGCTTTTGTTTGATCTGTTACTGTTAAATTCATCAAATATGGATTAATAAAGTTGCATGTCTCTTACTTACAAGTTAAGAGTGAGTTGATTAAGATGGTATGAACATATCCTTAGACCGACCGGTAGGTACCCTCCATAAGAAGTCGGGAAAATTTTTAAGTGGAGTATAGTATAGGAAGAGGTAGACTTAAACTTTACAAAAGAATGTCTGATTTTTGTTTTAAAATCTTTTGGTTCTTGGAATAATGTGGCAATGAAGGATTCATGTGGCTAACCCCAAATAGTTGGGATTAGCAGCTTTTTGTTGTATTAAAGTTGCATATCTTCAACCTATACTTATTACCTGACATGCTCTTTCCATGATAAAAAAAAGAAGCTTATTTACTACTGTATTTTAACTTTTTACTATCAGTTTCTGTTTACTCTCTGCTAACGGCTCTACTGTTGTCTGGTTAAATTGTTTGGGTTGGTGATATGAATATTCTTTTGACAATAGGCAAAGATAGCTGAATTTTTATCATCTCACACAAGGGTGAAGAAAGTTAACTATCTGGGACTTCCTTCTCACCCTGGGCACAAATTACAATTCAGAATGACAGTCAATAACTGTAAAACAAAACCTGATTCCATTCTTTCTCCAAATCTCACCGGCAATATGTGCTGGTTCTATACTTAGCTTTTTTACTGGATCAGATGCTCTCTCAAAGCACATAGCTGAGAACACGAAGTACTTCAGCATCACCGTCAGTTATGGTAAATATTGAAATGTTTATTTGACTCAGAATGAATAACATATTATCAAATGTCATTACCAAGTTTGTGAATTGTCAAAGTAAATTTATGCTTCTTGATGTCATTAATTTGCTTCTTAAACAAAGAATCTGGCACTTGTTATGCTTCTTGATGCCATTTGCTTCCCGTGTGTAATATTCAGTCAATTTGTAACACATAACTCATAGTCATTATTTCAGGAGGTGTAAACTCACTTATTAGCCTTCCATACTTCATGTCGCATGCAAGCATTCCTGCTGAAGAGCTGGAGGCCAAGGGCTTGACCAAAGACCTTGTTCGAATCTCCGTTGGCATTGAGGATGTAGGTGATTTGATTGCGGCTTTAGACGATTCTATTACAAGCGCACCAAAGTAATACTTGGAACGACAATACTTCCCCGGTTCCTTTGTCAGCGATGTGCCGAAGTTCCTGTGCTGTGACAAGCTTATTCCTGCACCTGTGTGCTACTCAATAAATTACAGACAAGTTAGATTAATTCCTAAATATTATAATGCTCCAAGAAAATACAAAAACATAGCAATAAATTTGTTTTTTTTTTTTTATTAATGCAACTATTATCTTGGTTGATTGCGGAGAATACCAAGTCATTACGAATATAATTAATTCGGCCCTATTCATTATTTCAATTTAAACAAATAGTTTATTTTGGTTCTCAACTAACTAGGTATGTAGATACAGGATATTTAGGTGATCCATTAAAAGCTTGATTCTAAACAAAGCTATTTATTCACAAGGGAGGATATAGCTAATATCATGGCATTTGATGAAATAAACTATAGTTGTTACACTTTCAATCATGTCAAGATAATTACAATTATAAAACAAGCCGAAAACGTGTCTGGCTAAGATCGATGACGAATCAATCTAAGAGATGCGTTGTCAACTTCTGCAAAAGAAGATTACAATAATACTGGATACATATTTTATCTAAATGAAGGATATGCATCAAAGGAGACAGAAAAAAACATTTCACCGAAGTTTTTTTATTATGTTTAAAAAAAAATAACTTCTTATTATGTAAATCTTTCCATTTCTTGTTATGTGGTGGGGTATTGGGTGGAGGTGAAGAAGAGGTTGTTCTGTGAGGGTGTTCTTTGTGCGCTAATGTTGACAGTTTTGGAGGAGTTAATTGAAGAAGTCTCTGCTGTGGAAGAGTAATTGATGAGTTGCTGGTGCTCTGTTCTGGTGGAGGTTCAGTAATGGAAGAGGTTGTGTTCTTGTGCAGCTGTGCTGATCAGTAGAAGAAGAGTTAGTTAGGATTTGAATGGCAGTTGGTGAAGGGGTGTGATCCAATCAATGTATGACACGGTGGATTAAGTTGTACACGTGGCTGTTGTCTGTAAAGGGTTGGGATTGTCTCACTGTAGATAGGTTAATATGGACAGTAGGATGAGCTTCAAGTTTGGGCCCCCATTTGTTAGTTCTTCTCACTGTAGAGTTCTTCTCTGTTCAAATAATGATAGTATAAATACCACAACTGCTGCTACTCTTTTTCTTCATGCCCCACTCTCGCTCCATTGTTTATTTGTTTTTTTATATTGTATAATTATGAATGTAAAGGTACAAACAACCAATTAAAATTGAAAAAAAAAAAAAATTTTTTTGTTAATCTACTATAATATATAATATTTATCAATAAGTTAAAATTGCAATGTATGATTTTTTTTTCTTTTAGTATTGATTTTTTTTTAAGCTAAACCATTAAAATATAAAATTATCATCAAAACATATAATAATTATAATTTGAGTGGATATTTTAATTTACAAATTAAAAAAAAACTTAAATGATATATATATAAATGTTTTTTTTATAGTTTTTTTATTTATCCCAAATGACGTTGATTTTTTTTATTGTGAGGGGTGCAGGGAGAGACGGTTTTGATTTTAGTTTGCCCGCTCTCCAATAAAAAAAAAAAAACCACGTCATTTGGAATAAATAAGGTCAGAAGCTATGGGCCAACTCGAGTTTTGCTATTCCTGTATGTGAGTGTTTTCTTTTTTTTTTTTCTTTTTTTCCCTGTGAAACGTCCATGCATCTCATTTTATTACGTTGAAGAGCTAATGAAGAAAGGATTTGAAGAAGCATTGTATTTATTCCCAAGAAAATAAAAAAAAATTCATTTTTCTTCTTCAACTTTTGTCTATTATATTATTGTTTTTTTTTTTTTTTTTTTGAAAGGTGGATAAACCACTTCTATTAAAACTAAAAGATACAGAACGATACCACTGAATTTGGTGATCACAAATTACAAACCAAATCCAGAAACAACCACAAAAACGAAGAGCAACAGCCCTCCTCAAGGCACACCTCGACTAGACAGAGACTAACCCGAACCAGCCTCATGACCCTCGTCAGTAGGTACTCCCTGGATGTCTCCCGCCTAAGGACCTAAGAACACTAAACTTCTCTTGACAGTAGTTATGGCGTCGTCAAACTTCTCTCGGGAATTAGAGTTCACTGAGGAGAACCAAGATAAAAGCATACGGTCAACTTTCAATACAATATCATTCACATGCAAGAAATTGGCATTAAAAATGCAATCATTTCTGGCTAACCAAATATTCCAAATAATAGCTTTTGCGACCAGGTCCCCCACGACTTTCTTAACAGTAGGCACTCTCCGCCTCCATATCCCCCAGAGGTTATCTAGCGAACATGGTTGTCTCGGGAGTTGGAGTAGATGAGAAAAGTAATTCCAAAGTTAGGTGGCAACCAGACAACACAAGAACAGATGATCCACTGATTCTGTCCCCGCGTGACACAACACACAGGTGTCAGTCGGTAGTCTGTTGCACCGACGGCGTGCAAGAGTCTCAAGGGTCAATACTTTGTGTTTCCAAACCAACCAGTTAAAAAGGTTTATCTTCTTGGGGCAATGGTTGTTCCAAAAAAAAAATTCACCACTGGACATCTCAGCCCACCGTCCACTAGGAAGTTGTAGTAGGATTTGACCGTAAAGGTCCCATTCCCGATTAGCGCCCATCTTTTGGAGTCTCCGTCCTCCCGAGCCGCTTTCTCAGCTTGTCACAGATGATTAAGACTCCCTCGCAGTCCCTAAAAGGGAGTCCCTCCAGGTAGTGCGCCAACTCCTTGACGGAGCCATTAGGGTAATGACGAGAATCGAACAAAGTCAGCCAAATATTCATGGGCGCTTGGCCATTTAACCAACGGTCTTTCCAGAAAAGAGTTTCTACACCAGAATTCACTTCAGTCAAAATACAGCTCCTAAATGACGGTAGGCTGCTCATAACTCCTTTCTAGAAGTAAGAAATCCTTCCGATCTTAAGAAGGAAGAGTTGTATGAGTCAGTTGTTGTTTGTCTCCCTCTTCACTTTTGTTCACTTATTTCATAACAATTTTAAAATTGCAAAAACTATAAAGGATCAAAATATCTTTAAAGTAAGGCTATTTTCATCATTCCACATATCCTTCGACTAGATTTTATCATAAATGTATAAAATAAGAGGTAAAAACAAAAAGAAAAGGAAAAAAAACTCAAGGCTACAAAATAATATGGAATAATGAAATGCAATGAATAAATTATATATATATATATATATATATATATATATATATATATATATATATATAGTAAACATGTTTTTGATAAAAATTTGATTTTTCAAATAAATATATTTAGTAATTAATTTTAAATAAATCATTAATATAAAAAATATTTATTACGAGCTAGGAACATAGAATTCTAAGTTTAAAATATTTATTTTTATCAGTATTAATTAAAATCAAACTTTACTCAATTTAAATAAAAGTTTCCCTACACAATATTTTTTAAAAAAATAAGAGCGATGCTATATTTACATATCAGGTTTCCGTTAAAAATCCCTAAATTCTTACAATTATAAAAAATTATAAAACAATATTTAAAATTCTAAAATCTTAAACCCAAATACTGTATCTTATATCCAAAATTTTAAAAACTTAAACTCTAAATAATAAACCTTAAAAACCTAAATCCTAAACAATAAATCGCGTTTGCGATTTACAATTTAAGGTTTAGAGAGAGAGTTTTAGTTTACTGTATACAATTAATTTTTAAATTTAGAATTTAAAGATAAAGAGAAATTTTTATCAAAAAGAGAATGAGAAAGCATGACGTGGATATGTTTGTAGGGAACATTAATAAATATTTATTGTAACATCAAAAATAAAAATAAAATTTAAAGAACATAGGATTTTGTTTTGAGCTGTTGGTTTTGAATCTTTGTAATTTAAGTTTTTGTGTTTCAGCTATAATTATCATAGCTCTTTTAACACAAAAAAAAAACAAAAACAAAAACAAAAAATGTTTTCCATATACTCCCTCACATCATATTTATATTTTCACTTTAACTGATTCATGCACATAAAAAAGTCAGTTGAATTTAATTGATAGCCTTAATTTTTATCAAAAATAATATCTATTTTTCAAAATTACCTTGGTTTTAATTTTTAAAACCCATCAATTTCCATTAATTTCTTTCTCTACTCTAATTATACTCATTTCCTCTCTCAAATTCTCCCTTGGTTCATTTTTATTTATCATGTTTTGGAGCTCTTCTTATTCCTTTTTACTTGTCACATTAGAAATTTTATGTAACATTAAATAATTTTTTTCCAAATTTACCATTTAATTTAATGTACTTCACAATTTTTAATAAATCAGAATCAACTAAGTATTAAATCATATATCCACTTAGTGGAGTTTTAAATAGGGGTAGTTTTGAAAAGTAATAAATTTTTTTATAAAATATAAGAAACCAATTAATTTGAACCAATTTTTTTTAATCGGTGTGAATTAGATAAATGTGACAAGTAAAAAAAAAACAGAAGGACTAATTTTTTAGTCTTCCAATAATATTAGAAAATATAGGATTACGCTGACACCATTTCAATAAATTAAGAAAATTTTAGGGATTTCAATAATTTTCACATTTGAGCTTTGCATAAATTTTAGAACTGTCATTAAAACCCCTAAAAATTTTAAAAGAATTATGATAAAACACTTTCCCAGTACTTTTTATTAATGCACACGCCTTTTTAAATGAAAAAAAATAAAATTGAAAATTTTTTTTTGGTACTTATAAAACTCTTAAAGGTGATATAATTTGAATTTTTTTTAAATATGACAATTAATATAGTAAGTACTAAAGATAAAGGGTAAAATTGATAAAAAAAAAAAAAATTAATATTTTATGGATTTTCTAATTAAATATATAAAAATAATATAAAATTTCTAGAAGAAGTCATATAAATTAGACTGGACGGAGCATCAAGGTAGGGATGAGGAATATAAAATATAGGGTTGGTACATACACAGATTAGTGTGAAATTGTGAATCATGTGCTTTATGGAACTGTAACACATGAGCACTTATTTAACTATTTAAACTTTTGTATTTTTTTTTTTCAGAACAAAAAAACAAAGAATATTTTTTATATCTTCTCATAATTGACAATGATAAGATGTGGATAAACGTTGACACGGCTGGATATAAATGTCAGCGATGTTTGTGCCGTTCTGACCTTTTAGTTTTAATTGCTCTTTCAAAGTACAGAAGGTTCCAAAGTGAGACAAGTACAGTTAGACCTATATAAATTTATTTGTCTCTATAAAATAAATAAATTCTCAAATCTTATTTAAAATAAAAGAATTGTTAGTCAGGATGAACAAGTTTTAATAAAAATAAAATTTGTAAAATTTAAAAATATATTAATAATTTAATATTCATATTTTAAAATTAATTATTAAATATATTTATTTTTTAAAAATAAATTTTATAAAATTATATAAAAACTTAGCCCAAATTATTTTGTTGGGAGAATAATACATCCTTCCAATTAAAGAGGGTGTAAGTGTATTTTTTTTTTTCATCTTTTCATATTGTTTTATGGATAATTCATTTGCCATAAGGTTTAACCATGGGATTGTGATAAATACATCTAAGGGCGTTTGGTTCGGGGTAATGTGAAAATATTACCGCCTGTTACGTGGTAATCTAAAAAAATTACCACGTTTAGATTGGTGGTGGTGGTAATATTGATGGTAATCTTTGATTACAAACCTTGAAAGATTACTAAGAAACTTGGTAATCCCATTACCACCAAAATAGGTGGCTATGTTGAATTACTAAATGAGTGGTAATATGAAACATTTTTTGGACAACTATGTCCTTTATTTAAAAATAATAATCTTCATACTTTATTCATTAGATAAAAAAAATTAAATTTGAATAACATTATTTTGCGAATATATTCAACTTTGAAAATTTAAACTTTTTTTAATTTAAAATTTTATTTTATTTTAAATTTAAATTTGCACAAAATAGTAGACACAAGGGTATTTTGAGAAATTTAGAACATTACCAAGTTGATTACTATGTAATATGAGTTTCCAACCAAACATATCATAAATTACCACAACATTTCTGGGCATATAACATTTCCGATATTATTACCACGATAATTTTATTACGTGGTAATATATTATTACCGCGAATCAAACGGCCCCCTAGAGCAGATGAACTTGGTTAGTCTAGTGGTCCTATTTTAAAATTAATTATTAAGTATAATTATTTTTAAAATTAAATTTTTATGAAATTATATAAAAAATTATTCCAACTTTAAGAGTTTTTTTTTAATCTTTTCATATTGCTTTGTGGCCATTGGAGGTCAGGGAAGGATGAGCTCACCTACCATAGGGTTTAATAGGAGGAATGAGCAAGTGAGCTTGGTTAGTGTTTTGGCCCACTCTTGGTTTGAGCTTACTTGGTCTAGCTTGCCTAATTTGGGCTTGAGGCAAGACATGATCTAATAAAAAATTGTATGTATAAATTAATTTAAATTAATAAAAATATATAAAAAAACAATTATATGTGTAGTATAAAATCATTGAATATTTTAAAAATGTAAATAAATAAATCAATCAACAAAAAATAAAATGAAGACTATATTTATATTTTAAAAAATAATTTAAAATGTATTTTTTTTTAAATTTTAATATAGTTGCCTGAATATATGTGGATTACTAGGTTTTATATATTTCAATAAATATATTTAACTAGTTTTTAAAAAAAATATTAATGTTAATAAATATTTATTATTTATTTGCAAAAATAACATCATGTTTTGCTGGAATAAGTCCTATTCCCCTAACCAAACAAACAGGTTGGGACAAGTTAAAAATATGTTTTTATAAAATTTTTATTTTTTAAATAAATATATTTAATAGTTAATTTTTAATATTTATTAATATAAATAAAATATATTAATAAATTTTAAATTTTAAATTTTAAATTTTAAATATTTGTTTTTTTTATTAATACTAATTAAGTCAAAGATCAACCGAAAACAAGTTTTCCCTCAAACTGGATATTTTCTTGGCGCCATGTGTTTATTCCTTAACTAAATTGCTCCTAAAATTTACTTTAAATATTTTTTATAAATTTTAATTATTAAATAAAATAAAATTTAACAAATGAAAAAAAAACTAATATTATCACAAAAAAAGGCAAAAATTGATGACCTCCTTCTCAAATTTCAACATCCCTAGCAAACCCTTGTACTTTTCATCTATCCTATCAATCCTTAAATTTCCAAGCTTAAGGCAGCTAATTTAATGAGCTCATACCAAAACTGAGGCAAGTGTTTTTTTTTTTTTTAATTTGTTAATTTATTAATTATTAATCATATTTTTTAAAGGGAAAAAAAAGTAATTTTTGTAATCATGAGGATGTTTTGGGTACGATATTGGAAAAGACAAGGACTTTTGGGGCAAAACAAAGTTTCAGAGATTTGGTGGTCCCTAGAAAAACTTGGAGGACCTCCTCGTCATTTTATCATTAAAACAAAATTTATTATTTTAAAATATTTATTTTTTTATTAATATTTAGAAAACAAAAAGCTATATAAATGGAGCAACAGTGCTTTGTCTGTTTAGCCGGCAGAGCACTGAATTCTCCGCTTGATACTTTCGTGGCGGCACTACCTGCTCAATGGCCAACTCAGCCCTATCCCTTCTTCTCTCTTGTCGTCTTCCCTCTGATCCCACGCCCAATTCTTTTTTTGTAAGGAAATGGATTCCCTTTGTTGGTTTTGCATTTGTTTTCTCTCAATCAGCTGAAATTTTCATTGATTTTGATATAGAGCTTCAAGAGATTCTTAAATGGCAACCAGAGGTTGGGAATTAAGGGGAAGTGCAGCATTAGAGGGCCTCTGTTGTCGAAAAGGTTGAATCTTGAATGCGTTAGAGCAGGGGAAAAGGATTTGGTTGGCTCTGCCACGGCGGAGGAGATTGTTACTAAATTGGACAAGCAGTCCATTGAATCTGGTTTGGTTTTTGGAATTTGTTTATGTTTTTCATGCAGTTCTGGGGGTTTATTGGTGTAAATCTTTGCAGATTTGGAGTTGAGGAAGCCGAGTGTTGCCACAATTTTGGCCAATTTCACTAATGATTTTGATCCTTATTATGCCACCAGTACTCCATTGTACCAAACTTCCACTTTTAAGCAGGTAACCCTAATTTGACACTGATGATTATATTTTTATGACTGTAATAGCGTTGCTTATGAGCTGCTCCTTGCCAGAGAATTATGAGAAGAAATTAGAGTAGACGTTTTTGAATTACTAATATGTTCAAATCCAGATGACAAAGCATACATTCATGTAATTCTGTTTTCTGCTTTAGAATGAACAATCATATTCTCACTTCATATGAGCCCTTTCAGCTAGTGTGATTTTAGCTCACCTTTTTCTATTAGTGAAGTATGTCCATAATTGTAAAGCATCTCATGTGCAAAAATGCAGCTTTAATGTATTCATGTGTTTTCTGTATTTATTAATATTCTGTGATGGAAGAGGCTTACTACAAAATATTGATTTTTATGAGGATAAAACTGAACTGTCTCAAATTCTTAAAGATTGTTATCTTGTTTGTTTATAATCACATTTTCAGAAACCTTTCAACGGACATGTGATGTGCCACTAAATGATTGGACAGATTTTTTTTCATTTCTTTTGAATTATATTTGTTTTATATGGCAGCATTCAGCCACAGAGTGTGATTCATATGACTATACTAAAAGTGGCAATCCAGCTCTGCAAAAGCTACAAAGGTCAGCATACTTGATTACCTGTTCCTTACATCATGATCTGGACTACAAGATGCAGATTAACTCTTCTTCTATGGTTACACTAATGAGGGCCTTTCTTTATGTCATTCAGTCTTCTAGCCAAACTTGAGAAGGCTGATTCTGCATTTTGCTTTACTAGTCGAATGGCTGCCTCGAAAATTGTCACAGACCTTCTTGAATCTGGTGTGGCATGGTTGAATTAATACTTGTAATTTCCACCTTCAATCTGAAAATAAACTAATCTTGTTGTCTTATAGGCCAAGAAATTGTAGCAGGAGATGACCTATATGGTGGGTCTGACCGTTTGCTGTCACAAGTGGTTCCAAAGAGAGGAATTACGGTGACGTCAGTCTCTTAGCCCTTTTTTTCTTTGAAAGATGTGCATTATTTTCAAATTCTGTGAAGTTGGAAATAAATAATCTGTCTACATGTTGATACAGACGAGTTAAAACTAGTGATTTCAATGCTGTGGCATCGGCAATTGGCCCTCGGACAAAGCTTGTTTGGTTGGAGAGCCCGACATATCCTTGCCTACAAATTGCAGACATAAGGGTAAACAATTGGATCTCTAATTTATCGTTTAACAATTGATGTTCCAAGAACCATTATTGGTGGTAATGAAACACTGAAATTGCCTAAATATAAAACGTAAGTATGTTCACATGTGACTTACTAGTCCGTAAAAGTTTTACAACTCAGTCAATAATATTTGCTTAATCATGTGTAAATATTTTCAACAATTACTTTCGTTGAGAAAATCCTTCTCCTGAGTAATATTTCTTTTAATTGGACTGGATTAATTTGTTTGGAAACATTAGGAAGTATTAACCATCGAAAGCTATTGCAGAAAGTATCAGAAATAGCTCACTCGCATGGTGCTCTTGTATTGGTGGATAACAGTATTCTGTCTCCGATTCTGTGTCAGCCTTTGGAGCTTGGAGCTGGTATGTGCATGATACTGTAAATTATTTAGAATTTAGATAGTTGTTTGCTGTATCTAAGTGTTTGATAATAGTCAGCAATCTTTTCTCTTTTTGTAGACATAGCCATGACCTCGTCCACCAAATTTATATCTGGCTACAGTGATATTATGGCAGGAACTCTTGCAGTAAAGGGAAAAGGGTCAGTGAACTTATTATGATTATAAGCATGGAATTATAAGCATGCCAATGAACTAAAACAACTGGTATCTTTCTAGTTTGGCAGAACAAATAGAAGTTCTACAAAATGCCGTAGGCTCTGGGTTAGCACCATCCAACTGTGGGCTCTACCTACATGATATCACGACAATGGCTTTGCGTGTAGAAAAGCAACAGGTGCTAATAAACTGCTGTTATTCTGTGATTCTTGTTTCTGCAACATAATTACTGCCGCATCTGCACTAATTCTCCACTTCTCACTTTTTGGTAAAAAACTTTATATTTACTCTTCCCTGAGTAAGAAATCTAAACCACTTGATCACGCTGGTGGATCTCACAAGATGGCTGCCCACATAACTTTATAAAATAAATAAATAAATAAATAAAAATTAAAAATAAAATAAAATCTCTCCATTTGATTGGTTGTAAAAATGTTTATCTGCGGGAATGCCATTTTACTCTAGTATTGGACTAGTTTTTGTTTGATCTGTTAAATTCATCAACTATGGATCTAGTAAAGCAGCACACCTCCAACCTATGCTTATTACCCGAGATGCTCCTTCCATGATCAATAATGAAACTATTGACTACTGTATTTTAACTTCTGACTGGCAATTTCTGTTTATCCGTAGCTAATGTCGGTTTAATTGTTTGTGTTGGTGACATGAAACTTCTTTTGCCAACAGGCAAGTGCACAGAAGATAGCTGAATTCTTATCATCTCACCCAAGGGTGACAAAAGTGAGCTATCCCGGACTTCCTAATCACCCTGGACATGAATTACATTTCTCTCAGGTTTCTGACTGCATCAGAATGAAAATTAACAACTGGAAAACAAAACATAATTCCATTCTTTCTCCATATCTGACAGGCAACAGGTGCTGGTTCTGTACTCAGCATTTTTACAGGATTATATGCTCTCTCAAAGCACATAGCTGAGAAGACAAAGTATTTTATTTTAGCACGACCATCAATTCTGGTAATTACTGAAATGTTTATTTGACTTCAAACGAATCACATACTGTCAATTGTTATTACTGAATTTGTGAATCATCAAAGTAACTTTATATTCCATAGCAAAAGAATCTGGCATTATTATGTAGCTTAATGTCATTTGCTTCTTCTCTTACATGAAATGTTCAGTTTGTAATGCATAACTCACATTTTCATATTTCAGGATCTGTGAACTCACATATTAGCCTACCATACTTCACGTCCCACATCAGTGTTCCTGCTAAAGAGCTGGAGGCCCAGGGCTTGACCAAAGACCTTGTTCGGATGTCTGTTGGCATTGAGGATGTAGATGATTTGATTGCGGCTTTAGACGATTCTATTACAAACGGACCACAGTAATACTTGAACAACAACACATCTCGCTCTTTATTTGTCAGTGATGTTGAAGTTAATTTGTATATTGAACAAGAAAGAAATTGAATCCACTGTTTATCCTGGGACTTTTGTACTATTTTTGTACTGTTCATACACTGTATATCTCCGGGCTCCAGTACTGTTTATATACTATTTATGCAATGTATATCTCGGTCCGTACTATTTTTGTATTGCTTACCGCTTGGGTGTGGGTCCCTTATGGGAGAAACAGTAGTTTCACCTTTCCAGAATTACAAGGTAGAGGGATTTCTGTAAACCACCGTAATTAGTGTATCTCCGTATCTGTATGTCCTTTTGACAAATCTCTTAAATGGGGGGCGTTTGTCACCTATTAATAAAATTAAAAGAAAAAAAAAAAAGATTTGCTATAATTAGTAGCAAACACTTTGAGTGGGGGCAAATTAGACCTTAAAAATAGTGTTCAACATGCTGCAAAACTAAATTTGATTTTCCCTTTAATCAGTTTTTCTAACAAGCAATGTACCGAATTCGTGGGTAAATCGATCATCTGTGACGGATTTTGTTTGGTGGTAAAGAGTCTCAAATACATAACTCCGTGGGTGATAATTAGTTTTAGACGGAATTTCGTGGGTAATAGACCACATCAGTGACGGAATTCCGTTGGTGTTAAAGATCTTTACTGACGGACTTCCGTGGGTGATGTGAGTATATAAGTGACGGAATTCCGTCGGTGATATACACTATCAGTGACGGAATTCGTTTGGTGGTAAAGAGACTCAAATACCGAATTCCGTGGGTGATAATTTTTTAGTGACGGAATTTCGTGAGTAATACATCTTATTAGTGACGGAATTTCGTTGGTGTTAAAGATCTTTACCGATGGAATTCCGTGGGTGAAGTGAGAATATCTGTGACGGAATTCTGTGGGTGATATGTATTTTCTTATCATTAATTTCAGTTTTTATTTTGGTTTCACTGACAGAATATTCCGTCGGTGATGCTCTAGCATCACCCACGGAAAAAAAAATTCCGACGGAATATCATCAGCGACACCAAATTTTCCAACAGACGTTTCCAACGAACATTTTCGTCACTGAAGATTATCAGTGACGGAATTGTAGTTTTCAGTGACGGAAAATTCCGTCAGTGATGCACCTGTTTTCTTGTAGTGGAAGTATCTGTTTTGTGAAAAGCTGATATCTATCTATTTTTGCACCTGTGCCACTCAAGGGGTGTTTAGTTACTTAGCTATAAGTAACTATAATGTAAACTAATTTACATGTAAGAGTCATTGTAAAACTATGTTTTTTTATTTGTCAAAAAAAAAAAAAAAAAAAATCCATCTTCAATCCTTAACATCTTTTACAACATTCAACTTATAGGTAAAGTAGTTGTAAGTTAAGATACTGAAATTATTTCACGTACTTTCACCACCCCAACCCAAACCCTCACACACAAGAACCTGCAGTAATTTCTCACATCCTCACACAGTGAAACATCGAAGGGTTCCCAGTGTCTTAGTCTTTCTTTGGGAACGAAACATTAAGATCAATGTTTGATCCTTATTTTTTTTAATTAAATTTGATGTCTTTCTTAATTATTCAGTGATTAAGGTACTGATTTTGTTGTGATTTTGGGAACTTTGATGACTTTGAAGTAATGATAGTGTATGTTTTGTAATTTTGACTTTGAAATGATGAGTTTAGATGATAATGTGTCCTTGGCTCATACTTATAACTTGTTTGTGGTTTAAACTAATAAATTTACAAATCTTTATAAGACAATGCTTCCATGTTTAAACTGATCAAACAGAGGCAATGCCTCTGTGATTTAAACTGATCACTTTACATGTATCTCATGTGCAGATGATAATATGTCTGGTTTAAATGTTTAAATTGATCAAATAACTAGATGAGTATTTTACCAAAAAAAAAAAAAAAAATGGATAAGAATGAAACTCATAGAATTCCTTATCAATAATCTTAGGAAAGATTAAAAGGTGGAAAATTTTCCAGTCTCTTATTATTCTTCAGAAAAAACAAAAATAAGATTTCAGTCTCTTGTTACTTTCTCTTTGTTTTGCTTTTGTATAATTATCTAATTTAGTTTTTTGTTGGGGCTACGTATCCTTATTGTAATAAGGATGAACAATGCACAAATTATATTATCAACGACTAAGTGATTTATTGGTAGATGAGTTTTCTCTAGGAGTGTGAGTTGTAATTGTATATGGGTAGTTCCAACACTCATGTGTGCGCAACCCCATCTCCACTTACTTTTCTGAGGCTTATGCACACTTATGCCTTTTTTTAGCGGTTTAACCGCTGATTTTGAAAAAACAAAAAAAATGCACAAATTATATTACAAATTATGTTATATATATATATGGTTATGATGAAACCAGTATATTAATGTTGAAAAAGAAAACAACATCATTTTTTATTTGATTGCGACGTTAGATATATTAATGTTGGCATTGCGGATGTAAATGATTTGATTGTGACTTTAGATGATTCTATTAAAAATGAACAGAAGTAATACTTGAACAACAACACATCTTCCTTTTTATTTGTTAGGATGTGCCTAGCTGCTTGTGATGTGACAAGCTTAAACCTATTTATTCAAGCAAATTGCTATTTTTTTTTATTTTTTTTATATATAAAAGTGACAAGAGTTACCGAGTGACAAACTATTACAGTGGCTTATCGAACTTTTGGAGTGCACCACAATTGACTTGAAAACCCTTTTCCATGCAACCTAGAGGAGAAAGATACACTGTCTCCGACAATGAACTCACTTGAACCCAATAATAGTAGTTGAGCCCGTAGAAGCGCATGAACAGTATTACTATAGTACTAAATACATTATCAATGCAGTACTGTTACAGTAATTCAGTGGAAAGATTTGACCCTGCGCCTTGCTTGTGGATGGTTTTTAATTATATTTTAAGATGATCATCATATAAATCGATTTCTTTCTAATCGAAGCGGAATTCCATAATTGGCCTCTAAACTATATAAAAGTTCATAATTGGACTACAAACATCAAATTTTATTTGGTATTTACTTTAAGAAAAGAAAAAGATTATTTCCTTTGAAGTTTTGATTTATACAAAAATAATTATTTTGTTTTTTCGATTATATCTCCTTATTGGGGGATAGCAAAGGACTGGACCATCTCTGGAATATATTTGACTTTTTTATCTTTATTAATATTTACCACTAACTATAAAGGTAAAAACAAAAAACTATAAAAAATATTATAAATTCTGATTATTGGGGGAGAGAGGTATTTTGGGGAATCTCCACCCTGTTTAGGCGGGTCCCCAAGGGGAAAAGGGATTCCCAGTCCCTCCTACATCATGCTAAAAGCTCATAGTGAAGTATTATTCATATGCTAAATGATCCCAATTGTAGACTTGTTCAAGGCCAACAGCTAGCAACTCAAACTTCATCTAATAGCTAAAAACCTCTTTGCAATCCTTAATAATGATTCTAAGTTCTAAGAGGATATTTTTACTCTCAAATACGGCGCCTTTAAGCTTTGGACCTTTCCCAAAATTCCCAAGTTTTCAGCCTTTTATAATTCTAGTTAGCAAATTGCTTGCTCTATAAAATCATATTTATGCCTAAATTCTTGCAATCTTACCTCCATCATATTCTCGTAGGACCCTTGGTACCTTGATCTTCCTCTGGGCTGCAAGTCTATTTTTCTCAACATGAATTTGAATTTGAAAATATTTCTCTCACTGATTTTGTTAATGATAATGCCATAGATTTTAATAATACGCAAGAGTTATTGGGCCCTAATGCAGAATAGGGGAAAATCCTCAAATTCACATTAGTAATTCGAAACCCAATAAGTGGGTTTGGTCTCCCATTTCTACAGTGGCTAAAGTTGATAGTGCCGTCTACAGCCACCTGAATAGTAGTCCAGAAGATGATTGCAGTTGGAATGGCTGGAGAGCTTTCTACATGGAAGGACCCCCACCTATGCTTACATGTATAATTTAAACTTTGGCCCTGCTACGGCTTATGTGTTCCGTGGGTTAGTTCTGGAGACTGATAGGCATGTTGTTTGGGACTGCATTAAGAGTGCCAAATGCTAGAACCATGTAGCCCAATATTTAGGTATTTCCAAAGATACATTGGCTGATTTTGAGACAAGTAGCTGGCTTACTAAAAGGTTCACACCACGAAGGAGAAATGCTTTTTTCAAAGCTTTAGTAGTAGTTTGTGCATGGGGCATCTAGAACGCGTGTTACAAGCTTATTTTTAGTGGAGTTTGGCCGAACTTTGGAAGAATTTTCAAAGATGGTCTCTAGCATGGTGCATATCACGACTAGCCTCATTGTCCTCTTAACATGGAGATAATTCAGTACTTCTTTCATGCAAATTGTTTTGATATTTATAGTGATGCATCATCGACCTGTGCCTCATTGCTTTGTGGTTTTGGTTTTATCATAGTTTTTAATAGCAACTACATTGTGGACAGACTAACTGGCCTATGATGCTAAAGTTTTATAGTTTTTATAGTGATGCGTCATGGACTTGTACCGGATTCTTTTGCGACGGAATATACATTTAATTTGATGATTCACAAACTTAGTAATAACACTTGATAATATGTGATTCATTCGAAGTCAAATACACGTTTCAACAATTAACGAAACTGTCGGTTATGCTAAAGTACTGTCATCTCAGCTATGTGCTTTGAAAGAGCATCTGTTCCAGTAAATACGGTACAAAAATAATATCTATTGCCTGCCAGATATGGTGAAATAATCGATTTAGGTTTTGTATTCCAATTCCTAACTGTTATTCAGATGAGGTTCCAATAGTTGAGAGACGTCCAGGGTGGAAAGGAAGTCCAGGATAGCTAACTTTTGTCACCTTTAGCTGGGATGATAAGAATTTAGTTATCTTTCATGCACTTGCTTGTTAGCAAAAGAAGATTCATGTCACCAACACAAACAATTTAACCAAATGGACAATAGGGGCATTAATTGTGAATAAATTGAAATTGTCAGCCAAAAGTTAAGATACAAAGTCAATAGTTTCTTTATCGATCATGCAAGCAGTATGTTGGGTAATAAGTATACTTAGAAGGTCTATATTGCTAGATCCATGGTTGATGAATTTAAAAAATAAAACAAAAACTACAATGCTAGGATAAGATGACAATCCTACAAATGTGGAGAGATTCCATATATATATATATTATAAATCTATGTAAACAGTCATCTCACAAAATCCACTGCATGATCAAGTGGCTTTAGATTTGTACTCAGGCAAAAGGAAACAAGAAGCTTTTGCCCAAACAGTTAATTTGCATCATGTAGTCTAGATCATCATGAAAGGAACAAGTGATCATGTACTAATCATTGTAGCACATCCCAAATTGGCCTGCCACTTCTAGTATACTTATGTAAATTATAGTGTGTGGTTGACAGCTATAATATAAACCAAATATAATTTAAAAACAATGAAAGAATAAAACAGTCCAATCATTTAGCAGCACATCACATGTCCATTGAAAAGTTTATAAAAATGTGACAATAGCCAATTAAGAAGAAAATTTTTCACACTTTTAGATAATTCAGTTTTATCTCCCCACAAATCAATAATTACAACACTGGTAAGCCTCTTCCATCACAAAAATATTAATGAATGCAGAGCCAACATATATATCTTTATGCTACATTTTTGTACATGAAATGCTTTAAAATTATCCACATGCTTCACCAATAAATAAAGGAGAACTTAAATCACACCAGGTGAAAGGCCTCAACTGAAGTGAGAATATGATTGTTATTCTTGTTATATGTATTGTTGTATTGTATATGTATATATATATGTATGTATATATGTATGTATAGACATATATGTATACTTATCATTGTCTATATGTAGACCCAAAGGGTCACTCATGAATGTAGTTTAAGGAAATACACTTGTTCCATTCTCTCTCTCACTCTCCCTTCTTCTAACATGGTATCAAATGCCTAGGTTTTTCCCGGCCATCTTTCTGGCCATCTTCTTGGGTCATCGGTCATCTTTTCTCCGTCACCAGGCATTAGTATCCCGGCCATCTTTCTCTGTCTGTCAACCATCTTCCTGGCCATTTTCTTGGGCCACCGGCTATCTTTTCTTCGTTACTGACCATCATTATCCCGGCCGCCTTATTCTCATTCCTCGGCTGCTCATGGACCAGGTCATGGACTCGCTCTTGTTCGTACTGAGAACAACAACAGAGAAATTAAACAAAAAAAAAAACAACAACAGAGAAATTAAAAAAAAAAAGGATGCTCATGGACCCGCTCTTGTTCGTACTGAGGGAACACATCTTCAGGCTTCTATCTAAAGGGGGGACATTGTTCTGACTGTCTCTCACTTTTCTTTTGTAGCTTTAGTGTCCTCCCCTACTTGCTTCCAGGCTTCTCCCTTTGATTCCTCTAGGCCTCCTCCACAGCCGAAAAGGACCGAGCAGCGAGGACTCATGTGTGTCCCTCGTGGTGATTCTTCACTAGCTCCATCTCTTCTTCCCACACCTCACTCTCTCCATGAACCCTCTATACAAGGATCTCATGCTCTAATATCTCTTACGGATCAACAGTTTTTGGCAATGTTCCAGCATTTTCTGTAGTCCTATAAGGCAGACTCTACTTCCTTCACTGGACATATGAGTTCGACTCAAGTTGCTCCATCCGCTTCAGGTAGTTCCTGTCCTCTTTGGCTTCTTGACTCTAGTGCTTCTATTCACATGACCCCTGATGGCGCTCATCTTCACAATTCCCATCCACCATCACTTATCACTGGTGTTCGTACTGCTGATGACACACTCTTTCCTGTCTCTTCTACTGGTCATCTCTCATCAAATGATTTCTTTGTCCCTTTTGTTTCCCATGTTCCTTATTTATCCATGAATCTTATGTCTGTGAGTCAACTTATTGATTATGGTTGTCAGGTTATTTTTGACCAAACCTCATGTCGTGTACAAGATCGTAGTGGGACGGTGATTGGAGTTGGTTACTCTCATAATGGAGTTTATGCTTTGAATTCCCTTCATCTTCCATCTTCACCTGGACCTGTTCATCACTGTTATACTGTCGTTCAGTCTTATCATAAGTGGCATTATCATCTTGGGCACTTATGTCAGTGTCCTATGTCGTCCCTTATTCGTCATGGTGTTTTAGGAGCTGTTTCTCTTCCTTTTGATGTCGTTTGTTTTGGCTGTAAACTTGGTAAGAAACTCCAACGTCTTTATCCTTTGAGTGTGTCTCAAACTACTGCTCCTTTTGAACTTATTTACTTTGATGTTTGGGGTCCCGCTTTCTTTGTCTCTAAAGGTGGTCATCGCTATTATGTTCTTTTTATAGATGACTACACTCGATTCACCTGGCTTTATCTTATGTCTCATCGTAGCCAGTTATTATCTATCAATCGCTCTTTTTTCGCTATGATCCACACCCAATTCTCTGCCTTCATTAAGACCTTTCGGTCTGACTCTGGCGGTGAGTACATCTCTTACGACTTTTGTGCCTTTTTGTCTTCTGAAGGCACTTTGCCTCAGTTATCTTGTCCTGGTGCTCATCCTCAGAACGGGGTTACTGAATGCAAGCATTGTTATATCTTAGAGACGACACGTGCTTTTCTTTTAGGCGCTTTTCTTCCCCCTCATTTTTGGGCTGAAGCTGTCAGCACTGCTGTTTATCTCATTAACTTACAACCTTCCTCTCACCTTAATGGTCATAGTCCAGGTGAGTGTCTTCGTGGGACACCTCCTTGCTATGATTATCTTCGTGTTTTTGGTTGTCGCTGCTTTGTTTTGATCTCACTTCGGGAGAGAACAAAGCTAGCAACCCAGTCTATTTCTTGTGTTTTTCTAGGATATAGCCTTGAGCATAAAGGTTATCGTTGTTATGATTCCGTCACTCGTCGTATTCACATCTCTCGTGATGTCACGTTTGATGAGTCCACATCTTTCTATGCTTCTCCTTCAATTGAGTCCCCATCTCCATCTATCCCTTCGTCCTTCCTTTTTCCTACCACTTCGGCTGAGAGTGCTCCCCTTGTATCTTCATCTCCTCCATCATTCAATCCTCCCGCAGAGTTTCTTTCTCACTCCTCTCTTAACCCCTCTCCTCCTTTATCTGTTGAGTCTCCTACAGTGTCTCCCCTTCTTTTATCTGTTGAATCTCCTGCAGTGTCTTTTCCTCCTTCCTCGCTTCCTCTTGCTCACCCACCTGTTCATTTCATATACCACCGTCGAAATCTCGTAGAGTCTCCATCTCGGTTGGTTATCTCGAGCATTTCTCCTACTACCAATCAGGCTCTTGAGGTACCCTCTCACACTTAGTTTTTGCATGATCGCTCTAGTTTACATCCCCCTGTCCGTTACGCTTATGCTAGCACCAGTGTTTCAGATGTCTTTGAGCCAGGTACCTACAGGGAAGCAGTTCGATTACCTGAGTGGCGGACTGCCATGGCAGAGGAGCTTGATGCTTTGACTCGGACTCATACGTGGGATCTCGTTCCCTTTCTTTCTCATGCCGTTCCCATCACCTATCGCTGGATCTACCGTGTGAAAACTCATCTGATGGGTCTCTTGAGCGCTATAAAGCGTGTTTGGTTGCTTGAGGATTTTTAGTAGGAGTATAGCCATAACTATAAGGAGACTTTTACTCCAGTAGCCCACATGCACACTGTGCGCACTTTAGTTGCTATTGCAACTGTCCGTGGTTGGGTTCTTCATCAGCTTGATGTGAAGAACGCGTTTCTTCATGAGGACTTGAAGGAGGAGGTTTACATAACTCCTCCCCTTGGCATTCGGGTACCTCTGGGGTCTGTTTGTCGGCTTCGCTGCTCTCTCTATGGTCTCAAACAGGCTCCACGGGCCTGGTTTGAGCGGTTCAGCATAGTGATTGAGGCTACTGGTTTCACTCTAAGCATACATGATCCAGTAGTCTTCATTTACTATTCTTCTCACGGTCAGACCATTCTTCTTTTATATGTAGATGACATGATCCTTACTGGCGATAACTCTGCTTACATTACGTTTGTGAAGCAGAAGTTATGTGAGACTTTCTTGATGACTGATCTAGGTCCGCTTCGTTACTTCCTTGGTATCGAGATTACTTCTCATCCTGATGGTTACCAGCTCTCTCAGTTGCGTTACACTCACGGCCTACTTGCTCGCTTTGGTTTGACTGATACCCGTACTGCCGCTACACCGATGGAGTTACATTTATAGCTTCATGCTTATGATGAGATTACCTTATTTGATCCTTCTCACTATTGACATCTGAATGGTAATTTGGTCTACTTGGCGGTCACTCTTCTTGACATATCACATGCAGTTCACATTTTCAGTCAATTTGTTGCGGCATCGACTTTTGTTCATTATGCTCATCTTATTCGGGTATTGCGATATCTTCGTGGCACTGTATCTCGTGGATTGTTCTATTCACGCTAGTCCATTCTCCAACTGTAGGCTTATTCCGATGCTACCTGGGCTAGCTCTCCTAATGGTCGAGTCTCTGTCACTAGTTACTGTATCTTTCTTGGATCTTCTCTTGTTGTTTGGAAGACCAAGAAACAGCCTACCGTTGCCAAGTCTAGTGTTGAGGCTGAGGTTCGTGCGTTGGCTTCTACCGTCTAGGAGGTGCTTTGGCTGTGTTCGATTCTATAAGACTTTGGTGTACCAATCACCTCTCCCATTCTTATTCACTGTGACAGTACTAGAGCCCTTCAGATTGCTGCAAATTTGGTCAAGCATGAGCTGACCAAACACATTGGTGTAGATGCACACTTCATACGATGCCATGTACATTCCCAGACTGTGTTACTTCACTATCTTCCTACAGAGCTTCAGGTGGCTGATTTTTTCACAAGGGCGTAGACACGTGATCAGCATCTATTCATGTTATCCAAACACAAGACGCACGATCCGCCTTGAGTTTGATGGGGGGAGTTATATGTATTGTTGCATTGTATATATATGTATACATACATATTTATGTATGTATAGACATATATGTATACTTATTATGTTCTATATGTAGACCCAAAGGGTCACTCATGAATGTAGTTCAAGGAAATACACTTGTTCCATTCTCTTTCTCACTCTTCCTTCTTCTAACAATTCTATAGTGGAAAACACAATCGTATGAACATATGCTTCATCATCTGGATTTGAACACATTAATAATTCAAAATGTCTACCCTCATTTCCTCCCAGTTACAAATAACAAAGCTGATTCCTTGGCAAGAAATAGCTCAGATGCAACACTAATAAATTCATAGAAATGCAATCATCACTGCAAAATTAGGCTTACCAGCTTGACAGTGTGGTACAACGGAGTATGAGTAGGATGATACGGATCACAATCATCAGTATAATTGGCCAAAATCATGGCAACACTCGGCTCCTCTCCTTCAAATCTGCCAAGCTTTTTAAAAAACAAAACCAATAAATCCCAAAGTTGTAGGCAAACATAAACAAATTCTGAAAATCAAACCAGATTCCATGGATGGCTCTTCCGATCCATTTTCATTCACATTGGAAGAGCCCGTCAAATCATTTTCCTTTGCTATAAGGAACACAAAATCTAAATGTTCCAACGCCAGAGTGCTCCTATTCCTCCAAAGGCTCAACCTATGGTTGCCATTTAAGAATCTCTTGAACCCTTGTATCATAATCAAATGAAATTTCAACCGATTGAGAGAAAACAAATGCAAAACCGGCAAAAGGAATCAATTTCCTTACAAAAGAGGGATGGGGTCTGGGATCAGAGGGGAAAAGACAAGAGAGAAGAAGGGATTGGGCTGAGTTGGCCATGGAGGAGTTGAGCTGCAACCAGGGTTCTAGTGGAGAATTCAATCCCTTTCCCGCTCAATGGACAAATTGGAGCAAGAGTTGCTTTGTTTATACAGCTAGCTTTCCCTTTGTTAATATTGATAAAAAATAAATATTTCAAATTTATTTTTAAATAATGTTATTTTTTTAGGGAAAATGACTAAATTTAAAGCATTGAGCAATGAAATCAATACCACTTGTCTCATCATCATTTTCAAAACTGTATGAAGAAAATTGATCTATATTTGGTGCTTTTTTCCATTATCTGAATATGACTTCCAAAAATCAATGAACTTGAACAAAAAGAGAAGAGTCACAATAAGTAGCTATTTTGGTAGAGGGAAGAAAATCCAGAGTAGAACAGCAAACAACTGCATAAGATCAGAGGAATGCAGCAATGCATGTATCAAGCAAGCATAATCAGGCTACACCTGATGAAAAAGAAAATCAATAACTATAATGCAAAATTTGTTTTACAAAAATAATCAATTTCACAATTGATAAGAAAAAAAAAATCTTCCTTCTAAGATATCAAAACTTGTATAAGAAACTGACCATCTGCTGTAAAAAACCAAACAACAGCATGCAATCCCAAGTTGAATTTTTTTTTTAACCTAGATTGACATACAAAAAATCTAGCAAACAAGACAAAGAATATATACAAACAATGATGGTCAATATAATCATAAAAATAAGGAAACAAAATAATTCAAATAACTATCCTAATTTAGAAGATTTAAAGAATATTTTTGAAGATTCAAAGATCTTATCAAATCCTTAAAATCCTATTAGGGCATTCTCAAATTTTAGCCATATCTGAAAAAAAAAATAAAATACAATAAAATAGATTAACAACAATCACCATTATCAACAAAGCCGAATAGGAGCAATGACCGAAGACCGATGGATGACGATGGTGAAGAAGGTTGAGTAGGGTTTGTGTGTGTGTGTGTGTGTGTGTGGGGGGGGGGGGGGAGAGAGAGAGAGAGAGAGAGAGAGAGAGAGAGAGCAGGGGGAAGGGAATAGAGCTCGTTGTGAAGTGATTTCCCGGGAGCCAAAATGAACCTGGACGAACTTGGTTGGTTACTCACGAGATATGCACGTGAGAGAATCAAAGCTCACATTGGAAACTAAGTGTCCATTGGGTTGGAGGGAATGGGAATACGGGGATGGGGATGGGGATGGGGATATAACTAGGGAAGGAGGATTGGGATGAGAACAAAAGTAATATTTGGTTGGTGGGAATAGGGATAGAAATAGGAGGGGTACAAGGGAAAATTTTAGTCAAATTACTTTTGTACCCTTTAATATTTTAATTAAATAATATATCCTAATTGTAAAAAAAAATAATTATTAAATGACTCCAATTTCTATAAAAAAAATTTAAATGAGTTATTAATGTATTCATTTTCTAAATAATTTTTAAATTTATACATTTTAATTGACGAATACAATTTAATATTTTTATTTAAAATAAACAATATTATAAGGGATAAATATGTCATTACCTGATCAAAACATGCTCAATCCCCCTAAAAATGAGGGAGATGAGCATGAAGGGTTTGAGGGGCATACACTCCCCCCTCAATCCCTTCCCATGCCTTTTGGTGTATGCCCAAACATGGGCATGCACACTCCACAAGGATTGATCCCCATTCCTTGGGGATCAATCCTTGCATCCAAACACACCCAAGGGGTTGTTTGTTTGCAAGGAGTGGAATTAAGGAGGAATAAGATAGAATGAAAATAAAAGGGAATGGATTAGGAATGGAAAAAAAACTGTGTTTGGTTGGAGGGTATAAAAGAGTAATTCATTGGAAATGGAAAAAGTAAAAGAAAAAAAATTGTGATAAAAAGACTTTTATACTCTTCATACAAGTTAATAAGGAAAAAAAATATTAGGTTAGATAATAATTATCTTTTATAATAAATAATTATTATTTTTTAATTTTAAAATATTTTGACTACTGTTATTTTCATTGAAGTAAATATATCACTTTAATTGTTATTTATTATTAAAATAATCTATTTAATTATTATGTAAACTAGATTATTATTTTTAATTATTAGTTATTATTTTTTTGACATTAATTATTATTTATTGTTAAAATTATTTATTTAATTATTATTTGAACTAGATTATATTTAATTAGTGTTACTATTATTTCACATTAATTATTATTTTATTTATCAGTTATTATTATTTCACTTTAATCATTATTTATTATTAGAATTATACATTTAATTATTATTAAATTAAATTATTATTTTAATTATTAAATAAGAGGGGCAAATATGATATTTCAACCCAATGAATTTGAGAGGAATGAGCAATCCTCCTATTTTTGGGAGGATTGCCACTCATCTCTCACTCTTCACTCATTACTCACCCATTCCTTTCTCACTCCCATACATGGTCATCTAAATAAAGCATTGGAATCACTAAGTAATGATTCTCACTCCATGCTTTGCAACCAAACACCCTCTAAAACGAAAGCCCCCATCTCAGTCTGGTATCAATTTACTGGTTGAGTTTTGTCCAAAATACCCTCATATTTTTATCATAATTTTTCCCAAACATCTATTAATAATGAAACGCCTCCCACTCAAAAATAAATAAATAAAAATAAAAAATAAAATAAAATAAAATGATGCATTATATTTCTGATAAGGTATTTCCAACTTAATATTGATTAATGCTTATAATATATTATAATGAGATTGTTAACATTTATGTAAGGTTAATTGATTATTATTTTAATATTAAAAATGTTTGAAAGGTTATTGATAAGTAGAAGAATGTAAGGGTATTTTTCTTATTATGATAAAAAATTCTCAAGAATATCTTCTCCCAACTAATAAGGGTTTGTTTGATTACTGTTTTTTTAAAATTAAACAGATAATGTGTTTTTTTTTTAATAAAAACAAAAAAAAAATTGTTTTTAGAAACTAGGATAGAAGAGGAGAACAAATTTTAAAATTTTGAATTTTAATAATTTTTAAATTTATAAAAATATAAACAATTATTGTATGTTTTCTAAAACAATTAAATGTTGCATTATTTAAAGTGGGTCAATGACACATGTTGTTTAGAGAATGGGAGAATACTCTCAGAGCTCAGATTATTATGTGCATAACTTATCAAGACTATTTGATGAAAGTGCAACATAAGACATCGTGATCATATTACAAACTGGATGAGGCTACATTATAATAATTCTGAATATTGAACATGTGCTTGAAATTTTGAACTAGTTGTATAGATGTTATTGAACATTAAACCTATGTATTACACTATCATCTTGAATTCTAATTATATTTATTTTAAGTTCATTTTTTACAAAATATATTATTATATTAATTCATTAAGATTATATGATTATTAAATTATTGTAAAAACATGCAACAATATTAATTACATAAAACAACTCAATCAAACAATATTTTTAATATTTTTTTAAACCTATTTTTTTAAAAACAATTTAATTTTTTTTAAAATACCTTCATTCAAAGAAGTTTTTTTATTTTTTTAATTCAAAAACTTATTCTAAAAATTAATTTTGTAAAACTATTCTAAAAACATAAAAACAAAAATAAAATATTTATGCAGGGATATGCAGGATGATCTATTTATAGGAATATTTGTCATTAGTATAATCTGTAAAACTTTGTTTAATACTTTCTCCTAAAGAAAAATGTTTGTGAAATTGAAGGTGAGTTAAAAATATGCAAGAATTTAAGATGGATCACATACAATTATTCTGTACAAGTTAACCATTGTTAGTGTAGTATTCTCAACATTGTGTTATTGCCTTTTTATGTTAAAAATGTTCTATTGTTTAATACTTATGTGGTTAATGAGATTGGTGATGTGGATGGTGTTATATAGATAGGGGTGTAAATGAGCCGAGCCGAGCCAATCTTGAACATGAGCTTGGCTGCATGTTCAAGATTGGCGCGCCATTAATTTAACTGAGCTCGAGCCTACATCGAGCTTCATAAATAGTAAAGCCCTCAAATTCAACCAGTTTGCTTGATAAAAATCAGTTATTTTTTTCATAAGTAATAAGTCATCATAATTATTATTATTAAAAAAATATTGTTTCAAAATTAATATTGAATCTCTTTATAATAAAAATTATAAATTAATCTTATTTTTTCTTAAATTTATACTTAAAAATTAGTGTAATATTTTTGCAATACATTATTATTAATGATCCCATTGATGACGATGTTAATATTACTATAAAAGTTTCTATAAATATTTTACATAAATGAAATTGTTGATGATATATAAACAATTCCATTAATGATTTTTATAAATAAACTTGTTAATGATACTATAAATGAGCATTTTAATGATTCTTGCAAGCGAGCCTTTAATGATACTATAAATGAGTTGTTCACGAGACTTAACGAGCCGAGCTTGGTGGTGTTCACACTTGGCTTGTTTACCTTATGAGCCTTAATAAACGAGCTGAGCCTTCGAGCTTTTAATGAACACGTTGGTTCATTTACAGCCCTAGTTATAGAGATGTTGTTTGAATAAAAGCAAATAAAAGAGCATATGGTTGAGGGAAATATATTGTATGAGAATGATTATGGGTTGATGATTAAAGACAAGGTTGATTTGCTTACTATTCTCATGTGTTTGATATTTTTTTTTTCTTGGTCATATGCAGTGGCTGAGCCAGAAACCATATACAAGGAGGAAAATGAAACTTGATAAATCAAAGTTTAAATATAATCAAAATTATATAATTATTTTTAAAAGAAGTCTTTTACATAAACAAGTACTATAAAACACCAACAAATGCAAATTCATAATTGACACCTACAAGTTTTAATATTTTGGAACAATGAATAATTGTTTCATTATATATCTATACAATCAAAGATATCTTTTTCAATGTAAGTCACCAAGTAAGCTAAGAATTGATCACCAATTTTATTGTGTGGTTAAGTCTTCACAATCCTCATTATTGAGAAAACTCTCCCTAAAATTGCAATTGAAATTAGTAAAATTAGAATTAAGTTAACACATTAAATAAATAAATAAATAAATATTAAATAAATTTAATTTCAAATCAATCCAAAGTTATGGTTTCATCATTGGAAATGATGAGACTCAAATCTCCTTTTATTTTTAGTTAGCAAAAAGTTAAGGGTCAATTATAAAATAAATGGGGGTAATTAAAACATCAAATAATTAAATTATTATTAAATAAATTTAATCTCAAATTATAAGGGGAGCAATCACCGCCCCCTCCCCCCCCTTTGGCACTATGTGGGTTAGCCCTTGGTCATAAGCTAGTTATAGATAAAGTTTAAAATGGCCATAGAGAAAGATATGAAACTTGCGTAAAAGAAGAGAACTTAAATGCATGTATGCCCATGCTTATGTGTCTTGTAGTTTTATGTTTTATTTTTGTTGGGAGTATATCTAAAAGTTTCATATCAATTCCTTGTGATTCTTGAAGTTATTTTGAGTTGAGATGGTTGAATTGGAACTATGAGATTATATGTATTTAAGAAGTTATAAATTGTTGAATTGTCATGATGTTTAGAAATAGTTTATTGTGTATAAAGGGGTTGATCTCATGATTTTGATAAGTTATACTATAATATCAAAAATGTTAATGTATAGCTATGAATGATGAAATGATGAGAAATTATGGGTGTGAATGCTATATGGTGTTGGGTAATTATAATGAGGTTCATGAATGAAGCTTCTTTGTTGGTATGTGTGGATAATAGAAGAGGTAAATTCTTTTGTTGTTGTGTGATAGTTGAAGATATTAATGTTTAATGTTATGTTAAGGTTCATGGAGGTTGAATGTAGCTTGATGTTAGTATTCGTATATATTGTTAATGAGATTGATGGCAAGGATATGTGTGTGTGGATGGATATGTTTTTTGTTGGGATGGAATACATCATGAGTTTGACTTGCATGTGTGTTGTTAGTAAGTATTTTATTAATAATGTTGTCAATATTGAGGAGGTTGGACATAATTAAATTAAGAGATTTATATGCATATATTTAGTGAGTTATGAGATGGTATTATGGATATTGACAATAATAGCGAGATGATATTGGGGAATTGAGAAGAAAGTTGCACTAAGAAAATTGTACGTCTTCTCACAAGTGAGAAAGAGTAACTCTCGACTTAAGTTATTGTAGCTTAGTGACAGTAGCACCAAGACAAACTCTATACATTTACTTTCTCCCTAATGATTTATAACTTCTTTCTCAATGTTCTTATACTTACATCATGGTATTTGTATGACTAGATGTCTAAAGGTCTATTATTTGTTACACTGAGTCTGCTTGTTTGGGGGTATTTGAGTTTACTTTTAATTGAAAATACAACACTTAAAAAACTGATGCTTGTTTAGGGTTATTTGCAAATCCAAATGTAATCCCAAATAACCCTAAACCTACTATCAGCTGCGTTTTTTATTACTATGAAATCCATGGTAATGCTAATTACAAAGTAATTGAAAAGCACAAGAAACCTATCCTTTGTTGCAGATTTGGACGTGAATGTTGTCCCAGTGCTGTGGTGTTCTTCTCCTACCGCGTTGCCAGAATAGCAATAGCAACAACAACAAAAACAAGGGTTTGATTGAGGCAGTGAACGCTATCACCGGTACGATTCTTGAGAGCCATTCACCGTCACCGGTATACTGCACCATTAATCTTGAGAGTCACTCACCGTCGCCGTCATTGATACGATCCTCTGTGTGTGTGTGTGTGTGTGTGTGTGTGTGTTTCTTTAAGATATTGTAAGAAAAATCTATGAGAAAATTTTAATCTTGTGATGTGAAGGTGTTATAATATCTGATAAAAATTAGATTTTTGTGCGCACGTGTGTGTGAATTTTGAGCTAGATTGACTAATTTGGATTGAAAAGTCCTGCGATATTTTGATACTTTAGTTTAGTTGCAAGAAATTATGTGCAAATGAGAAAGCTTTAGCTCTTATGATGGTTGTTGGTAAAGCACTTGAGAGATGTCTACTGATTTTGGAGCAACATTTAAATGAACTATTTATGTTCATTGCTTTCTTTTGCTAGTTAAGCATATAATTGGAGTTTCCTGGTAGTAGTGATAGTTGCTGACATTCAAGTGGAATGCTTGTGTTTATTGCTTTCAGCTTGTGGATTTGAATATAGTAAGCTATAGCTTTTTCTTTATTTCGGTTTGCTTGTCAGAGTTGTTTTTGGCAATTGTTATGAGTGATGTTGACATTCTAGTGAACTACTTGTATTCATTCTGCAATTTTGTTTTTGCCCTAGTAGTATGGTGACTATGAATTCTACAGAGTGACCATGAAAACTCTAGTGAACTTGTTATATTCATTCTGCAAGTTTCTTGTTGTATTTATAATTTTGCTAAGTTCAGAATTTTTTTGATGATTTGATGTATTATTTTTATTATTGTTCATCTGTAGGTAGGATGTAGTGTGTTTTGTTGCAATTCTATTGGTTTTTGAAACTGGATTATCAATTTACAATTTTTATCATTGATGGCCATTATGTTTGGAGAAAAGCTACTATCCAAAGTGTTGACACTAATGAGCAAATCTTAATTTCTATTCTGTTAAAAAAAATTGCTTTTAAAATGAGCAAATCTTTTATGATTGTAGTTATGGCAACAATATCATAATGATGTCAATTTGAAATTAACTATTGACTATTAACTATTATTTTAGATGGATCATCGCAATGGTGTTGATGAATTGTACCTATTACAAATAATGGTTTTGGCTGTGGCCTATGCCGTGATGTTACATGTGCTCAACAAAAGACGTCAAATTTGTAGAGAACTGTCCCGTGAGAGACTACAAATAAGGGAAACATATTTGTCTAGGTTGGTAAATGAGAATGATGGCACTAGTATAAACATGGTTCGCATGGACAAATTTAGATTTTTTAACTTTTGAACGATACTTCGTTCAAAAGGTCATGTGCGTGATACATTACACATGATTGTGGAAAAACAATTGCTTATGTTTCTACACACTATTGGACATAATGAACGCAATCGTGTTATTGCTCACAAGTTTTTAAGGTCAAGCGAGACGGTTAGTAAATACTTTCACCATGTCTTATTTGCAATTGGTAAACTACAACATGACTATATACGGGCACCAAGTATGTAAACACATCCATACATAGTAGCGAGGAGGACATTATACTTGCACTTTAAGGTGTCCTTATATTAGATATCACATATAAATTTTTTTGTAAGATTAATTCTAACATAATGCACTGGATCTTAGGACTGCTTCAGGGCCTTAGATGGGACACACATTCATATTTTTGTCCCGGCATCTAAAGTTGCAGCATTTCGAGGAAGAAAAGCTTACCCAACCCAAAATGTCCTTACAGCTGTCGATTTTGACTTACATTTCACTTATGTTCTAGCTAGTTAGGAAGGTTCAACACATGATGCTTTAGTGCTTCGTGATGCTCTTGAATGACCTAACTGACTAAGGGTCTCCGAAGGTATATATAGTCATCTTTTTTAATAAACAATTCCCCCAAAATAAATTATATTGTAAATATTAATCTTGTTTTTATAATTTTTTTTATTATTAGGAAGTATTATCTCGTTGATGCGGGATATACTGCGCGTCCAAGTTTCATACCCACTTATAGAGGGGTTAAGTATCACTTGAGGGACTTTGGCTTGAGGACCCCTCAAAATGCCAAAGAGCTTTTTAACTTGCGACATTCATTTGCTTGTACCTCTATTGAGCATGCCTTTGGTTCTTTAAAAGGGCGCTTCAAAATTTTATCTTCTAGGGCTTTTTTCCCATTTAAGACACAAGCAGAGCTCATGTTAACATGTTGTGTTTTACACATACATCATTAGTTGTGGTGAGGATGAATTCATTCCATCCAAGAAAGATTGGATACCACAATAGACTTCATAAGGAACTACTAGGAAGCAAAGAGAAGAAGAACAAGAGTGGGTTGCTCGTTGTGATCAAATTGCAGATGAAATGTGGGTGAACAAGTAGATATTTTCCAAGTCACTGTCTATGAACTAATGTAGTATTTTCTTCAAATGTGTTCATTAATTTGATTTTGTGATAACACTTGACTTAAATGTGTTTGTTACTTTGATTTTGATATGTTATTGCATGATAACATTTGACTTATATGTATTTGTTATTTTTGTATTTTGTTATGTTGTTGTATGATAACATTTAACTTACATAAACAAGTAGAATGGAGAGACACAATGTGTCTGAATGTAGCCACGCCTCATCAGTTAAGAAATCCACATCAAGGCCATCAAGGACCAAGAGATGGACATCGACTGAGAGTCGCTATTCATACGATTCATGGCCAACCAAGTTGAACAAGTGCTAAAGATAGACAAAGGCTTTAAACCACAAGCAACCCAAGGTGCAATTCGAGCAATGAAGGATATGTTTGGGGTGATAGTCACAGAGGTCAATGTGGGAAATCATTTGAGGATGATAAGGTATTTCTTTTATTTGAAAAAAAAAGTTTTTAGGTAATGAATTGTAATGTGCAGGCCCATGTACAAGATGAACCTTATCTAAATAAGCCAATAGAGGATTATAACCTATTGGAGATTATATGTGGCAATGATCAAGCATGTGATCATTATGCTATTCAAAATGATGGAACCCAAATTGGCACAAATATGGACTTTGAGATGGCACCAGAACCAAGATCCCCGGATGACAATTTTGTTAATGTGTCATTTGGAGATGCAGATGCACATAATGCCTCCTTATTTGTTAATACTCAAGCTGGCACTTCTGAACATACATCAATGACTAGTCCCTGGAGAAAGAAGTGGAAAAGCAAGTGCACAACAAACACTAACGATAAGCCACTTTGCGATTTGGCGACCACCATAAGTGAAGAATTTGAATCGGTTAGATTCAACCAATCTCTTACTTTTATAAAAGAACTTTCAATGGAATGTATGAAGCTGAAAGAATATGGTTACTCTACACAACAAATTCGGAGGGTATATGAGCATTTGATGATAGATGATGCACGAGCTCGAATGTGCTTTGGCATGGCTGAAGAAATGAGCAAGGTTTAGTTGAAGTAATTCTTTGAATCATTTGCCTGATATTCTTGACTTGTGGAGATGGTAGGAAATTATGTTTTTATTTTTCATTGCAAATTTACTTGAACATGAAACCTTAGGTGTGCTTATTTGTTTTTCTTGCAGAATTAGTTCAACATGAAAGTGGATGAATCTTATTCCTCCTCTGGATGACTTCTTTCTAGTGGGAATTTCTCATATAAATGGTTATATGTATATTTGACTTTGTGGACTTTTAGAACTTATGTTTGTACTTTTGGACGTTTATGTGTGTATTTGAAGACTTTTATATGTATGTTTGTAAGAGTTTTCATATGGAGTTTACATGGAGAAGTATATGTATTTTTTTGGACATATATGACTTATTGTTTGAAATTAATGTGTTTTTGATTTGCTTTCATACGTTGTTGTCTGAAGGTACTTGTTTGCATATAATAAATTTTTGTATTCCATAGTGATGTTGTTTCAAAAATTAGATATTGTCATGCCTGATTTGGTACTAGTTTACTCAAAAGAGAATGAGTTGCAAATGCATCACTCATTATTTTGATCAAATTATTATGTTGTCAAACTTATGTTGTGAAAATAATGCATTGTTGTCCTCTTTTTAAATTTATACCAATAACAATTAGAAATAGATGAAATATATATATATATATATGCAAATGTTTGGAAAGCATATAATAAAATTTTTATATTCTTACTTTTTTTAGATTTCTAATAATTGGTTCTTAGGTTTGTATTAATAGTTAAAACTAATTGAAATAATTCCAATAATAATTAAAATTCCATATTATTACAAAATATAATAATATGTTTACAAATTAATTTAATAGAATTATGATTTTCTTAATACTAGGATTTTTTATTTTATATATATTAAAAAAAAATGAGATGTTAAACATGTGAGGGGTAATCTCACCGTGGTGATAATATATTTCAAATACATCAAACCAAACACATTTCTTATAAATCCAGATTTACAAATCCTTCTAACCAAACACAGGATTTGTTACTTCACTACATTTTCAAATACAGGATTTACAATTACATTATAATATGAAATCCATTGTCTTTTCAATTACAGTTAACCAAACACACAATGTATTATTATCAAACATTTTTTAAATTGTTTTGGTATACAAGGAAGGTTTTCCAAATGAAAGATAATTTAATAAGAGTTTATCATTTCCCTTGATTTGTTTATGGAATGTTCTCATTTTGTGAGAAATATTTTGATAAATGATTTTTAGTTCACAAATATGTTCTTGAAAGATTAAAGAATGAGTCTGGAAGTAAGTTTTCCTGTGGCAGCTTCGAAGTTGCTAATGATTTAGCATGTTTTTACATATGCATAAATGCTACAACTATCATGGAGATATAATTATTTTCATATTGACAATATTTTACATTGCACATTGATTTTGAGATAATGTTTTACCGTGACCACAAATGGCCTTCATAGCCTGACCTGTTGAACAGTAGTATGGTTAATCGGCTGATGACTTACCAATTTAGGAGACATAGAGAGATCCTGATTAGGAGTGGATGAAAACCCCCCTAATGATAAGACAATGTGGTTCACCACAAGAGTAGATTTAAAAGGCAACACCAATATAGGCTCGATTTCTTTTATTTCAAATAATGAAAATGTAACCTTGGCGGGTCTAGAACTATATATGCTGCAACTAGGGTTAGTTTGGGATGATTTCTTGACAGGCCATATAACTAGATTTCAGTGTGCAAACCCTTAAGTTTTATTTATTATACAACACATAATTCTCAAACTTTGCTTCACTGACCTTACAATGAGTAATTCCAATTGAATTCTTACTACTACAGTTTTACTTGAGAATTGCTCATTGAGCTTTATCCCAAATTTTGTCTCTAAAGTTTCCTACATGTGAGCTTTATTTATTTTGTTTTGTATCCAATAAAGTGAGAGCTATTATGCTGGTCACTTTAGTTTGTGTAAACTTAGGTTGTTTAAGTCCAATGTAGATTCATGTCTTAGCATCTTCAAGGGTGGATCTACTAGCATGGGAAAATGATTTTGTATCGCTTTTTTCAAGTTATTATGTATTTAAATGTATTTATATTTTTAAATTATTGCTTTAAAATAAGCTTGAAATGGTTTCAAAGGGCCGCAATTAGTGTACCGATTAGCCCCATGGTGTTATGGAGTTAGGTTGACATGTGTGACCTACTTCTAGACACCATGGTGGTAGGTTGAGGCATGAGTAGCAAAAACAAGTCCACATGCTTTTATTTTCTTATCCAAGAATAGCAAAGCCTTATGGTTGTTCCATATAACTATATATATCTTTAATTATATCACCATTTAAGAATGTAGTGTTAGCATCCATTTGTCACAAGTGAATATCTATCAAAATATTCTAGAGAGTCTTTTTGCTTATATCCTTTGGCAGGAAGCCTAGCTTTATATTTATTAATTTACCCACTAGGCTTCAATTTTGTTTTGTGGATCCATTTGTATCTTTTTAAAAGACTTACTTCCTAAATTCATAGTTTTGGAGAATGTGTAGGGCTCAGGAGAATGTGTAGGGCTCATTTTCTAACAAAGATGGTAGAAAATCAGGACCATAAGACTTCATAGTGTTAGCTCTTTTACTTCTCTTTACTTCTTTTTCCTTTTACATTTCTCATAGATTCTTGATTTATATTTCTTTGATCAATGCTTGACATACTATTTTCAATGCTTTTATCTAAACTGCTCCATTCTTTGATTCAATGATTGTATTCTCATGAATGTCCTTAATGTTAGATTTATGCAAAAGAAAATGATATGCACTACTATTAATAGCATAATCAATGAAAATGCAATCTAACTATGTTTGAGCCTATCCAACTCTTTTAGGTTCAAGAACTATTATATTGGAGGAGGCCCCACACTTTTCACTATTTATATGTGGGTTTTCAACTTTTCCATAATTTGTACCAATGTTCTAAAACTTGACCCGGAAAAACTCTAGGTGGTAGGTCAATGGTCGAACTGGAGTTGATCCAATCATGAATAATACACACACACACAGATATATATATATATACTTCTAATTAAACATAAATATATATATTATACTATATTTTGGTAAAAATCTGAAAAATAATAATACAAAGTACAAGAAACAAATATTTTTTTTTTATAATTTATAAGCACCAATGAAAAGCAGTAATCTTGATAGACCTGATGTCTTTTAATATTATATGACAAGCTATTATAATTTATAAGACTAATAATTAGCTTAGATATCTATGGGGTAAAGAATAAACATATATTTGATGATTTAAACCTCTTTATGGGATGATGCTTGTTGTCTTTGTAAAAGAAAAACTTATATATTTACAGAGACCTCAAGATGAACTCAAACGATATGAAAGTCCTTTAAAACTTTACTTATAATAGTTATGGGTGTAGTAGTTACAGCAACAACAGTTATAATAATAAATAATAATGATAATGATGATGATTATTTTTATTAAGTGAATACCGATTTTAATAATTCTCACTAAGGAGGCCTTGTGAGAATCAACATCTTAACAACATTTTAATCACAGAAGCACTTATGAATTAACATAACTAAATAAATAAAAATAAATCATAAGTCCTTAACTTATTAAAAAAAACCATTATTAAAGAAGTCCTCCAGTCTTATGAAACTCTAGAAAGGTGCTTTTTCAATAATCTAATCCAAACCTGCCTTTGTTAAAATTTGCAACCTTTAACTAAGTAAACTATATTATAATTCAAGCCTAATCTCCAAGTGATCATATAAAACCCTAACCCTAAAACCATACATTTGCATTGAAAATAGAACCGTGAACAAAAAAGTTCCAATCACTGAACATCTAGAAAATTCGCAAGAAGGTAAACATCATGGTTTTAGAAAATTCACTAAAACCATACACAAGCACCCAATTGTCATCAGAGAATTCGTAAATGGAAGCAACTTATTCCAAATTCATTTCAGATAACATATTAAGCATTGGTACTTAAAAAAAATTGAATTTTGATGAGATAAAATAAAAAAGGTCTCACAATTGGTGCTCAGATAGCCAAGGAACCATTCTTCAGCTTCTGGCGCAAAAACCAGATCTGAAAATCTAATCCACAATAGAGAAAAAAAAACCTCCTCATCACACCAAACTACGAAACTCAAATCAAAATCATCCACCAAAAAGATGCAATCAATACGATAACAAGAAAATGCATACCATTGGAGAAGAAGGATTAGATTGAACTAAAAGAAGGGTAAGAGTGTATACCCTCTCAATTGGAGGGACTCTGGTTTCACTAGAGCTGACTGCAGTCGCTGCAGCATTAATCGACACACCACCGCCCCTGCTACTGCTATCGCCTCCATTTCCAGCCATGATACCCTTTCCCGGCCTTCACAATTTCTAGTCCCAACTCAAATAAACTCAAAAAACCTCGAGATCCCTTGAGAAACCAGGTAGATCTCCTGATAACAGAGCTCCAAGAGAAGTAAAGCTCCGGTCCTAGGATCTAAAGCAAGAATGGGAGCAAGGAAAGGCGAAGCTTTGCACTGGCTTGATCTCGAGAGGTGAGAAAGAAAGTGAGTGAGAGAGAGAGAGAGAGAGAGAGAGAGTGAGTGAGAGTGAAGATGGTGAGCCTGATGCAAGTCTCCAGTAGGACACTACTCCAACCTGCAACCATCCACTAGAATAAAATTCACACAACCATAGATTTCAATTAATAGCTGGGATCTCACTGACCCTCTCATAACATCCATACACACTCAGACACATAATAACTAATACAACTGTAACATGAATCAAGAGACCAAAGACAACCAGCCTGGAGATCTCTCAAAGAAAACCTCAACCACTCCAAGGAAGAAGATGAACAGTGAGCAAGATAGAAGAGATTCCTTAATAATGCCGCCGTTCCCGAGGGTTAGCTGTCCTCATTCAAGCTTGCTGTTAGCTGGGCCCTGGTTCCTAAATTCTATAGTGAAACAATTGGGGATTCTCAATTGAATGCCAAAAGTCGAAGGTGCCCTTGATCCCTCTGAGTACCAACCATAACTGTTCAGGGGTACATAATGTCTTTTTTCCTCTCAAGGTATCTCCCCCGTTCCAAACAGATTGAAAAGACAGAGCTGCCCTTTTTCCTTCAGTCAAACATCAGTAACCACCCAAGGTTAACTCATGTAATTTCACCAAGTTCAAATATCTTAAATTTACTGCAATACCCTTATCTCTGAGCTTACCCACTTTAACTGCCAGGGGTACCAGGCATAATTTCTCCTATTTAGTTTCCACCACCTAACGAATTTCTCTTTTCTCTTCAAATTCACCTCTTCTTCTCCTTATTTATTCACTCCTTGCTGTCAATCTAATTACCCTGCAACAATTACCCCCCCCCTCTCCTACTAATCCTTGTCCTCAAGGATTCTGTGAGCAAAATTCTGGGAATTGTTTCTGTAGTACATCATAGAATTCCTAAGTAGCTTCTTCAATTGCTGAATTGGACTACTGTACCAAAACCTTGACCCTTGCTCTATTGAATCTTTTCACCAATTGTTGATCCAGTATAGCCATAGGAGTTTTCTGCATCTCTTAAGTTTCATTTAGAAAGGTGGGCCATATGGCTGTTGCTATTTGGTCCCCAATTTTTTTCTTCAACTGGGAAATATGGAAAACATTGTGAATCCTTGCTTCTGCTGGTAATTGTAACTTGTAAGCGACCGTTCCTATCCTTTCCATTATCACATATAGACTAAAGTATTTGGGAACTAATTTGTGGTTCATCCTCTGAGCCATTGACATTTGTCTGTAGGGTTTGAGTTTGATATAAACCATATCTCCTACATTCAATTCATTTTCACTTCTCTTCTTATCAGCCAGGTGCTTTATCCTATTCCTGGCCTTGTACAGGTTTTCCTTGAGAGTCTTGAACATGTTTTCCCTTGCCAACAGACTCCTGTCAAGCAACTCCAACCTCGAAGTACCAGTATTGTAAGGTAGATGTATTGGAGGAGCTTTCCCATACACTGCCTCAAAAGGAGAATTTTTAATTGAAGAGTGGTAACTGCTGTTATACCACCATTCAGCTAATGGAAGCCACTTGACCCACTCCTTGGGTTTTTCTTCGGTCATGCAACGAAGATATTGTTCTAAACAACGGTTCACAACTTTAGTCTGCCCATCTGATTGCGGATGATAAGCTGTTGAGTAGTTAAGTCTAACACCTTGTAGCTTGAATAGTTCCTTCCAGAATTGGCTCAGAAATATGGGATCTCGATCACTAACAATTGACCTTGGTAGACCATGTAACCTATAGAATTGATCCAAAAAATAGTTGAGCAACAGACACTGTAGTATAGGGATGAGAGAGAGCAATAAAATGGGCATATTTACTAATTCAATCAACTATCACCAAAATGGCTTCCTTCCCATGTGAATTGGGTAGTCCATTGATAAAATCCATACTAATATCCTCCCATATACCTTCTGGTAATGGTAGAGGCTGTAAAAGGCCAGCAGGGAGGGAGTTATCTAGTTTGTTTCTTTGGCAAGTCACACAATTCTGCACATATCTTTTGATATCTCCCTTCATTCCCTTCAAATAGAAGTGGTCTCCAACTTTTTTCATGGTCACTTTAGCTCCTAAATGCCCCCCAGTAAAGCTATCATGAAATTCCTGCATAATAGATTGTTTAATGGATTCATCCTTGCCTATGACCAATTTACCTTCCTTTTAAGCTGATTCTGGGCCCAAACATAGTGCTGATCTCCCTGGATTCCTTGTTGTAGCTGTTGTATAAGTTGCTTTAACCCTGGATCCTCTTCCCACTGTTTCTGAATTTTTTTTCCCATAATTATGATCTAGCAGTTGATAAGGTAGCAATTTCTGATTTAGCAGAAGACAAAACAGCAGAGTTTGGTCTTCTCGACAATGCATCAACTGCTACATTTTCCTTCCCTTTCTTGTAGATGATCTCATAGTCATACCCCATGAGCTTAACCAGCCATTTTTGTTGCATAGGAGTTAAGATTCTTTGTTGGATGAGGAATTTGAAACTCTGGTGGTCTATTTTGATTTTGAAGTGTCTCCCCAACAAATAGGGCCTCCACTTCTGTAGGGCCAGCACAATGGCCAACATCTCTATTTTCATAAATGGAGAGAACCTTGTGCCCCTCTGCCAATGCCTTACTCATATAAGCAATGGGGTTGCCTTGTTGCATCAGCATAGCACCCACCCCCTCTTCACAAGCATCGGTTTCTACCACAAACTTCTTCAAAATTGGGAAGTGCAAGTAAGGGTTTTATTACCATCAAGCTTCTGAGTTTGTTGAAAGTTGCGGTACTATCTTCATTCCAACTGAATTTGTTCTTTTTTAGTAGCTCTGTCAGGGGTTTGGATAGGATGCCATACCCTTTAATAAATCTTCTATAGTAGCCTGTCAAGCTTGGAGAAATATTCTGCACCATGTAATTCATCCAAGAGCTCTTCAATGAGGGGAATAGGAAATTTATCCTTAACAGTCTTCTCATTGATGGCCCTATAGTCAATACAGAGCCTCCAACTGTTATCCTTCTTCTTGACCAACACAATGGGTGCAGAAAAAGGACTTGAACTGGATCTAATAATTCCCTTGTCAAGCATTTCCTTGATCATCTCTACAATGACATTCTTCTAGAAAGCTAGGTACTTGTAGGGTCTGACATTGATAGGATCAGTCCCTTCCTTCAAGGTAATTTTATGATCATGAGATCTCATTGGAGGGAGTTGTTCAGCTTCTTGGAAGACATCTTCATATAAATTTAGCAATTGATCTAGTTGGAGACTCTTCTCTGAAACTAATTGTACCTGTTTGGGTTTGCTCTTACCATCCTCATCTTGGAATTCTGGAATCATAACAAATGAACATAAATTGGCCTTGCATAATTTAGCAAGGAGTTATAAGGACTTAGTCAAGGACTTGCATTGCATCATCTGTAACCTGGGTTGAGGAGAACCCCTCAAGACCACCCTTTTGTTGTTCACCTTAAATTCCATTCTCAGCTCATTGAAATTCCACAATATCGATCCCAATAAAATCAACCACTGTATTCCCAGCACCATTTGACAACCTTCTAATGGTAAGACCATGAGATCTGCCTTGAACTTCACCCCTTGCATCTTCCACTTCAGCTCTGGACACATTTTGTCACATTTGATCCTCTGTCCATTTGCCACTACCACTGTCATAGATGAATGATCTTCCATCTCACACCCCAGTTGCTTGACTATGAATACATTAATAAAATTATGGGTGCTTCCAGAGTCTATTAGAATGTGTACCTTGTGTCCATTCACTGACCCACTCACCCTCATGGTGTTATAATCAGCTAAAGTCTGTATGCCTGATAGTGCCTTCATAGAAATCATGGCTGAAGCTCCCTCACTGGATTCTACATCTGGTTCTGAATCCTTGATGCTAATCTCTTCGTCTCCATCAACCTCATCATCCCTACTAATTCTAGGCTATATAGTTTCTTCATTTTGCAAGTGTGACCTGCTGTGTATTTTTCATCACACCAGTAGCACAAACCTTTCTTTCTTTTCTCCTCAAGCTCTCCACTTAATAACTTCTTGAATGGTTTGACCCCCGATTTCCTGTAATTCTGGTTGGTTTTATCTGTTGAGTTAGACTCCAATCTCTTGGGAGTTGGCAGTAAGGGTATACTTCCCATTCTGGTTGTAGATTTACCCCTTTTTAGAGCATTGTCTATTGCTGCTTCTTATATCCTTGCTAGGCAGATGGCTTCTTGTAAATTGGCAGGTCTGAGTAACCTGATAGTGTCCTTGATCTCCTTCTTCAACCCACACATGAAGAAACTCAAAATGTGGTCATCTAAGAGATCAACTCTATTGAGAAGCTCTTCAAATTTAATCAAATAGCTATGAAAAGATCCATCTTGTCTCGAATCCTTCAATTCTGCCATGGGGTCATAATGCAATTAACTGCCAAACCTTGTATTCAGCTGAGTGACATACTCTTCCGAGTTAGGAGAATTCTTTTCCCTTCTACTCCTCGTGTAATTTTGATACCACTGCAGTGATGCACCTTCCAGATGTAATGAAGCTATTTTCACCTTTATACCACCTGGGGTCTCATCAAATTCAAAGAACTGCTTGCATTTGAATAACCAATTATATAAATGATCACCGTTGAACTTAGGAAATTCCAACTTGGTCAATTTCGGCCGAATAGATTTGAGATAGGATAGTTCCTTCTCAGCTCTAACAGGACTCACCACAGCACTAGAAGTAGGGGCATTTTCAGCAGGCTGTAAATTCAACAGCAAGGCCCGCAGACCATTGATGTCCCTATCTTGCTACCCCTTCATTTCTTGTATTTCTTTGTCATTTTTTCTGATTGTTTCTTAATAGTTCTCTCAGCAAGCCCTTCAAACTTTCTTCCAACTTCTTGAGTTCCTGATTCCTGGTCTCCATCCTTTCTTGTAGAAATTGATCTTCTTCTTATATATTCACCCTCTCTGCAGCAATCTCACCGTCTCTGATACCAATCTAATGCAAGTCTCCAATAGGATACTGCTCCAACCTGCAACCATCCACTAGAATAACATTCACACAACCATAGATTTCAATTAATAGCTGGGATCTCACTGACCCTCTCATAACATCCATACACACTAAGACACATAATAACTAATACAACTGTAACATGAATCAAGAGACCAGAGACAACCAGCCTGGAGATCTCTCAAAGAAAACCTCAACCACTCCAAGGAAGAAGATGAACAGTGAGCAAGATAGAAGAGATTCCTCAATAATGCCCCCGTTCCCGAGGGTTAGCTGTCCTCATTCAAGCTTGCTGTTAGCTGGGCCCTGGTTCCTGAATTCCATAAGTGAAACAATTGGGGATTCTCAATTGAATGCCAAAAGTCGAAGGTGCTCTTGATCCCTCTGAGTACCAACCATAACTGTTCAGGGGTACATAATGTCTTTTTTCCTCTCCCGGTATCTCCCCCGTTCCAAACAGATTGAAAAGATGGAGCTGCCCTTTTTCCTTCAGTCAAACATCAGTAATGACCCAGGGTTAACTCATGTAATTTCACCAAGTTCAAATACCTTAAATTTACTGCAATACCCTTATCTCTGAGCCTACCCACTTTAACTGCCAGGGGTACCAGGCGTCATTTCTCCTATTTAGTTCCCACCACCTAACGAATTTCTCTTTCTCTTCGAACTCACCTCTTCTTCTCCTTATTTATTCACTCCTTGTTGTCAATCTAATTACCCTGCAACAAAGCCCTTCTTTGGCGGGTCAACAACCGATGATGGTCAGTGGCGACCGTGAATAAATGAAGACGGTGGAGAATGAAGGCTTTTCTAATTTTCCAATCTTATACTCGCACAGCCTTTAATGTACAAGGAAAAAAAATTTGGGGGTCACCTCTTTTACAAATTCCTATGGAATCATATGATTCCATAGGAATTTATTACTATTAAAATAGTATCCAAATACTCTTTAATTTGATTTCCTATATAATCAAATTTTGGGGGTCACCTCTTTTACAAATTCCTATGGAGTCATATGATTTCATAGGAATTTATTACTATCAAAATAGTATCCAAACACCCCTTAATTTGATTTCCTACATAATCCAACCACCATTCCTATGGAATCTAGTGGTACCCAAACAGGCTTAAGTTTTACCCTCACTCTTTTTTTTTAAGCAAGCACTCTACCTTGAACATGGTTTATTGTAATCAATGATCAAAGGTTAGACTTTCAACTTTTTCAAAAAAAATAAAATAAAATTAATAAAAATAACCAAGGTTAGAACTTCCACCACAAAGTGGCTTCCACATATTTCAGAGGAAAAAGTCCATAGTCTGAAAGCATTAACAACCTGGATGGTTTATTGTAAGCATTTGGCCAACTTGCTCCAGTGGATACAGCTTGAACTTCAATGGCATGTAACTTGCATGGTCAAATGATTAAGAAGACAATCAATCCCACAAATAAAATTGATCAAGGGTAAATGCCCAAGTTTCATTCACAGAACTTCTCATAGCTATACACACAGCAAAACAAACACAAAATGGCTTGAAATTGGATTGTTAGTGCAACTAACATGCTAGCCTAGCCTTGGACATGCACATACAAAATACATACCACTACTTCTCCATTCAATCACCTTTTGCATATCATGGCGGAAAAAAAGTCCTATAATACAAAACAACCATGATTCCACACCCTTATCAATAGGTACAAAAACCATTTTCATTATTTTACACTACTCATCTCCTTGAGACCAGTGACAATGCTCCTCCAGTTCGGTGATAATCTTGCTCCTCGAACACTTGGTTTATTGTTTCCTAAGAGTGTCAACTCTATCAATCGCGTCCAATGCTTTTATCCTGTCAATGTCAAAGTCAATAACGGGCAACATGGATGGCCTTCTAACGGGCAACAACTCTTTGTTGCTTTCGCTGGACGGGGAGTGACTGTTGCTCTTTGTCAACCTGCTATTCTCGCATATTCTTATCTTCGAGATGTCAAACTCCTGGCTCTTGCTTATTCCTGGGGTTAGCTTTCTGAAGTTGACATCCTGTAACATTTCTTTGTCTTCCTGTGTGAGTGTCGATGATGGGGTCGTAGGTTTGCTATTGTTCATGGGAGATGAGAGTGTCACACTATTTTGTGATGGGGATCGAACGGGTGATTTGATGGGAGACCTGAAGCCTCCATTAGAGGATTTGGAGAGGCTGATGAGGTGGTGAAGCAATACAACCAGATCGAGTATGTATGCCTCGGTTCTTGCCTTGTCTGCATGGTGAAGTGTCTCTATCCTAAGCAAATCAGTTTGCCCTGCAGGCTTTTGGTTTGGATCGGTCCTAATAGTCATACAGCAAGTATCATACTCAGAATCATTTGGGGAATAAAAGTTTTCGAATTAATGATAAAAATAAATTAGGTACCAACCCCGTGTTCGCCCACTCCCCAACCCAACCGAAACCATGGTGTGCTCTAACATAATCACGCAACAGGAACAAAAAAGAGAGAAAAATGACATCAGGAAAGTGAAGAACTTCAAATAATTAGTAGATGAATTTGATTTTATGGATAGTTTATTACTTGGTCGTGTTATTGGCAATTGGAACAAGCCATCTCAATGTCTTCTCCATTTCAGATTTGATTAGAGGAATGGTCAGCTGTAGGTGTACAAGTAAAGAGAAAAAATTCACAACAAGAAAAAAGAACAAATGAAGAGGACTCACAAAAAATGGAGTTTTGTCCGATAAGAACGGCAAAGTTTTGAAATTAAATAATACCTCGTCTTGGGCATGAAGAGAGATCACCCTATTACGCAAAGCACCTTTTACACTAGGTGGCAAACCTTGATATAATGTATCCCTTGAATTTGGTGGGATGGAACATGATCGAGAAACCTGGTCAAAATTTAAAGTTCCTCAGAATAAACCCTAATCACACCATTCAAGATTGGAAGTGAAATAATAAAAAGGGGAAAAAATACACTAATTTTTGTTGTTAAGCAAAATACAGGAAGAAAGATAAAATTGCAAGCATGTTCTTAAGCATCAAACAGAATGGAAATGATTCACATTGCTCTTTCTTTTGTAGTAACAGAGAAAAGATAGTTTGTTAACTTTCGAGTATGCAACAAAAAAAAGATTGACTTTCCACAAGTACTCACAAGAGTGTCGATCTGTGTGATGATATTTGCATAATGAAGTGCAAGGCCAGCTGATCCCAATCTTTGGTGGGTGTTGAAAGATCCTTTTACTGGTTTATCTCCATCTACAGTTTAAAACAAACAAAATAATTTTAGTTATTCAACCGCAATCCTTGTCACAACCATGCCAAAATTGTTGCCATTTCTTTCATGCTCAGACTAGTGGTAAGAAGTGGTCAAATACCAGCAGTTCCGAAAGCATCACGAATCTCCAAATGTAAGAAGTGAACAATATCCACAAGCTTCTCCATGACCTACAATGAAGAAGTTTTTAGCAATCCTGTTTTTTCTCATTTCACTAGAATACTGCCATGAACCAACTCAAGTTTAAAAAGAACTGATTTAAATAAAGTTTCAATCATTAAGGTGAATAAAAACATATCTAACAAAGTAACTCAAAATAACCATAAAAGAAACTAATCAATACAAACTATACGCCATTCAAAATTCTTGATGGATTCATGATTATTATGAGACTCAACAACTGCAACCAAAAGGCAATGAGAGTATAAAATAAGGCATAAGAATCAAATACGCATCTAAAAAAAATAAACACTATAAACAATGAAATTAGCATTCTGTGATTCCAATGATGCAATTTCTTGCATAACAGATACTTTGAAAAAAAAAAAAACTTCAGCCACCAGTGTAAATGAAGCATTTGCATGGAAGGGGTAAATGACTGAAATGATAAATGAAGCACTTACATAAAGGAAAAATTGCAAAGCAATAACCTACCTACCTCTTCCAAATTCTTGGACCAGAGTGATTTTTTCTTTAAACTTTTTACATTCTTCTTTTGGCTCTTCAATTCTTGCCTTAAAATTTGAAGATTTTCACCTAATTGTCAATGGAAAAACAATAATGGCAAAGACAATCACAATGATGAATGTTCTATGCCAACAGTTTCAATAACATTATATTCAAAATGTACAAGTACTAAATCTGGACAGCTATGAAGCATGGCCACGGTGGCATGACATCGACACAGCAATTTTTGAAAATTGAAGACACGGGTATGGTAGGGCACAGATAATATATGTGTATATATATATATACCTTTTCATGTAAAATATTCATCGTAAATGTAAATAATTATATTTTCTATTCAAATATAAGTAAACTAACACAAAAAATAAATAAATAAATATGATGCTTTGCAATTTGTTACTTATAATGCTTTACTCTTGATAGCTGAAGTTTGTTATGATTATATTTGACTAACAGCTAGATAATATAAGGATACTAGATAATTAAAAACTTTGTTATATATTCTTCGCAAAATGCATGTGAACAAGTTGTTACTTGTGTGGTACACGCTGTGTCCATGGCATGTCCATTTTGAACACCAGTATGAACTGGTACATCAAGCATAATGTCGTGTATGTGCCTCATAGCTGGACAGACACTTATTCTCATTCATATGATACGTGCACCAACAAAAATTGTGATGTGCGTCAATAGTGCCTTTTATGAAATAAAAAGCATAAGCTTTATATCAGATACTTGATTTAAGTAAGAGAAGTTCATCTTGGGATTGGCTACGACATGAGCTACCAGATAATGTCCTGAGTTAATCTTAAAGACTCTCATACAAATCACAAACTAATGAATGCCATTCTCGACAATTGTGACATGCTCTTTTTACCCAAGGGAAATACAGACATGAACAGTTGGGTAAAGGGTGCCATATTTAACACTTCAACATGAGTCATCAGTCAGGGCATGACCATTTATTGAACAGAGAAAATGAAACCCTAATCCATCAATTATTTATGTTGGGATTAAGACTTAGTAGTTATTGACAAAGAATAATTATTTCAGCATATGGAAGAAGAATAATGAAATTGTTAAATGTCATGGATGGCAATGAGAAGAAGGAACCTCTTTGACTAGCATTTTGATTCTCATCTTCTTGTTGTTTCCGATTATAATCTTGTTCGAATCGATCCAACGCATGCAACTCATGGTATAGTTCCTGAAAAATCATAATTTTTAATTAGTTCAAGATAAAATTTGCTTGGGAGAAAAATAGCAGAAATGAGAAAGATAAAATACACAAGCTCAAAAGCTTTAACTATTTGAACACAAAACATGTAAGCATCAGATACATATACCATCAGTAATTTTCAAGTTTCAAAATGGAAGTACTCGGGAAATTAAGTGTGAAAGAGATGTATTGCAGAATATAATATATTTTTGCTATTTCAGCAAGTGGTACAAATTTAATTGCAGAAGGCAAAATCAGTAGCAGCAATTTCTGCATGAACTTCATATGCTCAAGAACATACGAGGATTTTCCTAGTCATATATGCATAGACAAAGTTAAAGGATTGATCTCGACACAGCGGTCAGACTAGACGAACAAAAGCCAGTAAAATTGGAGATTCTAAGTACGCAACGAGGCATTAAGAACTGTCCAATATTGAAATGCATAATGGTTGAGCTAGTTATTGTGTCCATAATGAATATTTATTTGACATAAGTTATTATTTCTCAGTCTGAAATAAATCTAGGGCATGTTTCCTGCATTTCATGCAGCACCGGTGCTTACCATTGTAACTAGATGGACACAAATATTAACCTACACACTAAATCAACAGTTATCTTTAAATGAGAAAAAGTGCGTAATAATTGTAAGAAGGCCACTGAGATTTATATATCAATAAAAAAAAACAAGGTAACTCACAGCTGTAAACTGAACGAGGGTCAAAAGTTGCTGCATCACAACTGGTGCCTCTTCTTTCAACTGTTTTTGAGATGTAAGTTCTGACCCTAGTCTAACATAGCCAAGTATACATATATACGTGAAATTTCTGTGGGAAAAACCAGAATAAATAAATAAATAAAATAAATCTTTACTTGTCGAAATAGCGGCTCAAACTGTGCCATTGAGGATCTTTACAACGATTCCCAAAACGAACAATCTCTCCTGAAAATATTTTCAATTCCTCCCTGAAAAATAGAGACAACTAAGATTGTGGATATACAGTGTCTCTACCGTACTAGGAATTAGTGGTTAGTGAAAAAACATTTGGAACAGCAATATGAAAATCGACAAGTCATAATCTTCAAATTGGATTTCTTTTATTTCTTTTCTTTTTTCTGAGTCAAGTTTATATAACATACCTTTTGTCAGAAGCAGCGATTCTGAGTAAGTCATCCATATCTTTGGAAACTAAATGTTGCACACCTTCTGATGGAAGAACCACTTCTTTTAAATGTTTTATGTTTTCTTTCGAAAGAGATTGCATGAGATTGGCACCTTTAACAATTGTGTTGGCAACCTCAAAAGCAAGAATAGCTATCTTATTGCCTTTGGTTGATGTTCCTGACCCGAATCCAACATTAGGGGTCAGACTTGTCACACTACTTCCAAGTGTATCCAAAACCTCCACTGCCTTACCCAGCCCAAGAGTACTAGCCTTGCCCAACAGAGAGCTCACTTCCGAGACCTGTAACATGAAAGAGTTGTAAATCTCAATCTTGTTACCATTCCTTTTAAAAACTCCATCAACATGTTGACAGAAATGTGAAAGAATAAACCAGGTAAACCAGATGGCAAGATCAGTAATTCAAACATAGCAATTGCATAACAAAAACCTTCAGAGAGAACTTTCTCATGCTTCTAAAGAACACAAGTCAAGTCAATTACTGATTCAAGGAATATTTGCAAACAAATATTGTTTTCGCTTTCACTCATACAACAAATCACAAGAAATTCAATCATCAAATCACATTCTGAGCAACACAATTGTCAGAACAGGACATTGAAAAGTAATCAAGAACTATGAACTCACCTTAGTTGCCTTCGACTTTTGTGACAGGGATCTAGAAAGCTGTGGTTCCCTCATCTCCGTCGCAACACCAGTTGGAGTATTCTCATAGCCGGCCATCATTCGATCAGAGAAAGAAAGTGGTTGATCAGTAAACCTCTTCCCCATGGTCTCCTTCTCTGGAGGTTTCATCATACTGGTTTTCACCTTCATATTTGACTCATAAGTCATAGACTCATGATCTCTACGACCATCAACATTGAGAGCACTATCACTCGGAGACTTATCCACTGCTGATCTTTTAGAGCAAATCCCTCCCATTTTCAAGATATCTTTATGAACAACTTCTCAATTCTTCATTCAATTCCTACATACAAAATTTTATTTAACAAAATCGATCTAAACTTTGCCATGAAACCATGAACCATATTTACAAATTTCAGAAACAAACAAATCCCAAAAGGAAAATAAACACAAATAAATAAAAAAAAGAACAGGAAGTGAGAATCAGACACCAATAAAAGCACAAAAGATCCGATTTTTCCAAGCGAAAGCAAAACAAAACCAAGAAAAAACTCACAAATTTGAAGAGAATCCAAACCTCAAGGGGCTAAGTGAAAGCAGTCCACCTGGCGAAGGGATCAGCGGATCCAGAGATCGAGAGGATGACCAAGATGCAAACTTTCACATCGGGGCTGGGTCATGAGAGGATTGGAATTGGAATGGGAGAGAAAAACGAGAGGAAGAGAAGCAGGAATGGGGAGCTTTCTCTGCTGTTTCTCTGCAAAGAGATAGAGTAAGAAAGAAGAGAGAGAAAGAAAGAAGACAGAGTCCACCCTCAAAAAATTATAAATAAATAAATAAGACTGGAAAAATTAGAAGTCAAGTCCTACAAAACACACACACACAATCAAAGGGCTGAACTAGTCAAACCCCAAAAACTTCTTCTTCTTCTTCTCTCTCTCTCTCTCTCTCTCTCTCTCTCTCTCTCTCTCTCTCACACACACACACACACACACAATTTTCAGCACTTAAGTTTTTTACTACTTTTCAAAATATCCAATAAATTCTTTTATTCTAAAAAAAATTAAAAAAATTAAAAAAATTACTAAAAACTCTGTATATTTTAGGCATATAATCCCTCTGACTTCTCTATTTATATTTAATAAAATATTAAAAATATTTTTGGTAAATGTTGTACCACAACACTAGAGGGTGAGTGCACGATGCAAATATGAAAGGGGTGAGCTGGCCTTCTTAAGTATAGAAATAAGGTATAGCTGTTTTTTTTTATAATTTTAATTTAATTTAAATTTGAAAGTAAAAGTTTTAAAAATCATGGATGATGTTTAGGGAATTTGATAAATTTAGATGACTTTTCAAAAGATTGAAAGAGTTATGGAGACTTGTTCGTAGGTTTATCTTTAAGTATGTTTAAATTAAGGGCTTAAAGGAAAAGTAAATGGAAGAGATGATTAAGGAGGGTCAGCCTAGAGCCTCCCTTTATTTTGAATAATTTTTTTTAATTTAATAAATAGAAATGAATGTTTCCAAAACCTTACCTCATTATTTTATTTTATTTTTTTGGGAGAGAAAACTGAAGTTGATGTGGGTTTGTTAGCTGCAATCAGAGCTTGCTCACTTATGAACTTTCTAACAAATTTATTGATGTTTTTGAATAAAAATAAGTAAAAAAAATTTAAAAAAATGTATAATGAGAAAAAAGATATTAGCAAGAATTCACTCTAGGCGTTTGTTTCAAAGAGGACCCGAGATTAAATCACATGTCCGTGCAAGGTGAAGGCATGGGTGTGTTGAGGGTGTTAACTCCATGCACGTGCACATCCCCGCCTTACCCTTAGAGGGACGCTTTTCGTCTTATGTTAAAAAAAAAAAAAAAAAAAACTCACTCTGAAGTTTTTTCGAAATATAATAACCAAAAAGGAATTCACAAAATTAGATGGCAAAACTTTCTTGATATTTTAATAAAGTAATGTTAATATTTTGGTCATTTTAATATAGTAAAACATTTTCATCAATTTAAAAACATCACACTATACTTAGTAATTTTTGTTACCTTATGTTGTCTATTTAAAACAAAATTTTAGTCATTTTAAGATAATAAAGAAATTTTCATCATTTAAAAAAAAAATATAGCCATTTTGATTAATTAACTATTTAGGTATGAAATATAAATATTGGTATAATACGGAAAGATATTTTAAAATATTCGAATTATAGAAAAAGTGGGTGAATAGTTGTGATTTATATGATATTTTTCAATTCTTATTTTTTATGGTAATACGAAGCCTATGGGCATCTTAAATGCCAAAAAATAACATACACACATTAATAATATTTCACAATATGTAAGATATATGGGAAATGGGATATGATTTTATGAATCAAATATGACATTATTAATTACTTCTAATTTTAATCAATTGTTAGTTGATAATGAAGTTTTATGTTGTTGGCTTTATTTTATAAATAATATTTTCTAAAATCACCAAAAAAATAAAAAATATAATGGAGGAAATGTGGTATACACATGTTTGGTATGAAATCATAAAAATATACTCTAGAACCATTTATTCCTATATATACATTATTCTCATAACGGATGGCTTTCTATATTCCCATGGGGAGTTGAATATAAAATATTCACTAGACAAACTAATAAACTTATATGAATTAAACGATAAAAAAATATCTCCAATTTATTTCCCGCCTCACAACCGCTTTTATACTAGTGCATCACATTTTTATATTTCATATTTTAACTACTTTTGCTTATTTGTTAAATCATGACTTTATTTATATTAGTGGATTTGTTTCTATCTGTTGTTGAATCTTTTTCATAATTTAATAAATAATTTGATAAGCCGGTAAATTTGTTTTTCCCATGTTTAAGAATATGGTTAACGGACATGTTAACTAATCGATTATGGTAAATTTAATCGGAATTTATATTTTTTTTTCTTTTACACTACGCTGAGGTGACATGAGCGTGAAAGATGTTAAAGAATAATTTTTCTCTTTATGAGGGCTTATTGTTTAAATTTTAGTTAAGATTACTTTAGATGACTCACAACAATTTGAGTTGATTTATTTATTTATTTATTGGTAATATTGTGTGTAGGGGTTGTTTTGAGAAAATCATTTACATTCCCATGACTTTTGTATCTAAACCCAACATGGGAATAAAATATTCTTAAGTATTAATAAGGCATTCCCAAAAATATATTTTGTAAACCAAAGAAAAATATGAAGTACTCTTAAGTTTATCATTCCCGGGAATCTATATTCCTAGGAATTCACATTCATATGTGATATTTCAAACCGGAGAATATAGATTCCTAAGTTTATATGAATGCGAGTATTCCCCAATGACCATCTATGAAATTGATGATTTTCGTTGCACATGTACTCCATAACATGATCCACAACTTTCCTTGAGAGTTATTAATAATTAGGGTTCCTTTCTTCAAAAACCTAATTCAAGTTGATACTTTGCTAATAATCTAACAATTTGCTAATAATCTAACAAGCATCCCTCCAAATTCCCTAAGTTTTGTTGCAGATTGAAAAAAGATGAGTAATGTTTTCCTCATCTAAACCTCAAAAGACACAAGATTTCGCAAGGCTAACATTCAAAGCATGAAGGAAATCAAAATTTTTTACTCTACCATGAAGAAAGAGCCATATAAAGAATTAAGCTCTAGGAGCTTCTTCAAGAGTCCAAAGTTTCTTCCAGCCCTGGCCTTGGAAATAAGATCTTTGTTGTATTTATGGTTCAAAAAGGAATAAATAGCTTGAGTAATTTTATTACTCTGAGAACCTGCAGTCAAACCCAATTAACCTCTGTATCTGGATCCACATGCCTTCGATTCAATAAAGACAAGTTGATATTGAGGCCAACAACCTCATTTAAAGCATCTACATTCCAACAATGATTAAAAAAAATAATAAAATCAACAATTTGTAGGTTAGAATAAGCTAAATCCATGTTAAAGAAAATGGGTTTAAAATGCATAAGAATTTCATTGATCTAGGGTCTGTATTGAAAGAGATATTGTTAGAATTAACATAAGAGACCCATAAATGGAGTATGATTAAATCCATTGTTCAACACAGACCCCTAAAAAACAAAAAAAAAAAATTAGTAGGAATTTTGATACCCCCAGGGATTAATATTGTCGTATTTCAAATACAAAATCACAACAAAAAAAAGTATAAAAATTATTAAGATAGTTGAGAACATGATTGACCATGAGAGAAGTTTTGGGTAAAGCCCATGAGAACATGCTAAGCCACGCTGACCAACGCACCATGTAAAGCCCATCCAAACAAAACCAATTTGACAGACAAAATTGAGAGCAATGAAATGATTAAACAAATTAGATTTATAGGAATAATAAGTAAAAGAACAATCTTAGTGCTCCTCTTGGGATCTAATAGCATTGAAATAACCCATAACAAGCCAAGGTAAATTAAGAGGAGTGATATCTATTAATTCATGCCAAATTTGATCCTGAGTTTCAATCAATTGACAGTTGTAAACAATAGTCATGATCCAAGCTATAAGAGTTCTTGTAGTAGTCACCAAGTGCAGAAGCTCTTCGGGAAAAAGCAATAGGAGAGACTATACCAATGGATGGACGCTAGAGAATAATAATTCCACTAGACAACCTTTCTGAGAGGATTGCAACCTAGTTCCATCTTATAGAGAAATTGGTCCAAAAATGACTAGTTCTTCCTTTATAGGCTCTTGTCTCTATGAGGTACACCAAAGAAGGTTTCTTCAACTTTATAAGGTCTCTAATTTGATTGAGAGTGCCCACATTTGAAACACCATTACAATTCCAACAAAGAACATTAATAGAAGTCATGAGATTAAAATAAAATAGAAATATAAAACAACAAAATGCAATGAATCTGCAACTTTCATGGCCAAAAGGTTTACAAAAATCCATCCAAGTTATGATCAATTTCTGGTGGCCACGGCTGCTATCCTTCCCTTCTTGCGAGTTCCATCTTTCTGGTTTTCTCTTCTTCTGGTTAAGGACTCCTTCCTAACAACACTGTGTGAGTAATCCTAGCTCATGTAAATCTTTGGGTTATTAGTAGACCTCTCGTCTGATTACTCCTCAGAACCCTTTGACATGTCTTGATCTTTTTCTTTGGTGTTTTCATGTGTTGACATTAAGGAAAAAGAAACCTTATTCACTATATTGTTGTGATGTATGATAGAATCTTCTAATACCACTTGTTTCCAAGATGAGATTGAGGTGATAAGCAATGGGTGACTATGGGGAGTTTCAAAGAACTCTCCATCCATCAGCACTTGCTTCCTCTTCTCCTTTACGAGGGCAGCACTGAAGATTCACAGACATTAAGATCCTTTCTAACTAGGGTCTTCCAAGTGCTCCTTAGCCCTTTAAGTTTCTTGCAAGAATCCCAACACATTGGCATCATTACTTTGTTTAGTCATCCCATCAGATCATGACATGTTGGGATTGTCTACTACCATACCCTTAAGTCCCTAAATCTAATCCAATGATTCATTCAAGATTATGCTCCTATGCTTCATTCCATTAGAATTAAGCGAAGTGGCTTAAGAAGACCACCCACCAAAGAACGACGACCTCCCCTACCCCTAGTCTTTGCCCACCCACCCCAACTGTGCATCCTGTGTGATACCCATGTTTCCCTACCCTCAATGAACCAAGCGGAAATTCCCTTCACATAGGGTTAGGGATTGATAGATGGCACATCATACATGAGGGAAGGAAAACATGCATCTTACATAACATCGATCACAATGCTCCACCTCAATCGCGTCTAAGCCTCTGTCGTGAGACCAACATCCATTAACCAAAATCAAGTTATGAGTCATATCTCAATTCCGACTAAGGATTGAACATACAGTCTCCACATTTGCTACCATCTTAGGTTCTACACCTCAAACTCATTTCAATGCCATGATTAGCCTGGTTGGATCACTAGAGACATTCAACACTGCATATTATCGACAACTGCAAGAAAGGGTCTCATGTCCTACCATCCTACAATGGTAACAACAAATTAGCAATCTCCCGTAGAATATGACAACGAAGACTCTCAGCTCTTTATCTCAAACCCAAAAGCCCATCTTCAATGGCTGAGAAAGATTTAGCTTAACACAAACCTTAGCACATAGAGCCCAATCAAAAGGCAAAGTTAGGTCATTGATCTTTTGAAGACCTCCCAAGTGTGCAATAATGCATTCTAAGATCTCTCTATCCTAGTATTCCATAGGAAAATTGTGTAATTAGATCCAAACTGCAGCAATACCGAGTCTAGTAGTAGTTGGCTGAAACTTTAATTGCCATTGAGACAATTGAAGCATAAGTCAAGTAATCGAATAGGATCCATTCAAAGAGTATGTTTTGTACTGCTTCCTATATGGTATTTTACTCTTTTTCTTGTGTGTTAACTCGAAACTTGGGCCTAGTTTTCTTTGGTTTTACCTCAGTAGGGCTTATCGAGTGGCTTAGAGTGCGCGAAAGACAAGTTGGCAATATTTCCAGCTTGCGCGGGCGAGCGTACACCCTGCCCTCGCAAAAGAAGAGTCGGTTTTGCTTTTATAAGAGTTGTGTAGTCATATAGAGGTCATACACCCGCATAGAAACCTACACAACTCAATTTGAGAGCCATACGGGTTGCTATACGCCCGCAGAAGAGGGCGCATAGGGTTGACAGAATGGCATGCGGGCTAGTGTGCACCCATATATGAGACTGCATGTGTGAATAGTAACTAGTAAACATTACTTCCTACAATATTGTGACAGTAACTTCAGCTGTTATTGTTCTATGTGCTGTGCCCGCACATCAATGCTAGATGGTTGTGAGACCCACGCGTGCACCCACACGGAAGGCCGCACGACGCGTGAGTTAGGGCATTTTATGAGTTTTTAGTGAAGAGTCTAGGGGTATTTTCATCCTTTCCAAACCCTAAGCCTTTCTTTATACTTCTTCTCCTCCCCTTGCTCTCATTCTAATGACATCCCCTTGGGCGAGAAGAAGAAGCTCTTGAATGATCTCCATCTTTACTCTTAATTAAAGTCCCATTCCTTCTCCCTTCTTCTCCATACAGCCAGACAAGGTGAGCACTTCTATCTTTCTTGTTTCTCTCCTTGTTTCTCCTTGGTATTTAGATGTGAATGGTAGATCTAGGATTGTGGATATTGAGCTTAAGAGCTTGAGCTTTGTCTCCTTCTTGTATGATGAGTATTAGATGCTTGAGAGGAGTGTATGTGTTCCTTTTTTTCTTCCAAGAATTTATGAACCCATGAGCCCCTTCTGTTGGAAATTATGTTACTGTTGATTTACTGTAGCACCGAGGAACCTTGCTTCTTTCTCTTGTTTTCTTGGTTTGGAAGAAAGCCAACCTCCTTAGGAACTCTTTGGAAACCCTGGAACCCAAGTGTGAGTCCACCCTAGGTCACCTATAGGGTTGCATTGCATATAGATTTAGGGTTTCTTTATACATTTCTTTTTTCTCATTCTTCTTTGTTGTTTGGCTCTTGTGTGATTATGTTTGGTCAAGGTGGTGAGAGCTTAGCTTGAGGTAAGAAGGCGGAGGAGAAGTAGCACCCTCGTGGAGTGTAACCTCCTAAGTTTGTGAGTGGGTTAAGTAAAATGCAGGATTCTAATTGAATATCTAATTGTTTAATCGCTTGATGAAATTATTTTCATGGTTTTATTGTATTTTAAATTAATGTTTTGGTTGATTTAAAATGGCGTTAATTTAGCCTCTATAGACTATAGTTGTGATTAGAATGGCTTTGGACATGTGGCCTTAAATTCCTTGGAAATTTTGTGATGACTTTAATTCAAGAGAGTTGAATTTGAATTGTTGGAGTATATATATATATATATATATTTGGATATATGAGGTTCTTTTGAATTATCTAAATGAGTGATAATAGAGATGTTGTAGGTATAGCTAGTGTTAAGGCCTAATTATGATTGAATCTTTAACATGCTGATGTTGAGTTATTTCAATATTTGAAAGAATCAAAGATTTAATTATTTGGTTTAATGTCTAGAAGCTTGGATACATCTATTTATGGTTCCTTCTTTTAGGAGGCGAGTAGAAGGACCAAAGAGGTATTTCACATAGAACCCAAATATCACCACACGGGGTTTCGGTGAGACAACGTCAAAGGTATGAAGATCTTGACAACTCTGAACTTAGTCGCTAAGGCGGCTAAAGTCAGAGAAGTTTTTCAAGCTATTGGGTTTGAGAATGTTATTATGTTTCGGTTTCTACAAAATCATGATTTCTTAGATTGGATTCTTAAATCATGGACCATTTGTTTTGTCTTTTTAAATATCCAAGATATGAGAATTTACATTTTGGAGATCATGTTTTCATGTAGAAGAAATCCTCGAACTGTGGGATTCCTTTACACATTTTGGAAGATTGGTTTATTGTTGAGTTTGCGATTAAATTTATTTTACACTTTCAAAACTCGTGTTATGGCAAATGAATATTTGTGAATATTGGGAACTTCATTTGATCAAGTTGTTTATTATGCTCATTATGAGACTTATGTACAAATATTTGTTATATACATGATGAAATGCTTTGAGGCTATGATTATACTTGTGAAGACCTATGTTTTGGTTTTGAATAATATGGTTTCACATCCTACATTTATATATTGTTTTAAATATTGAAATGTTTCAAGACTTTATGTATTATTGCAAAAGCTTGTTTAGTTTGTTTTGATATTCTTTTAGAATTGTGTTAACCCTATCATTGAGTGACTATGGTTACTCATCCTCTCCCTCCATTCTAGGTTTTAGCAGTTAATGGTGTCACAGTGAGGCGGAGTGATGGGCACCACCTTGTTTTGTTTTTCCCTTCTCAAACCTTGATGTATGCTTTTTCTTGAGCATGATTGCATTGTATAAAAAAAAAACATGGATCGACTAGTGTCTTTGGGTTTTAAAAACATGTATGTATTGTACACTTGTTATCTTTTGAGACATTTGTGATATTGTGTACAGGATTGTGGAAATCCAAGAAAATTGTTAGCCTCGTGGTGAGTTAAGGGTTGAGCCGTGTGTGTGTTCCTCCTCAGGTTGTCATGGCGGTTGTCGTGTGCCAGGTCATGCATGTGTGTGTGTGTAGAGAGAGAGAGAGAGGTGGGGGCTTTTCCAAAGAATTTCCCATAGAGTGGCTAAGAGAAATGAACTTTCTCATTTAGATAGGATTCATTGTTAGCCTTAACAAACTCTGTAATTGATGCTTTTAGTCTCTCCAAGACATCTCCCTGAACCAAAGGAGACACATCGAGGTGACTTTGACCATTACTGGCAACTGCTGCCCGTGAACGGCTTGAGGACTGTCTCAACATTTGGTTTGGAGCCCTTGAGAACATCTTTTTTCTCTCTAGGACTCAAGTAGGAAGGGAAAGGGTCTCCCCTTACCATAGCCAGTAGGAAGAAAATTGTTTATATAAAAAAAAAACTTCAATTATTGCCCTAATTCAAATCAAATCAAATTTTAAAATATACTTATCATAATCATATATATCCAAATCATAGTGGAATTAGGATAATATATGGTTGATAAACAAATTTAATATATTCCAAAATCAGCCGGGAGCACAGATCTTGAGGCGATCTAAAATATCCAAATCTCAAGATCAGCTGAGAGCACATATCTCAAGATGATCTAATCCTCAAGATCATCCAAGAGCGCATATCTCGAGGCGATCTACAATATTCAAAATCTCAGGATCAGCAGAGAGCACTGATCTCGAGGCGATCTAAAATATCCAAATCTCAAGATCAACCTAGAGCACAGATCTTGAGGTGATCTAAAATATTCAAAATTCCAGGATCAACCAAGAACACATATCTCGAGGCGATCCAAAATATCCACATCCCAAGATTAGCCAAGAGCACAAATCTCAAGGCAATTTAAAATATTCAAATCTCAAGATTTGAATATTGAGGAGTGTCAGCGCTGGCTTCTCAAGATTTAGTGGACTACGCTGAGGACTGTAATGATTCTCTTCCAAGCGCTGTAAGCTTTCAAAGTCATCGTTTATTGAGGAGTGCCAGCGCTGGGCTCTTCATTCCATGATGCTTACCGGTGATGTGTCTAGGGAGTTTGGTGTGGTGGTAGAGTCGGCTGTGATACTGTCACTATGAGGGTTTTATGTGGTGTTCGCATACTGTTGTTGCTCGCGTGGAGAGATCACGATCTAATTGTTGTATTGATCCTTGGGTGCATTCCTGGAAACCATCACTAATGTCGAAAGTCGCAGCTTTTGAAGGAAGTACTGGCTAGATGTTAATGGAGATCCGAGGTTGATGATTTAGAATCCGGATGATCGCCAGAAAGGAGTTCATGGTGAGAGAGAAATAAATAGTACGTGGGAAAAAGAAGACTCCTGGGACCTCTACCAAGAAGGAAACAAGTGATGATGGTAAAACTACTGCTGCTGCGGAGGAAACTAAGAAGAGCAACCACGTTCTCAAGAAGCTAGAAAAACATCAGGCTACTTGCTTGCACCTCATCCTGCCCCGGCCAATGTGGTAAAGCTAATGGATGCATAATAGAAGGAAAATAGAATAAATTTTATATGAAGAAGAGCCAAAGAAATTAGGGTTGAACGAGCTTGTCATACAAGATGCCAAGCAGATCATGAGGACTAAGTTCGCTGGGCTGCATAACCATCTTGTCACTCTCAATCACAAGTAGTCACTGCTCCTTAATACCCTCTGGAAATTAAAGACAAGAAAGGTTTAGATGGAGAATACCCTTGTTGATGAGAGCAAAAGATGCTTATGCACATGATGGGTTAAAGGGGATGGAACCTGTATTTTATTCACGTGTTGCATGGAGATGTGTCTGGCATCTTATTCAGAATGGCTTGATTCATGGATAGGAGTTGGAAGCAAAGCTCAGAAATTGTGCTCGGGTGATAGAACTCAGATGGTTGGAGTGATTAACAATGAGCATATTGTTCATAAAGGAATACTATCTTGGATCTAATAACTCAAGTTAAAAGGCAATAAATTACTGAATAAAAAAATAATAACAAAAAAATGACTTAATTGCTCATTGTGCTGGCAATGAAAGCAAGGACTTTTAATGATATGAAAAATATCTTCATATACATCCATATGGATCGGGATACGGTTGCAATGCTTCAATTTTCGCTTCGTACTATGAAGAATGCTAGCTTAATTGAACATATTCATGTATAAGATGCAGATTATAACCCCAAGAAGCAGTTTATGATTGTGAAGGATGATTCTAGAATACATTTATGGGATCTCCAGGGCATGCGCATTGGACGTGGGCTATTCATTACAACAAGTTGCCTCTAACTTACTCCAAGCAAATGATGATCATATCTGAGCCGTATATTCCTCACTTTAACTCCTTTAGTTCAGTTGCCTCAAACTTACTCCAATCAAATGATGATCAGATCTGAGCCGTTCATTTCTCACTTTAACTCCTTTACTTCAGCTACCTCGAACTTACTCCAATTAAATGATGATCAGATCTGAGTTGTTCATTCCTCACCTTAACTCCTTTGCTTCAACTGCCTCGAACTAACTCTCTACTCTTGATGATCATATCTCTACCATTGATTCTACAACATTCATATCTCCAAGCTTCTCTCTCTTACACTGCCTCAAACTTAAAACATTATTGCTTGATGATGAAATCACAGCCCTCCAATCAAATTAACACTTATCTCATGATAATCAAATTTGAACCATTCATCCCATATTGCCTCAAACTTAAGCCATTCTTGCTTGATGATGAAATCATGGCCCTCCAATTAAATTAACACTTACCTTTTGATGATCAAATTTGAATCATTCACTACCAATAGGACTAAGAAGCAGTCACCACAAGTTTTCTCCCATGAGGAAATTTTACTCAAGCCCTTGATCGGAGGTTCGCAAGATTTTAATCTGGGATAATTAATAATAGAGGCTTTCCTCTATTAGGAATGGAAGAGTCCACAAAAATAAAATAAATAACATTTGTAATTCAATAAATCGCATGGAATCTCTTCACCAACACGACGCCAAGGCGCGTATTTTCGATCCCACAAAAACTTCCTTTCTCCAACGAGCTTGAGGAGATTTCATGTCTATGTCCTATGTCTATGATAGTTAATCAAAATATTAATATGGTGTTATAGTTAGAGATATTCCGATTGGTTTTCTTTGGCCCTAAAAGCACTAATAATGAGAAAAAAAAAAGCTCTACAAAAATATAGTAAAAATAAGTTCTTTAAAAAGCCTTTCTAGAGAAGTATTTTAGATGGTTTTTTTTTTCAGTATGAAAGCATAAATAGCTTAACTTACTCAACGAAGTATTTATAAATAATTCCATTAGAGCATGTTTGGATTCACTTTTTTTTTTTTTGATAAATATGGACAAGCAATGCACGAGGGACGCGCACAAGCATGGAGTATATGCGCACGCTAAGCAACACTTGTACCCTCACCTTACGCGAGCTGAAATTCAAACTCATCTCCTCGACAAAATACATATACCTTACACAAGAGACCTGGTGCCACTAGACCAAGAAGTTGTTAACATATTCATTTATTTTTTTGACCAAATCATTTTTGTGAAAATTAAGCATTTCTGGATTCTAATATTCATATTTAGATTCAATTATGAAGAAAAGCAAAAAAGAAAAAAAATCAGTTCTAATGGTTTTTAAAGAACACATATTTAGATGTTTATAAAAAACATTTAGCATAGCGTTTTGTTTTGTTTTATTTTGTTTCTTTCCATGGACAAACTACTCTCTTTAGCCTTTGTTTTTTTATCACATACGTGGAGTCAATACCTCAACGCACATGTGCCCTCAATTTGTGTGAGTTGAGATTCAAACCTGCTTTTCTGACATAAGTGAAACACCTTACACAGGGGGACTCTGTAATAACAAACCAAGAGATAGTTGGTGCTTTAACTATTATAAAAAAGAGTTAATCTCTCAACTTCTTATTTGATAGGGAGGGAGTTATCATCCTTCTATTGCGAAAATCATGCATTTAACATAAATTAAACACTTACAAATTACAAGAAAACACTTCCAAAATAAATAAATAAATAAGTTAAGCACTTTTCCCATACCTGAGGCCCTCTATCAAACTTAAAAAAAGCTATTTTTTATAAGATATCCAAAATGAGTATTTACCACTACATTGCTTCAATCAAATTTTTAAATAATTCTCAATACATGATTAATAAATGAATAATAAGTGATCAACATAATTGCGGCATTATATCATAAATGAATCAATAACATTATCATATGAAAGATGAATACCTCATATCTAAATCTATTTAATAGTGTCGTATTAGTCATGTGCCACGATACATTATTTTTTAAAACAAATCAGGATAGAACAAGTATTATTAAAGGGGGGGAGGGGGGGAGTTATGTGCCACGATACATTATTTTTTAAAACAAATCAGGTCAGAACAAGTATTATTAAAGGAAAGGGGAGAGGGGGGGTTCAAAGGGGGGCTAGAGCACCCCCTTGGCCCCAGTCAGTCAAATATATATATATGGAGGCTAACTAAAGGGGGGATGCATCCCCTAGCTTTTACTCTCTCATTTTTATTTTTAATTTTTTTGAAATGCTAACCTTTTTCCAAATTAACACTATAGCCTGTTTGGATGGCCCTAAATTCCATAGGAATAGTATTTATTCCTATGGAATCCAGTATTATATAGGAAATTGTAAATTTGGGTGTTTGGACATTGTTTTCATAGGGTAAAATTACTATAGAAACGCAGGATTCCATAGTAATTTTTTTGAAGGGGTGAGAACCAAAATATTTTGTTCCTTTGTTTTTCAGGCTGGGGGTTGGGGGTTGCCATCTTGAGCTTGCGGGTTGGAGAAAGGAAAAGGGGAGGCCGTTTGGGCTTGACGGCATGCCTCTGGTCCGGTCATGACGCCTCCGGTGACAACGCCAGCGCCTTCGCCTCCATCTCTCCCTCTCCTCTCTTCTCCCCTGTTTAGATCTCGACGAGGACGTACCGTGGCCATTGAAGAAGGAGGCCACTGAAGAAGAAGGGTTTCAAGAAGGCCTTTCATCAGCCTTACAAAAGCTCCTTCTCACTTTGAGCGAGTACTTCCGGTCAAACTCGCCTTGACAGAGTGATCGATCTTGAGGCTAACTGAATACGATTTCTAATCTCTCTCTTCGTTTCAGGTATACGTCTCTCTTCATGCTCTTCAAAGAATTTTTACAGTAACCATTGGTTTGCATGACATTTTTGGATCATCAATTTGTGGTAATGCTCCGTCTACAGTCTTGGCCACCACAATAGGTATATTATATATGCATATGAGAAGCTTTATTGCTTTGTGAGGACATAGCATGTGCAGTTGTCAATCCATATTCAATTTTTACAACGGATGATGCTTCACCATGATCTTCTAGCCACAAAAGTAGTGTCTGGGCCAAAATTGATTTATGACCCAAGTTTTTTTTAATATCATAGTTAACATGAACTTTCATTTTTGCTGGTAAGTGATGAGAAACTGTTTGTTTTTTGGCAATGTAGCACCAGATTAGAAAGCTAGCATTTGTTCTTTTTTTATATAAGATGTATGTAGATCACAACACACTTTTTTTAACACCTTTTGAAACTTCAACTTTTCCTTAAAATATATGAAGCATCTCATTTATGCATCTATTTTACCAGGCTATTCGTTCGCAATCATCTAACAAGTCCTTGGTACTACTAGATGAAGTAAGTTATCTTCTGTATAAGATTGTCATATTAGTAACCTTGTAATTGATATTTTGAATTTTCTGTCTTATCTATTTAATCTCATGATCATGCATGATAGCATGATGTTCCATAAAGGAATTCACAAGCTATTTTTCAATTGATTTATACTTTCATGTCATTTTCAACAGTCTTTTATATGTATGTGTGTGTGTGTGTGTGTGTGTGTGTGTGTGTATTAATGGGCAGTCAGTAAGTCAAGGTAGAAATTTTTTCATTTCATAAAAGCCTATTGATAACTTAAATTCATCATTCTATGACACTCTATGAAGCTATTTTTGATAGGTGTATTACTTCTCACATAAGTTTATAAGTTCGTTTTCAAATGTGAGTGGCCATGGCTAAAGATGCTGCATGCAAGAGAGTGTAATCTTAGTGTTACCTGTGCATCTATGGTGCTTATGCATTATATATATATATTGATGGGTGTTCTGTCCTGTATTTGAGGGCAGATAATAATTGGAGTCATTAAATTTGAGGCAAGATATATATATACTGATGGGTGTTTTGTCTTTGGATGTTGTTGTTGTTCACCTGGTCACAAATTAAATTTAACAATATGTTAGTCCATGCAATTGTTGCAGATAAATGTTTTGCTGCATCTGTTTTGAGTGGAAATTTTTACCTTTTTTGTTTCGATTCTCTTCATTCTGATCAATATGTTAGTCCAATATTTTTTTCTGAATTAACGCATTGGAATTAAGCTTTGTAAAATCATTTGTATTTTTACTTTGAATCATGCTTGAGTTTTGTTCATCGAATCGAATAGAAAGCACTCTCTTAGTCCCGCCACTTACAGTAACACTAGTCTTTTTGGTCATTTGGAGATCAAGCCAAATAGCCATGTTGCAGTAACACTTCAGCACTTTTCAACAATATTAGTTGAACCCAACTAGACAATGTCATTATAACAACCATCAAATACCAGTGCCATGTTATTTCATTAGATGAAATATATATATATATATATATATATGTGTGTGTGTGTGTGTGTGTGTGTGTGTGTGTGTGTGTGTGTGTGTGTGAATCACAGTAAATAAGTATTAAAAAATCATCATGCATGCAATTTGAGTGCACATGTGGTCCACCAACAAGAGTCATTAATTATCAATGCACTACAGCAAATCATAAAGATGGATCAATAGGAATTGATTTGATTTGATTAAACTACAATATAAAAATTAAGGGCCTATGGATGATTCCATTTGGCAATTCTCATCTACATTGTCACCCACTTTCCCCTGTAACAACAACATATGGATAGTTTTATTTTTATTTTTATTTTGTTTTGTTTTTTCAAGATATTTTATTTGACTTTGCTCACCAAATTCTTATCCTATTTATTGCTTTGTATAGATGGCAAATCAAGAGAAGACCGACACAAGGGCCAAATGGAATGAAAATCACAGGGCTCATCTAGTGAAATTATTAGGTGATTATAATGTTCCCATGTATCGCTCACAAAATGGATGGACTAGAAAGGCATGGAATAGAATATTGCATGACATAGTAACGAGATTCCCTAATTTAAAATGCATTGTTGTACAAGTTAAAGCATTGAAGCAAGAGTTAAAAAAAGTTTACAAGCTTCTGAAGGGGTTTACCGAACTGAGTGGCTTTGGATGGGATAATGAAAAAAATATGGTAGAAGCTACTGAAGAAGTTTGGGCACCACTACTTGAGGTATATATTTTTCTTACATAATTTACAAACTTTATGCAATAGTTTATTTTAATCATTTTCATGAAATTATGCAGAGAGATAAAAAAACAAGAAGATGGCATCAAAAACCCTTTCTGTATTTCACAGCATTGCTGGAGATTTATGAGGGTAGAAAAGTGTTGCTTACTAATGTTTGATTTAAGGATTTCTAATAATTTTGCTAATCATTTGTACATTTATTACACAGGGAGATATGCAAAAGGAAGACGCTCTCGTGATGTGGATTATTATTCAAACGTGTCAATGGACACTCCATCTCCAACCATTCCGGCTCCAAATGATCCCATCAAATCATTGTCTACACCCAAAATAGAGACAGAGGATCATGATTTTGTACAAGTGGAACCTCCATGCAGTCAACCATATATTTCACAACCACAAAGTTCATGTAGTGCAAGACGACAAAGCGTAGGTGATGATATGCCAAGAAGGAAAAAGGACCGAAAGCGAAAAAAATATTCAAGAGGCATTTTTAGAAAAATATATGGATATGCGTCGAGCTGAGAATGATAGATATATTGATGCTATGAAAATGAACAAGGTAGATGAGAAGTACACCATAGGAGAATGCATAGCAGCATTTAATATGGTGTGCGATCAATTTTCAGATGATGATTTTGTTAAAGCTACAACATTATTTAAAGACAAGGATAATCGTGAAATCTTTTTGAGTCTCAAGGAAGATCGGAAAGTGTTGTGGCTTCGACAAATGATTAATTAAAAACAATGTTATGTTATATTCTTTTTATATTTACTTACATGCAATTTATGTTTGAGGATGTTATTATTGTCACTATTACTAGACTCTTTTGTATAAGACGTTATGTTTATGAGATCTACTTATCTATTTTAGATACACTTGTTTATTTGCGGGAATGGTTTTTGAATTATTTGCGGATAGTCTATTACTTAATAACAAAAAAACAAGGCAACATTAATAATCTCAAGACATGGCAACATTCTATTGCTTAACAAGAAAGCAAAGCAACATTGATAATCTTACACATCATTTATATTACATTTCTACGATAGTTACAGTAATCATTCCACATTTGCATTGCTATTTCATCTTGTTTGCTAGCACTTGCAATACGTTCAGAGTTCATTGTATTGACATCATTTTCATATGTATCATCTCCATTTGGGACGTTAACTTCGTCAGCTTCATTACTGATTTTCTCAATTTCATCCGTGCCATTGTGTATCCATATGAAATTATGCAAGACACATGCAGCAATTACTATATCAGTTTGAGAATCTATTGGATGAAAAGTTGCAACTTTAAGTATAGCAAATCTCATTTTCAAGACACCAATAATGCGTTTAATATGATTCCTCAATGAAGCATGTCTCGAATTAAATAGTTCTTTGTAATTGCTTAGTCTACATCCTGCCCGTCCTTGCTCCTGTAAGTGATAACACACACCCTAGTATAGAGCAATAAAATGTGTAGTATTTGCATATCCTGCATCTACTAGGTAATATTTATTGGCGGGACATGGAAGCCTTGGTCGATTGAATGTTGAAGTACTCTAGCATCAGAAGCAGAACCTTCCCAACCAGCTCGAACATATACAAAACATAGGTTAAAATCACAAGCGACCATAACGTTCTGGGACAATGTTTGTTTCCTATTTCTATAAGGATCTTGCAAGGCCAGAGAAATAGTTATTGGAATATGTGTTCCATCAAAAGCACCAATACAATCCTAAAACAATAAATCCATAACATTGGGTAAGAATAAAAATTAAAAAAACATAAATAATAAATAAAAAGACAGTATCAAGATATCTAACCTTGAAATATGGGGAAAAAAGTCTATTATTCTGGATAACGTGTGAGGTTGTTGTTGGTGGCAATTCTATATATGTACTAGCAAGAGTAGTAATAGCTTGAAGCACATTACCAAAATAACGGTTAACCGTTTCTGCCAAATGTTGAAAGCGCTCTTGCACGTCACGGTTACTAGCGTTGTGCACAAGAGTGTAAATAAACATTGCTAGTTGTTCCTCGATTGTAATTCTTTTCGAGTTGCGAAGAAGAGATCTTTCCCTTAAACAATTAGCAAGTGCTTCAAATATACGAGGCTCCATACGAAATTCACGCTTACAGCGTGCCTCATGACCTTGAAGAATTTTTTGTACATATGCAGCACATGTTAATAATGATGTATGACAAGGCTTAGTTTCAGAACTTACAGGAAATAAACTTGGTAAAATGGTGAACATGAATTCGTCATCATCTTAATTAATCTTTCTCCACTGATCCAGATCCATATTGAAACAAAAGACTTTGAGACGAAAAAATTTGAACTGAAGAGAGATAAGTTTACAAATTGCATAAGAGTGTTGGCTTTTAATAGAAAGAAATTATTAACGGCTAGTTTTAAAAAACTCAAACAGCTAGTTTTTCAAAAACTCCAACGGCTACTTTTTTTTAAAATCTCTAACGGCTACTTTCATTTTCAAAATAAAAAATTCCTATGGAAAAATTCATGCGCACATCCAAACACTGATTCTGTAGGAATTTTCCCTATAGTAAATTCCATAGGAATCATTTCTAAATCCTATGGAATAAAATTCCTACAGAAAAATTTACTATGCATCCAAACAAACCCTAAAAGATAATATTTTGAAAAAAAAATTACACAAATTTTATTATTTGACCTATCGATATTTTACAAATTAGTTTGTATAATTGATATTGTATAAAAAAAAATATTATTAAAATTTATTATTTGACCCTATGAAGTTTGTAAACTATGATATAACATATAAAAAATATTTTTAACAAAAATTTTATAAAAATATATTGTTTCTTTATTTGACTTTTACAATTGATAGCTACTAAAAAATTTATGACTATATCTCTATAGCCCTTATTATTATTTTTTTTAAAAAACAAGTGGATTGATCTGTAGCTCCTTTTTTTCTCACCCGGCCTTTTAATTAAGGTCAACCAGATAAAAATGATGAATCACAAATCAAATTTTAATATTTTTTAGACTTCAACGGATTGTGGGTTCATGACTTCCATTAGGGGCAAGCCCCTAATGTTAATTACCTTGAACATTATCGCAGGAACCTCCAATTAAAAAAATAAGTGTAAACAAGGAAACAAATTCTGACAAATAAATTTTATTCATTTCAATAAACATGAATTCATAGACTTCATTGAAAGTATAAAAAGTTTGAAATTTAATCATCTTGGCACAACAATGATTGTAGCCTTTTATCTCCTTCTGACTATTTCGCTGAAAAGCGCGATTTGACTTTTGTTGACTTTTGGTCTTCATCAACGGTTGAAATATGCATCTTGAACATGATTTAGAAACTTGTGAACTTGTGTCTTGGATATTTGAATTTGCATCTTGGACTTGATTTGGAACTTGATTTGACTTTTCATAAGCTTCGGCTTTCATACTTGTGAAGCTTTTTTGCAACTTGTAAACTCTTCAACCCTTTAGCTTTGAGATTGTTAAGCTCATTTGTTGATTTATTTAAAATTTGAGTCTTGGATATTTTGAGTTTGCATGTTAGACATGATTTGGATTTCAAGCTCTTGATTCTCTATATTGAGGGATCACAAACTTAACTTGGCTTTCTATAAGCTTCGGTTGTCTTGCTTGTGAAATCTTTTGCAACTTGTGAACTCTTTAACGCTTTAGCTTTGAGGTTGTTGAGCTCATTAATTAATTTGTTGATTCATTTGAAACTTGGATCTTAGGCGATTGAATTTGCATCTTAGATTTTGATTTGGGTTTCGAGTTATAAATTCTCTATGTCAATGAATCGCAAACTTCATTTTTTACATGATTTAACTTTTAAAAAGCTCCGGCTTTCATGCTTGTGAAGCTTCCTTCAGGTCTTGACTTGTGAAACTCTTTAAGTCTTTGACTTCTGATGTCTTGAGACTACTGAGTTCAATTGTCGAACAAGTTAATTTTTTTTTTATGTCTTGACTTGTGAAACTCTTTGTGCCTTGACTTTTGATGTCTTGAGACTACTGAGTTCATTTATTGATTTATTTGATTTCTCTTTCCTTTTTTTTTAGTCTTGACTTGTGAAACTCTGTGAGTCTTGACTTCTAATGTCTTGAGACTGCTAAGTTCATTTATTGATTTATTTGATTTCTCTTTTCTTTTTTTTTTTTTAGTCTTGACTTGTGAAACTCTTTTAGTCTTGACTTTTGATGTCTTAAGACTGGCAAGTTCATTCATCATTGATTTGATTTTTTCATGCTTTGAGCTTTAACTTTCACATCATCAAGGTGTGACTTTTTGTGTGATAGTTTTAGCTCACTTAGTTTTGGATTGGATTTCAAGTTGTAGTCTTGAACCTGATCTTTTTTAATTTTGGCATTTGAGAACTTCTGCATTTGATGCTTGTGGAGACCTTATGTCTTCATCAACCCTTTCAACTTGTGTGACTATCAAGAGGCAATGGGAAGGTTCTCTCAAAGAGAGCAGTCGCCATGCATTGGGCATCACAGCTAGTTTCAAGAGGGTCTTTAAAAGTCTTCAATAGCCCATTCGTTTCTGTGACTATCAAGAGGCAATAGAGAGGCCCTCTCAAGGAGAGCAGTCGCCATGCATTGGACATTACAGCTAGCTTCAAGAGGGTCTTTAAGAGTCTTCAATAGCCCATTCGTTTCTGTGACTATCAAGAGGCAATAGAGAGACCCTCTCAAGGAGAGCAGTTACCATGCATTGGACATCACAACTACCTTCAAGAGGGTCGTTAAGAGTCTTCAATAGCCATTTACTTCAGTGACTATCAAGAGACAATGGAGAGGCCCTTTCAAGGAGAGCAGTCACCATCCATTGGACATTACAGTAAGCTTAAGGGAGTTTTGTGAAATTATCAAAATACCCCTCATCTTTACTAAAACCCTTTTTTCTCCCCTTTTTGCATTTAAACCCTCTAACTTTTCATTATTTTTTTTGACATTTTATCAAATTTTGCAAATAAAAACCCAAACTTTCACATTTTCATATTTTCATGGCTTTTGTAGTTAAACCCTCGAGCTATCATATTTTTCACACATTTTCACAATTTTGCATATATGTCCACAAATATATTTTTAATGTGAACCAAGAGAGAGAACTTCAATACAATGCATGGTGTGAGTACATTAAGTATATTAATTTTGGTACATGTTTGCAAACTAGCATAACCAAGAAGAAGAAAGGATGCATATGGGCATAGCATGATAGATGAAGCACGCTTGATTTCTTAATCAAAAGATGCATGCATACTATAGTTCATCAAAGAAAAGGGTGCATGATATTGCATTGAACATGCAAAAATATAGTTGTCATATATGAGTGGAACCCATCATAAAAGAGATGCACATGGGTTGATAAAGATTTTCTTTAAGAAAATTCCAAGCATTATTTTTTTATTTTTTTTTATTTTTTTTATTTTTTTATTTTTATTTTTTGCATGGGATTGTTAACCAGAATATATATAAGGGCATGCATGGATTTTTTTTTTTTATATATAGAACTTCATAAGAGCAGCTACCTCCATGAAGCCATAGCCACTTGATGAATCTCGTAAGGCATGCCTTAGGGTCTCGAGCATTATTTGGCTTGTTGTGGGTGAAGCAATTAGAGTTGAAGGATTATCGCCGGACTCCAACGACTCTTAGTTAACTTCCTATGTTCTTCCAAGTGGTGACGGCGGCAATAGCCACATATCGTCACCACCACGCTATCCTTCTTCTCATCCTTAACTTTCTCTCACTTTTTTTCGTGATCACGTTCTGAGGGAGAGAAAACACATATATGAGAGCATATATACTTACAGGGCATGCTTGATTGTCTTAAAGAAAGTTACAGTGTTCATGTATGCATAGCTTTAGAATTACCTTGCATGCCTTTTTCTAAATCTCTTCTAGGATAAAATTTATACTTCTGCTATGGAGATAAATCTTAATGCCTCATTGGCGAACTTTGGACTAAATTCGGACCTCATCATTGGTAGTTCTCCGGTGAATCTTCTCCTATAATCTTCTTCTTCCTGTTCTTCTTCTTCTTCTCCATTGGAGGGTTCTGGTGGGCTTGCACTTGGAGATGAAAAGAATGATAGTGTTTGGCGTGGCTTGTGCGGTAATCTTCTTCGCATAGACGAAGACCTCATCGTCATCCACATTGTAGAGGGGGCGAATATGATCCATGCATCGTCATCCACATCGTGGAGGGAATGGATATGATCCATGATGGAGCTAGCGGAAGCCTTTACCGACATTGCCAATGCTAGCCTCATCCTTGGTGCGTATTATGGCGGCATGGATACGACGGAGGGCCTCGATGCGGTTGCTGCAGCTATAATAGAAGATATGTTTCTTGATGTGGTGTTCATCATCAACAAGGAGTTAACACCGGAGGGAGAACGGGTGCCGAGTATGGAATCACGGCCGGTGATAGAGAGTTGTGGTGGTGGTCTTGAAGAGCTTGTTACTGACATTGGGACAGACTCGATTAGAAGGGGAACCCCATGGATGGAGCTTCACCCAAACAGAGCTTCAGTTGAAAAAGGAAGAGAATTTAAAAAAACTCCAAAGGATACCCCCCCTCTCTACATTCATACATGATTCTCTTCTAAACAAATAACAAAGAGACCGGGACCCTCTTGCCATGGTTCTACTCTCAAAAAAAGCAAAGGGACTGGCCCACCATGCAAGAAGAATCACATGGTCCCCATTCATCCTTTTTCTCCCTAGGTTGTTAGGCTTTATTTATTTATTTTTTAACAAAAATTTTGATTTTTTTTTTCAGTTTAATTCTGTTCCCAATATCTGGGATTTAAAAATTTAAATTCTTTATCTCAGATTTTAATCCTTATCTCATTCGGTGTATATCTCTCCTTTTTTTAATTTATTTATCATTATCCAATCGATTTTTTATTTAAATTTAATTTAATTTAATGTTTTTCTTCTCTCTTTTTTTTTAAATCCAAGCATGTCCAAACAGGGATAATTATCCATCAAATTTTATTTAAACTTAGACTTAATTTCCTTTTCTTGATCGGAGTAGATATAAGATTGAAATTTTATTCAAATTAAAATTCCCCTCTTTTTTTCTATATAAACATGGTCAAACGGTCATGACATATAATATATATATTGAATTTTTTTAGAGAGAACCTCTAAAATTTTGTTTTAGTGCTTTGAGTCAAGCACCTCCTTAACTTTCATCCTATTTCGGTCACTGATTATTTAACATTTTATGATATCATAAAAGGGTTCGGTGGGTTGAAATATTATTGAGGCATGAATATAATTACAATATCAAACATAAATCTATTTAATTAACTGTCATGTTTTATCATATATCATTTTTTTAAAAGGTGGACAAACCACTGAAGTTATGGACATGCATGCACGAATCCTAGAGAACTAAGCTTTACCAATGAGAGCCACGCTCAATCACCACTCGCCCTCACTCTTTAGGAGAGCGAGGAGTCAAACTCACATCTTACCCTAATGAAGGAAACCTGATATGGGATGGCAATCCCCCCTCCCCCCGGTGTTTTCACTCCAATTTGCCTCGATCAGGACCTTTTTAAAAAAAAGGTGAGGCGGGGTAGGTTTTTATCTTTTGAAAAATAGGAAAGGGGCAGTTTTGGTGAACACCTACTTCAAAACCGCCCCATCCCATCCCCATTAAGCAAATTATGTAATTAACCTTATATATAATTTCATCACCAAGCCATCATTTTTTACTTTTTCTCCCTACTCTTATAAATATAAGATTAATTCTAATTTATATATATATAAATATTTAATATATAAATAAATATAAATTAAAAAAAGTAACATATAAAAATTTAAAAATAAAACCTAACAGATCTAATGTTTCCACTTTCCAGGCCTTTCCCAACCTTTCCATTTTCTTTTCACCGTTCACCATATTCTCTCTTCCTCTCTCTTTTCTCTTTCCAATATAAACCTAGCCGTCGGCTATCACAATTGGAGTAGAGGTGGAGGGACGCCACGATGACAAGCATCTTTTAAAAGTTACATGCTTTCGTTCACACCCCTATATGACCACTTCAATTTGGGATTTAGGGTTTCTCATTTATTTAATTCAAGATGAGATATGTTTAGCAAGAAATTGTTATGCTTGGTTTGGATTCTTTGGAATCAAAAGGCTTGATTTTGTTATTAGTATGTTATAATTTATTTATTTTCTCTCTATTATAAATATCTTATAATATTCATGCTAACATATATTTTTCATCTTGTTCTTATAGGATTGATGAGTTAAGCATTTTCTATTTAAAGGAGCAAGTTAGATTCCAAGAAAGATTTTAGAAGATACTTTATTATGCTTTGAAGTACATTTCTTATAGTTTTGGTCCTTCATGTTGATTATTGGGCTTCCAAATGGTTCTTTTATTGTGCTTTTATGTTGTTGAACCTATAAACTAGAGTTTTCATATTTTAAGGTGATATTTTATCTCTAATGAAAAGAATGCATGTTGAAGGAATGGTATGTTAAAAGTTTATATTCATAAGAATGCTAGGTTTGAAAAAATTAGCGGGGTGGAACTGGGTGGGGCGGCAATAGTAGAAGCTTGCCCCACCCCATTGCCATCCCTAAACCAGATGCCACTGAGATATGAGCTCTTTAGCCATAAGCTCTAATTATAAAACAAATCAATCTTTTTCTAAAACCTCTCAAAAGAGTATTGTAAGTCCTCATTTATTGATCTTCATTAAGGGGTTGTTTGGTTGCATGTAAGAGATGTAAGTGGTTGTAAAGTAAATGATTTTACATGTATAAGTATGTTTGATTTGCTGTAAGTTATCACTTACATGTAAAACAAAATACATCATCATAGCCTTTTGCTGTAATTTGACTTAAAGCAAAGATTACAATTACCAAATTCACAACTTCAATTTTCCCAACTACTTCCCAACTCTCTCAAACCACACCAATATCAGACTGCTTCTCCGTCGACCATAGCTCGGGTGAGGCTCCGTCAACCACAGCTCCGGTGAGCAACCGCACAATATCAACATCATCATCTTCTTCGTGTGAGATGACGTCAATCGATGATGAGTTGTCGATGGAGAGGGCATTCGATAGCCAGCAACTGTGTTAGCGATGGTGGTAAGCTTCTTCCTCTCCATGATGTTCAGCATGATCGTGATGAAGCTCAATCTCACCATTGGAATCATCTCCTCCATCAACGTCATTGACCTCCTCAGTTTCTTCTTCCTCCTCAAAACCTAGGCCAAGATCCTTCACAAATTGAGGATGTTGAAGTAGCTCTTCACCAACGAGGAGAACACCGTCATCCAGACTTGCATTGTTGCCGGCTCCAGCATTCCCTTCAATCTTTCCTCTATCCTTCCGATCACCATGGATTTTCCCCTTTCATTTATTTATTTATTTTTTAGTGATGCTAATTTTTCAATACATATATATTGGGCTGATGTATTACAGTTTATTTTGTATTTTTTTTCTCTTATTAAATTTTAAATTAAAAATATTGGATTAATTAATTTTAAATTAGTATTAATCATAAATAATGAGATTTAAAGTAATTAGTTTTTAGTGATAAAATTGAAGCATAGTATATAATTAAATTTTATAAATAATATTAAATAACTAGTGTTAATAATATATGATAGGGGTAATCTTACCATTTCACTTACATGGTAATTATACCCCTCAATTTACATCAAACCAAACAAAGGAAAAACAAATATAGCATTTCAATTTACAACAAACCAAACAACTATGATATAAGTTAAAATACAGTATTTTCACTTACACTGCAATTTCACTTACATGTAAATTCAGTTACAGACAACCAAACAACCCCTAATAGAATAAAGATATCATCAATCCATCTAGCTTGTTTAAATAATCTTAACTTAGATTTACATCATAAATCAGTTTTCTAAGTGTTTTTAATAAAATTGACCAAATTATATATATACATAATAAATGAGATAAAAAAATATCTTTTTTTTTTAATAAATTTGAATAATAAGTTGTAGATTTTTAAAGATTAATTAATGTTATCAAGCCAAAATCAAAAATCAAACCTGATCTTCATTAAACAAAGGTCACTTGTTGTCTATTTGTCAAAATAAAAAAAAAATTGTAGGTTATCAAATTATTATAGCTGTTTGTGAGTAATTCGAGATAGATATGGCTTTTTAATTTTGATCAAACTACTTTTTAATAATAAAATTAAATTTTCAAATTTATCTAGATAAAATTTGATAGTGAGAATCATATATACTTAACTAGATTTATATCAAAACATTAAAAAAATATATATCATATATAAAATAGGTTTTTTTTAAATGTTCGTTTGTATTTTTTTCTTTCTCATAATGTATGTTTGACAAAATACATAATTCCACATATTTATTTTGAAGCTGTTGATTTATTTATTTATTTATTTATTTGATTTAATGAACATGTTTTTCTTTCAAATTTGTGCTTATTCGCAAAACTAAATATAAGGTTTGAGAATAGTGGTATATCTTTTAATAAGGAGGGATCAATGTCTTTTCTTCACCTCCAACTTTAATCATAGTTATAAAATATTAAATTTGATATGATACTAATTACCAAGAAGGATTCAGCAGTTTAGTTCGGTCCAATTATAAAAACTTAGGTCATTTAAATAAACACTCGCTGAGAGAGACCAACTCTCTTATAAGGCTCTAAGTATTTAATCTAAACTGATTTAAATTCCGTAGTTTATAGAAAACTGGTTAGTCATAGACCAAATGATATTTTTTTTCCTTATAACTCCCAAAAAAGAAGAAAAAAAAATCCATCTCTAATATCATTTTCAAACTTGCTCAGTTTCTATTTTAAGTCAAAAGATAAATAAATCGACATATCCCATTGCACTGATTGGAAGCACTCAGTCGCCTTTTACTACCTACATTCCACAAAATTGTACACCACAAATAAGAGCTAATGAATATCATTTTCGTTAAAAATACTTGTTTAAATATTTATAATAATTTTTTTATAAATATTTAAATTAATTTTTAAAATTAATAGATATGAATTTCGGGAATTTAAAAAGACTCACGTTCGGAATTTATTTTAAGGTTAGCTTTTAAGCCCTATATCTCATTTTTATTGTTATAAAACGTAACTTATCAATATTTAAATAAAAAAACAATTTATGTCATAAAAATCAAGAAAAAAACCTCAATATTTACTAATATATATATAACAATAATTAAAATATTTTTAAATTGTAAAATTGTTTCTATCTATAATATTTTCCAAAGTATAAAAAAATTGAAAAAAAAAAAACTCCTTTTGCTGACGTGGAAAAAATCAATGGGTTGCACCAAGTGATTCCCTGTTAAGACGATGACAGCTCAATCCACTGCCATTTGTAAACCGTTAACGGCCAGTTAGAATTAAACCTGCCGTCAGCTTCTTCCGCTCCGATCGTTTACTCGAGCCCTAACCCTAACCCTAACCCTAACTCTAGCCCAAGCCCTAATATCAGAGCTCCAACGAAGAAGAGAATTCGAGGCAGCGATGGAGATGAATTCGAGCCATTCCACATACGATCGACGCTCGGTGCTGAGGAACAGAGCACCCCCCGTTCGATGGTTCAAAGAATGGTCCGCCTTCCGCCGGAGAACCGTATCATTTTGTCGATTTTCGCTTATTTTTGTGATTTTTTTTATGCGCGATGATCTCATGTGGGTTTTGGAATTGCTAGGGTTCCGCAGGATTTGGCGGCGACTGGTGGGAAATGCTCTCTTCTCAAGTGGGTCACAGGTAGTTTTCTTGACATTTCTGAAGATTTTGATTTGAAGAACGGGGCTTAAAAATTCTATCTTTGTGCTAATTTCAATTTTTCATGTTTTTTGGTGATCATTCAAGTGTTCTCAATTTCAATTTGGTGTGTTTTTTCTGTCAGTTTAGTGTAGGGTTTGGTTTTATTCTTCAAGTTCTGTTCTTTGTGGCAAGACTTTAGATTTTACTTGCAGAGTTTGTGGTTTTGTAACCCTAATGAACTTTTGGATGGAATTGGCACCATAACTGACTTCAGATAATTTTATTCCTTTTGTGAACTGTGAAATCATAATAACTTAAATTTAATCAATAATACTATTTGAGTGGTATAGTTAGTGGTTTGATCATCTTAATTTATTATAGCCTTTAATGGATGTAGAGTTGCTTTCTTTTCTGGTAGTTGATCAGGACAAACATTCCCTTTTTTTTTTTTTTTGTTCATTTGTTTCCTTTTTTTTTTTTTTTTTTTATGTATCTATTTATTTAACAGAGGATACACTGAAGGCTCTGAAAGAGAAGACTATGGAAGCTGAACAAAGAGATTTGGAACCTGAACCAACAACTGAAGTGCTTTTCCTTTGCAGCTATGAAGGCTGTGGGAAGACATTTATAGATGCAGGGGCTTTAAGGAAGCATGCTCATATCCATGGAGAGAGGCAATACATTTGCACTTATGAGGGTTGTGGAAGGGTAACAAGTGTTCTCTCTCAAAGCTGTTTCTTGTACATATGAAATAATCTATTAGTGTAGAGCAATTAAAATTTTCTAAAACAAGAGTTTGGATAAATGGAGTCTTGGGCGGGCACTCTGGCTTCATCATCTGTTTATGCATTTTTTGGTAATCCAATTAAATCTGTACTTATGCCTTTTCTTATTATAGTTTTATTCCTTTTCTGATTTTAGCAATCTTTAAGTTAGCATAATTTTTTGAAGTATCAAAAGGAACACTGTTTCCTTTAAATGTTTGTCATTAATGTTTTGGATTCCCCTATAACATAATATCTGAAATGAATGTTGCTTCCCATTAAAGCTGTCCTATCTTAGAGATGAAGCTGACAACTCTGTTGAGGTGGACTGAATTCTGATTTAAAAAAGAAATAAAACTAGTCAATCGAATTGCTCCCTATTCTAGCCTAGGCTATATATTCTTGTTTTGCTTTTCTTCAGCTGGCCCAGTTTTCAATCAACTAAGAAGAATTGTCTGATTGATATGTACAAATTGTTCTTTGTTTTTTTAATCAGATAATGAAGATGCTTTTTTTCTCTTTTGCAGAAATTCTTGGATAGTTCCAAGTTGAAAAGGCATTATCTCATTCACACAGGAGAGAGGGATTTTGTATGCCCTCATGAAGGCTGTGGTAAGGTAGTTAATATTTCCACTTTAAGCAAGTTCTTCTCTTAGTGATCTATCTATTATTATCACCTCTTGAATGTCTTGAGGTGAAGTGACTTAACTAGAGGAGTTAAAAACTTACCAAATCCAAAAGGTTGAACTTGTATTCCCAGAAAGTATCCAGTTTCTTGAGATTCCTTAACCATCTAAATTTCTTCCATGAGCTTGATTTTTTACTAGAAATAGGAATATTATATTACCAAGCTGATGGAACTTTTGTGTGAAAGTTAAGTTCTCATTAAAATTTTGATGCCATGAGATCTATATTAAAAATCTAAATGGCTTAATTACACATGAAGGTTTTTCTTCATTTGATCAAACCTAATGGGCTTATTTAAAAGTTGCAACTTTAAGTTGTTAAATGTATGGATGCCATGAATTTAGAATGATTAATATTGAAGGCAACATATGTTCATACTGGGCTTCTTACGGTGAATATTGTTAACATATGTTAAAATTTTCCCCCATGTCCATACTCAATTGAAGTTGACAGCTGCCATCTCTAGATTAGATATGGCTTAGATGTTTTGTATGTGACGTATGTCTGAAGAAATAATCAGCAGAGAGCCAACTTTATATTAAATCATTGTCTGACCGCAATTTGTAAAAAGGATATATATTTATTTTTCGGCATTTTTGTGATGTTACTCATGTATTTGACCTATAAATGTAGCCAGCATTTGATCTTGGTCTTTAATAATCACTTGCAAGATGTGAAATGCAGGCCTTCTCCTTGGACTTCAACTTAAGGGCACATATGAAAACACATTCATTAGAGAACTATCATGTTTGCCCACATAAAGAATGTGGAAAGAAATACACACATGAATGCAAATTAAGAACTCACATTAAGATGCAGCATGAAAAGGTACAATTCTCCCTCAAATTCTTGACTACTGTTGCCTGCTTGTTACACATGCTTCTTTTATATTGGAAATCATATTGTTTGGTTTTTAATGTCCTTTATGATTTAAATGATGATATTGCATTCCAACAGAACACAGCAACAGATGTAGCAAAACACACCCCTCCAGGAACTAAGATCCAGAGTACACCGAAGATCCCTGCATCAGCTTACGGGTCAGCTTCCTCTGATCGTCCGTATGTATGTCCTTATGAAGGCTGCGGCAAAGACTACATTCATGAGTACAAACTGAACCTTCACTTGAGGAGGGAGCATCCCGGCCATAATTCGGAAGAAAACGGCAAACATACTGCCGCTGCTGCCACAGCTGATCATGACATGGATGAGGCCAGTGATCAAGATGCATATCTCGCGAAACCCACCAGTGTCAAGAACTCAAAAAGAAAGCCATCTGCAGTACAGAAGGCGCTGCCAACAAAAGTTGCTAATCAGAGAGGCGCCATGACATCAACACCTCCTACGACGGCTGCGCCTGCCACTAAGAAACAATGGCCAAGTCAACCGATGTACGAGGAGGAGGATAGTGAGGAAACAGAAGAAGAACAAGATAATGGCGAGGAAGGGTGGAGGTATCACGAGGCCGTTGGCGATGATGAAGAGACTGAGGATGAAGATTGAAGTGCTCTACAGGGGCAAAACAATGGCAGGGCCTTTTTCTTAGTCTTTTTTTTTAATAGCTTTTGCTTAACTTTCATGGTTTTGTTTGGGTGTATAATGATGCTGATCATGATTTACTTTGCTTTGAGGGAAAATATGATACATAAATGAATGTGATTTTAGAGAAACTTGTTTGGAAGATAAAGATTGATAATGATGGAGAGATATTAGAGAAAAGCTTTGCAAATTGCACCATATTTGATACAAGAGCTTTTTTTAGCTGTTATCCCTCTGACTTGATGAAATCGTTCGCCGCCTCTTCGTTTTGCTGAAATAACCTTTTTTTTATATTTAAGCTAAAAGCATGAATTAATACACAAAAGTAAACAGGATTAATAAGCAAACTATGGTTTAATTACTAGGATTATGAACTAATTTTATATTAAAATTCGTACCTGCAATTGCATGGGAACAAATATAAAACAAGTAATTTTGGTTATTTTATAAATAAGAAATTTGGTATTTCTCGTAAGAAATACTTAAAAAAACACTTTAATACTTCAAAAACAAAAACATACTTTAGTTTATGAATTACATCTAAGTATCTAACTCAGTTTCAAGCAGAATCAGCGAGACAATAAAATCCACAATCAATAATCAGTTATCTCTTCACATTTTTTGCTGCTAAAGCATAATAACAAGCAGAAAAAAATACATCCAACGTTTTGCCAGTTTACAAAAACAATTACAAGTGAAAACCAATCTGCGTCCAACCACAAAATGGATACTAAAACATTGCAAGCTGACATTTTTCCAGGCATTATTGAAACTTGACAAAATAATTCAAACAAGTGAAAATGAACTGCAACAATTTAGATTTGCATCCCTGTGACAAAATCATGGAATTATGTCTATAATAACTCACAATTACAAGCAGAAATTCCAATAGATAAGAACTCAGTAATCAGCAATGAAATATGCATATAATCTAATTAATGTGTTTTTCAGCATTCTTAACCAATAAATTTTCAATGTCGACCAAATATAAAAAATATATACATTGTTCTTGACTTTATACATTATGGAAAGTCGGCCTTCTACCGGATACAACAAATACTTGCATGGCATTAATTGATTTTTCACTAATTCATCAAATGAGTTCCTGATATGTTATCATTAATTTCAAGAATGAAACAAATCATAAAGTTTCGGCATCAATCCCAGATAATCCATTTACTTTGAAAATCAGCTGAAAAAAACATAACTTGTAACAATAAAAAGGCAGTTAACTAAGAAATCAACCACAGAACCTGAAAGTCATGTATGCATAGTCCACACTCAAATTAGTGTCATGCAGGAACTATGCAAACATAAAAATCCATACAAACAAGGCAAAGAAATATTGTAAAGCAATATACACACAAGAACATATTTCCACGGAAATTTCTAGCTCGGACACAAGATAAAGAAATAAATCATCTCAATTGAGTAAGAAGCAATCCTCATCTCAGGACAAATAATTTTATCTGATATCATTATGAACTGACACATCCAAGCATGCCTGAATGTCAGCATTCAGAGTCAGTGTTTATGTTAGGAAGAATAATATAAAGAACAACAAATTTATTGCATTTTCAGGTAAATTGCCTCTTAAGCCTTCAATGACAACATGGATTTGGTTACACTAGAGAAAACAACATTGTCAACAGAAATTTACATCAAGGATCAGGGTATAGCTCATCTAGTTTCAGCACAAGAGTCATTAACTAGTCAATGATAAACAGGAAAAGACTGCCTTACCAGAGAAAGATGTAACTTAGTAAATTGTTAGCTATGGAGGTCCACTAAGTTAACAAAATTTGCTGGGAAATCCCACTCCTTCACCAAGTTGGTTCAGTTGACTTGATTCAATCCAACCCATAACTCAGGAGAACAGCGCCCATATGCCAAAAAGACTGACAGCCAGACATGTTTGAACGGGGAACCACCTACGATTTCAGATTAAGAAAAAAAAAAAAAAAACTGTACAAGGATGAAGTCTCCCATCAACCTGACCATTGAAAGATACAGTAAAATAAAAGGGTATGGACGAGTTTATGAAAGTTTCAAGGAAAATATCGACAATTTGCAGTTTGCACCCAGGAAAAGTTTCATCCTTGACATTTGCAGTTTGTCCTAGCTCCAGCCAAGTCAAGCATCCTGTTGGAAGTTCTTTCCGAAGACCCATTATTGTAAGTAACTTTCAAGATAAAACTCACAAGGCTCCAAGAAACATTGAAAAGTTGCTCTCAGGCCACAAGCTAATTTTAACAGATGATGACAACAGGCAGCAGCAGGCTGATTATAAGTAATTGGTATGCACCTTCAACTTTTGGCAGATGCAGCACAGACGGACAACTTCCATAACTTCATCATTGAGCATCTAAGCAAAACTTTTCTATCTCGCAGTTTGATCAGAAGGTAACAGCTCAAACTACAATGAAGTCCTTGCAATGGAAAAATCTACAATGGAGATTTAAACTGCACCAAGGTTTTAACTGTACATTCCTTAATGCGGGATTAAAGAAACTATTCAGACACAGACACAGACACATTCCATTCATGGCTGATCTTGAGGTTTCTCTGAAGAGGCTTACCGCTTGTTAATTGTCAATCTTTCAAGAAAATCCTCGCAGGGCACTTAAATATGGATAAATAAATCAAGTCGTTTCAGACAGCAGATAGTTCTTTGTCCTCCCCTAAGTCCTCTCCAGATGAATGCAGCATGCCTTGACATCTAGATGAACACCCAGCTACCATGGAGATTCCAACCTGATTCAAATCTGTTTTGGCTGGTTCAAGATGATTCACCGTAAGGTCTCTGGTCTCAATTTTATGGGAGTCATTTATGGTGATCTGCATAGCCACAAGCTCTTCTAACTTCATCTTGCTTAAGTTGGGAATCACAGGGCAGGGACTGTTTTCAGTAGCTCTCTGAGACAGGCAGATGTCATTATTTTCTTTTGAAATTTCGGTAGATTCCTTTTCTTTGACTTCAACATCTTCATGATGATTCATAGCCCCTACCTTGTGAGAGATATTGGTTGCATTACCCAAAACATTATCACTGGAAAATTGATGTGTCTTCAACTCACTGAGAACTACCAAAAAAGGGTCCTTCTGCAGTTCCTGAGACCCGCCACTACTTTCATTTGAAATTTTAGCACCTCGATTCATACTCCTTTCCTTGTCCATGATATCTAGAGCATTATCTGAAACTTTTTCACTGTTAACCAACTTCAACTCATTGGGAGTTGCCAAGACAGGGTCCTTTTGATCCAGTTCCTGAGATAAACCACTGCCACAAGTTCCTCCTGAAGTCTCAGAGAAGACCTCAAGTTTAATTTTATCATCCTCAGGATAGTCCATATCAGCTCCTTCGTTCATGAAAACCTCAGTATCACCTTTAGGAAGGACATTTATATTATCCAACATGTTAAAAGATATATCTTGGATAAGTAGACCAGTTCTATTTGAACTGAAGTCATTAAGCTGTTCACTTGCAGCAGCTGAAGTGGACAACACACCAAAATAAGGAGGTCCAAGAGAAGAATCATTGGTAACAGAAACTTCAAATGCAACAGGGTTAGCTGCAGAAGCAAGCTGATCCATCTTATTATAACCATCCATAGTTTCTGTGTTTAAATTGTAGGATCCAGTCATATCAACATCGACATGTTCTCTATCATTTACTGTCAGAGCATGGTTTTTGCAAGATAATGCAGGTTGGTTTCTCTGCTGATCATCAACCAGTTCTACTGGTAGTTTAAAACCACTTTTTAGCAAGGATTCTTCTTCCAAACCAGTTTTAGCGTTTCCAGAAGCATGGTGGGTAGCCCCAATTTCGGTGCTTTTGTCCTGATCTTCTTCAGCAAAAAACTCACTGTTTCCTCCTGCATCACCACCAAAGTTCCATGAAGTTAGTTCTAAAATAATTGTAAACTCCAAATGCAATCAATAAAATGATGACACAAAAAAGATCAATAAAATGATAACACAGCACCCACCTGAGTCTGTAGCTGGAGCACACAAGTTTTTTTTCAACATTTCTGTTCCAGGAAATAACATAAAATTAATGTCTCTTAGCTGTTTCCTCTCTTCCTCACCAATTGGTGCAAAACCAAAACCTGATGTCCACGTTTCCACTAAACTTGGGATTGCTGATAACACCAGCATTTCAACCTTCAAAGACTTCAACATCTATATCCAGAAAAGTAATACAGATAAGTAAGACTAAATCCGAGCTGAGAGCTTATAATAAATCTTAAAGCAATTTAAGTATTAATTGTTAACAAATTTCTATACAGGCATACACTATAAATGAGATCAATACATATAAGGAATTGCACAGCTAGATTAAGAAGAGAATAAAATTTTTAAAATCACGCCATATGCGGAATTTGTCAATCTTTGACATTTAAAACCAAATAGTTTCCATCTCAAGAATGTTTTTTTTCTGCAGACCCAAACAATCCTTGAGTTCAACTTTGACACTTAGGAGAGCAGTTAGCGCAAAGGAGAAAAATACAAAATGGTAGTCCTAAATGACAAAAAAAAAATTGATAAATGGCACAGTTCATCATAAATAGGTAATACTCATGTAGGAACTATATTTTTAGATGTGCTACAACCAGCCCAGTTTGTTAAGGATCCATGTCTTAGCACAGAGCATGACTATACACGGAAAGTTAACATTTTCCATAAATAAATAATCCTAATTGATTTTAGAAACTTAAATCTCATATTAACCGTCTTCACAATAGAAGGATGGTAACTCCCTCACCTCCCGGGTGAGAGGTCAAGGATCATCTCCCTTCGACAACAGTTAATGTGAGTGGCTTATTGTCATAGTACCACACCCAAGTTTAGTCCCACATCGGCCGTGTGTTGGGACTGGAGCACTGGAGGTGTGGACTAGATCTTGGGGTTGGCCCAGCCGCTATGACCCCTGAAGTGGAAGTCAGGGATTGGGCCCCCCATGTCAGTCTTTTGGGTGCGGACCCAGTCCTCTTACAAATGGTATCCAAGCTGGCTTAGGAGCACTAGAGGTGTGAACTAGTTCTTGGGGGGAAGTCAAGGATTGGGCCAAGGAACCTGTCACAGTGCTATAGCCAAGTTTAGTCCCACATCGGCTATATGCTAGGAGATGTCGGCCCTCATAAGGGGTTGGACAAACCGCCACCATGCCGGCCTTTTGAGGTGCGGACCCAGCCCTTGTCCACTTAATAAATAAAAAAATAAAAAGAACTTGAATCTTATATTGTTCGGTGCAATTGTAAGACCATTCAAGTAAATCTAACCAAACACTATTGTCCGTTCAAAGGGAAATATCAGCTTGCACACCACCGAAAAATATCAACTATTCCTTTTCTAGAGCTTCTTTATGATGAGGATGATGATGAATTCCTAAATATTTTCCAAAAAGAATAATGAGCACGCATTTTTCCAGAAAAATTGCTCATGTACATGCACATTCATGATCAATTATAAACAGTTGAAGAATACACCTCTTCGACTGCATTCAGAAGCTTCCGGCACATTCCTTGACGCCGACGACCACTGCAGGTTGCAATAAGAGGCATCTCTGCTACTCTGACTCCATGTACCCTACAGGAAAAGTTGTACATGTCAGTAAATTGCATACCAGACAGTTGCGCACAAGCAAAAGGGAAATCTAGGCTCAAGCTTAAGAATGATTAGATTGCTACAACAAAAATTGGAAATTCATGGTTAAACATCATTGAAATTATGGGACCCGGATAATCAATTGACTCCAATTAGAACTACCTTTCCTTTAATCATTTGTCTCAAATCTTATTAGAACTACTGCTATTTGTTTTTCTTAACACACTTTTAGTTCTTATCCAAGTCATTTCAACCATGCATACAAATTTCTTTGTTTTCTGTCAATATAAATCTCAATTTCCTACCCTACTCAGCCTTTTTCTTACATGAAAGGAGTCCATTGTAGTTTGAAATGTAGTTTACCTTCATTCCTGATTATTTGCTAACATTGAACAATTACGCTTACGATTTACCAAATCTGTTTTAATCTCATCTTGGCATAAGCTTAAATATTAGACAGGGCTGTGATTTGAGCTTGCTTTAGATTTACTTGAGCTCAGTATGATTGAACACTGCAATTGTAGTTGTGCTTTTAATGACACATCATATTAGCTTCCTTGGAAAATATCCTCAAGAACATGCAGGAGGGAGACATCAAGATCAATAAGGCCATGGTAAAATACACTGGCCTACTTTCAAATGCATGGATTGCCAAACAGGCTTAAAAGTCTTATTTGAGGAAATCCTAAACAAGTACAGCAACTGCCATCAAGATGACTATGATGTGATCATGAACAATCAAGAAAAGAAATACCTGATAGATGCCACAGATACAAGATGATCATCATTCTCCAAGATAACAGTATAAAACCCACGAAAATTTAAGCGGGCAAAGTTGGACCTGCAGCATATGAAGAGTCAAATGTAGCACCTAAATCACAAGCAAGTTAGCAGACGAAGTCCAAAAGCATTACAAATGTTCCTTACAGCCAAAAGCAGCTAAAGAATAACATAAAATAAACAAGCTAAGAAATGTCAAAGAGGGAAGAAAAATAAGCAGACTAATCAAATTTGAGAGCATATGAAAAGGTAACCTCTGCTCACAACATTCCACAAACTAAGACTTTCATGGCATTCTCTATGTGGCAGTGTTACTTTTCCGCAGAAGAAGGTATAATCTAATGTCTGGCAAAGCATATTAATAACTAAGAGAAGTAAATAAGACACCCAAGAAGCAATATTGACACTATGGTAACAGGCATGCCAATGCTTATGATAGCTTGTTCTATGGAAAATTGACACTGTACTTAAATTAGACAAGTTGATAAGCTGCTCAAGAAGCAAGGCACAGGTTATGCTTGACAATTTTGTAGATGTTATTGGAAACTCATTTAAGATGCTTCCTATTTATACAATGGATCAAATGGCCATCCACCAATATCTATCTGCACACTTCAATGTCAAAGAAGAAAAACTTAATCCAAGTACAAATATCATTTATCAGCAACCAATTACAATGATAAAATTAAAAAGAAAGTAAAGATTTCAGTGAATTATCAATTCATAATTGAAAAGGATGTCGTTAGTAGAACTGTATTCTGCATGAAGAAAAAAAATTGACACATGTCCAAAATGCAAGACCAAGAAATCTCACCCCCAATTGTATAGGACCTGTGGAATCATGTCGATGCCTGTTCTTGGGTCTACCATAGGGAGAAAGCATTCCTCCATGAGAGTAAGGGCAATTGCTAATTTTGAATGGCACTCCGCCACCAATGCTATTTTTTGTTTAGAGTACACTTTCTGGTCACTGTCGCAGCATCTTAGAATGCTCCAGGAGAATCCATCGTAAATGTTGTTAACAACTCCAATACGAGAACGAAGACCTAAGTAAACCTGCCAACCAAAAAGACAGGGATTGAAAGGAGAAACAAAAGGAGAAAAAATTAAGAAAAGCTAAACAACTAGTAGAGATGGCAAGCAAAGAAATACAAATGAAGTAAAGAAAGGTAATCCAAGGGGAAGAAATACAAGTACAACGGAAATGAAAGAAAGGCAATCCAAGGCAAGGAAATACAAACTGTTGCAAGGAACCACCTTGATAGGCAAACAGAAATCAAATCAAGATATAGATTATACCCTGGAGGGACCACAAATTTACTTTAAGTTCTCTGCTTATTAACACAATAAACATCCTTCATAATATAGAAAGAGTAGTAAATCATAGCAAGGAACCAGCTCTTGCACATGAAACTCATGAGAAATGAATGTGGGTTATTCCAATAATTCTATCCTACTCTGAAAGAAATGATAATTTCACACATATTGAACAGAAGAAATACAACTGGTCTTATGCTTTTAAGCACCCCAAACTAAAGTACCAATTTGCTTCCACTTTAAATATGATGCATCACTATCATACTGGAGCAATTGCAGAGTAAACAAGAAGCAATGAAATAAGCAGTGGCAATGTAAAAAAAAATATCCGCCAAAGGTGACACACATAGTAAGCATTATTTATAGATTTTCTAACTCTATCCCTATAAAAACAAATAATATCACTAAACAGCTGTTGGAAGTACTGACATTATTGTTCTAGACCTAGACATATCTTATATCATCCTGCTAGAGCACTTGAGGTTTATTTATACATATTATCATTAGGTGTATTAGAATATTAAGTGTAATAGAGATCAGAATGAAATCTTGGCCCGCTGATGCCACAAAGGGCTGTCATACTAAAAATTCATGCACAGCAGAGAGAGAGGACTGTATACCAGAAAAACTCTGCTAAAAAAGACATAAAATGGCAAAGTCATCACCATCATATCTATCATTAAACACAGTTCAATTTTTTATGGTTCATTCATCAATCAGACTTTATTTTACACATAAGCAACAGCATCTGCACTAACTGAAAGCTATATCATAATTCTCATAAATAAAGAATATATTTTCAAAACTTTACGCAATTATACCTCCTGGCAATTGCGTCCACAAAACCAAACTTGTGAAGCGGCTTCAGTATCCCGCGTAACCTTGTCTTCTAAACAAGAGTCATGGTCTGGCAGATAAAATCAAATTTTAAATGAAGATTCAAATAGAAAGATACTCATACGTATTAAATATGGAAGAAAATAATTTTAAAAAACCACTGTTGCAGATGAAAGCCGCATTCAGAAAGAAAAGCAAATTTATATCACAAATTACAAACAAGCAAGATTAGAAGTTTTTATTCACTAAATGAAGTATAACCAGATGGATTTTTCTTTCACATACATAGTGATTCAACAGCAAGGTAACTAAAGAACCATTACTACAGCGTAATTAACAGCAGATTGTCTTTTGATGTATTGGAGTTTTCGATACGACAAAGCAGATCGTCCAAAATTTTATTTCATAGAAACCGACAAAGTGAATGCCTCTAGCACTGCCACCATAAAGGGGATAGTAATGCTAGCAAGATTACTTCGCCAAGTTTATTGCTTCAAACCCAGCCACCTTGATGCAGTTGTTGGTCTATTCTAGATAAAGTATCATATACTTCCATACTAGAATTATCCGATAATATTTCTATGATATTTATATGACACAGATAGCAAGCCTACACCACCAATCATCCCACCAGAAGCTATAAACTTACAAGAAGACCTCAAACTAATAAACCAACTACTTAAAGAGAACAGCTAATTAATTTAAAAAATATCTATTTTAGTTAGCTCTATAAAGTGCAACTAGTGATGATCTATTCAAACTCATGGTGAAATAGAAAGCAGCTCAGAGTTAGGAGTTCATATTAAGGAGATGAAAAATTGAACACATGGAGCGATATTTGGTCAACGTCAAGAGGTTCACAAGAGAAATAGCAAGTCATTGATGGGATAGAGATGTACATGTCTTGGGCATTTGCGAGGCAGACACAGACATATACCACTAGTCAAAGCTTTCCAATAAAACAAGTCAGATGGAAATAGTGCATGTTTGTACATGTCCTGGGTATTTGCAAGGCAGATACCGACATACATCACTAGTCAAAGCTTTCCAATGCGACAATTTAGATTGTTATCGTTATTTTGAGGGACGTAATTAAGCTTTACGAAGCAATATAATGTAGCCAGGTGCGCATACACTGGTGGACTGGAAGAGTTGAGAGAGCACAGATTTGCAAAGAAGGAAAAAGTTTATGATTTTAGTGACAATTGTCCGCTTATATGCCAACTGTATATTGTTTAATTTGATCCATCAAAAGCATTATGAACTCAAAATTCATGAGGGAGAGGTTATCAAAAACTCCTCTTGATCATGTTACAATTCACACAAGATAACATTACAAAAGCCCTAAAGAGCAATTTCAAGATCTAGCTTATCAGAATCATCAATCCTACACTTTTGACGCCAAACCAAAAGCATGCAGATGAACCTAATGAGAAATTAGTTTCTAACTCAAGGGTACATCCCGGAGTTTGAAAATTGGTGACCATTGAAATACAAAAATGTTTCAAGAGAGAACATAGAACTCCAAATAACAACAAAGGATTCCATTATTTACATATAGAGTTTAACCCGTCGTACTACCCATTACCTAAAATGGACAGTGGACGACAAAGTCAATGATATTATTTGAAATTCCCTGGAGCTCATTTAAATCAGTAGATCTCTTCCATCATCATATCTCAAGAGCATATAAATACCACTTGGTTTAAGAAAATTAAAAATCCAAAAAATCAAAAGTGCTCTTGATGCATAAGACTCCATCTAGTGTGTGCTTTGAAGAGAGTTATATATAGAACCCCTATCCCTAAAATGTGATTGAGGTGATTCTGACCTCAAACCTAGGCCATTCACCAGAGTACCACTGAACTTACTAGCATGCTGTGTCAAGGGTGCCCCCTCTAAGAACCAGAAAACATCAGCTCAAAATTTCATCACTCATTAACAATCTACAAAATGTCAGCAAAAACAAAACCAAAAATCATCGGTCCAAACAAGTTAAAAAGATTACATCTACGTTCGCACTGTGAGCATTGTAAAGCATTCAAGGAACTTGAACCCTCATTTAATTTAGCCACTTCCCCACAGATTGAACAAAGGCAACTTGAGCAGAACCAACTTCCTTCTGGGAGTTCCTGAAAGGAAAAGAGAACAAATGTTCAAAAATGAAATACGCCCATAAAGTAATAATACAATACAGTGATGAACTTTTTTATTGATAAGTCATGAACTTTTTTTATTGACAAGTCATTCATAATGTGTTTGATGAAAAGTATTTCAGCAGATTCTAAAATCTTTTCTTTCCATCAATATAGTAAGCTATTATCCATGCAAAAGCATACATTAAGTAAATTTAGTTGTGCTATATATGTAGGGATATGAATTTTTTTTTATCTATCACCAGGAAATATGAACCACTTTCACCGCAGGTGAGTGATTTCAAGGAAAGAGCTGTCTCCATATCCCTTAAATCCTCACATTGCTAGCTGTTCACACACTCAAACTTGGGAAAAGCAAACAAAAATGGCATATACAAGGAGGGTTCATATTAACAGTGATTTTGATATAACTCGTGGCCAACCTTATCCTTCCATACATGACACACATGCAAACTACACTGGACGGATAACTACTTGAACTGTCATTATCATAGGCATTAAAGAGTAAAACCTAACCATGTACTACGATAAGATCACATGTTATAGTAAGCAAAACAGTAAAATATTGAGATTCAAAAGGCCCACACCTGTTCAGGCAAGCATGTCTGGTGATAAGTTGACGGACAGTTATCACAGCAGATTAATTCCCCACCATCACCACAAAGTCCACAAGTATCATCATTCTGATCCACTTCCTCTACTTCTACTACGCGAACACCACCTTTCCTTGCCTTGTATTCTGCAGACCATGCCTCAAGCTGGCATACAGTGTATGACTTACCAGACTGCAGGAAAAGGTTTGATGAGGGCTTTTGGAGATTCAAACCAGCATGTGCCTTGAATTCAGTAACAGAGAAGATCTTTGTACAGCAGTTGCAAAGAATTCCATCTACAGTAACCCACCCATCTTTAATGACAGCCTTGGTTTTTGGATCCCGGCATTGCAGGATATCTTTCAGAGATATGATAGCCATCTCAAGAAGCCAGCATAACACTGTTCTGGATCCCAATAAAAACCGCCTTCCATCTGTGGAGTGCTTACTGCCTTTTCCAGGAGTACGGAGCAGTAACTTACAACCGCCCTTTTTACCCTTAAGTTTTCTCAAAGCTTTGGATTGTGAGGCTCCTAGTTTAGGAGAAGAATGTTTAACAACAGAACTGACATCTTTGCTTTTCATTATAGCAGAAATCAGAAGATCATCATCATTAATACTGCACCCCCGCCATCTCTTTCGCCCAATTTGCTTATGTACTTCAGATTTCTCCACCCTGGCAACCACTTCATTGTTCTGACAGTCTTGAGAAACACCATTAGCAGAGTCCAGAAGTTCATTAGATTTCTCCATGCAATGAGGTTCCTCAGGAAAAATGCAGTTGTCCTTCAGGGCCACTGACTCTTCAGAAATAAGAGACTGCAGTTTGGCCTTCTTGGACTTCAACTGACTTTTTTGTTTTGATAAGCTCATAGACATGGATTTCTTGAGATTTGAGCTCTTTGTGCAACCCTTGCTCTTAGTTGATTTAACCTGCATAGAATCATCTTGATCTCTCTCAATATTCAACAAGGTAATTCCTGATTCATCATCCTGAGTTGAAGGAAGAACGTCATCCTTGCACTTAACAAATTTCTTAGTACTTCTGGATTCTGATTTCTGAAACTCCTGTGCTTCTGTGATTGAATTAACTTCAGGTAATGCAGACAGATGTGATGTATCAGTTGTCAAAGCATTGAAGACACACAGCTCCCCAAGAAATTCATTCTGTTCCATCCCTTTGGAAGTCAGCTCCTGATCGATGCCAGAGGATCCATCCCGTTCAGTTGGAGAACAAGTTTGATCATTGATCATACCATCTGCAGTTAAACAAAAAGCCTCTTCACAGCTTTGATTAGTATGTTTTGTTTCCATACTTTTGCCACGCACTTTGGTAGAACCAATTTCAGATATTTTCTTAGATTTCTTGCGCGCTTTCTTGACAGAGGTATTTAATGCCTTTTGAACAGAGATTTTTTCACAAACAAAGGGCTCTTGAGTGCCCCCATCATTTGATTTGAAATGTAGTGTTCCATCCTCAGAATTGGTATCTGGCATCTGTTGGCTTGTATCTTCATGTACCATTCTTACCATCAAAGATTTGCTATCCAAATCACAAGGTATCTCCATGTTTTGGATAGCACACTCAAAGGTTTTCATTGGAAGAGCAATTTCACCAGATTCTGGATTGTAAAGTGCCAATGCTCCTAAATCCGGTGCAGCGGTATCAGGTGCTGACAGATCATGGTCTGAGTAACCTCCTGGATGTGATAAGCTAGAAACATTCTGAATAGATCTACATTCACAAGATGTGCTGTCACTTTCTTTGCATTGGCTAGTCAAGGTCTTGCAATTTAAGTCATGAGAACTACTGATATCCAAACCTTTTCCAGGACCTTTTGCCAGTCTTTTGACACCTTTTCCAGGAGGGGTTCCATGACAAGAAAGTTTCTGCTCCACCAGCTCAGATGGGCAATTGTGTGGTAAGGCATCAAAACCCTGTAGCGCAAACACTTGGTCATCAATAGGACCTTTATCAGCATCTAATTTGCCATCCGATATGAGCTCTGGAAGAATTTTATTTTTAAGGGGGACAAGAGAACGAGAATTTTGTTCAGGAAGGGGACCTTTCACTCGGTTCACATTCTTTTCCTTTGAAGTTGTACTACCATCCCCCTTCAGCAAGTATGTTGTGCTATTCACAGCTTTCATTGTCATTCCCTCTCTCAAAGCACTAATTCTTTTATCAATCCAACAAACAGCCATAAATGGATCAAGAAGCAACCATCGGTCTGAAAGGGAAAGAAAACTTTCTGATTGTTGAATCTCTTTTTCAATGTAAGCCAATGTGTCTGCTAAATCAGCCCAAAACCTTTCTATATCTGACCATTCTCTTCCAATTTGACGTTGCTCAGGACCCTGCGCATCAGCAAGAAACTTCTGTCCAAATGCCTTCCATGCTTGAGTAAGGGCTTTATAAGAGCGTCCGTCATCTGGGGAAGTGAAACAGTAAGCAGGTCTGTCGCGGTCACACCTTTTGCGGGAGTCAATTTTCCAGTGAGCATCCATAAGAAGATTGTGAGCATGGGAGCTGAGGCGGTTTGGGAGGCCCTTTATAAAGGATTTCTTTTCTTTGGGACTAAATGCATTCCATTCCAGCGCACCACATTCTCGAGCACCTGGATTGACACATGAAAGTGCTCTTGCCATCACATCAACAGCAGGGGGCAACCCAGTCTTTACAAGTGCAGAAGCAAAGCTCTCCTGAGAAACAGGTGAAGCAACAGATATGGCTTCCAAAACTTCCTTTCCACGATCTCCATGTTGGCTCATAGTATTGTGTTGCACATTTAAGCTGTAATCATCATCATAAGTGCAATCTTTTTCTCTTTGCGGAACAAAGATATAGTTGCTAGAAAGAATGCCATCACTCGAAGATTCAACTATAAGGCATGATGAAGCCTGTTGACTGTGGTCAGACTCTGGCAACAGCACATCAGAAACAGTCCCCAACTTCTCCAAACCAATCATGCACTTATCGGTATCAGTATGAGCACGGCAAAGATCTTTATCCAACAGCTCACCAGGTGCAATCTTCAACCTTTTTGAACTAGCACTGCCAACATTCGCATAAGCCTGAGAAGAAGATGATCCACATAGCTCTGCATCCACTGGTGACCTTTTCCTGGAAGAGGGACTTGCCATTGTCAAACCATGACAATTCCTATGAAACTGCCGCTGTCCATGGATCTTCTCCTCTGGTTGGATATCTGTAACCCTGGCATTACCCTTCCTCCCAACAATAGCAGAATTTCCATAGAAAACCTCCATAAAAATCTCATGTTCTTTTAAGCCAGCGTCTGAATTTTCTCCAGCCAATTCACTGATCTCCTCCCCAAAAAGCATTTTCATTATCTCCTCTGCCTTTGATCCTGGTTCCACAAAATTCTTCAGCTCTATCTTTGATGGTTCCACCATCAAATTCTTCCCCGCAGACTCGGATCCTGGTTCCAACTTCAAACTCCTCTCCTCAATCTTTGACGCTGGTTCCACATTCAGATTATCTTCCTCCATCTTTGATCCTGATTCTACCACCAAATGCTTCCCCTCCATTTCTGTTTTCCCCTTCAGAAAGCTAAAAACTCTACACTGATCCTTCCACTTAAAAGCAAAATACAAAAAGAGCAACGCTGAACAGAAGCCTTTGCTCTATGACTGAGATACCAACAATAAATTAGCCAAAGAAACTGTTAAGATTTATGAAAAAACGAACGCACCCAAATGAATCCCACTAGAATTCCCCGAAATGCATTTGCAAAGAAGTGATCAAAGGTTTGCGATTCCCACCGCTTTGCCCACCTCGGCTCACAATCACAAAAGCCCCAAATTCAAACACAGCCTTCCCCCATAGAGCAAAGCACCAATGAAGGAAAGGAGTTTCTTCGATCCCCAAAACCACCAAATCACAAACCCTAACCAAACATCGAAAAAAGAATCTTCAAACTCGAGCAATCACCTCCAAAACCCCCTCCTTTCCCCAATTCCAAGCCACCGCATCCCCACATTCCCCAAAAGCACGCAAAATCCAGCCCACAAGATTCAAACTTTTCCCAATTCCTACCCAGAAAACCACCGCCCCAACCCCAACAACCCCCCTTCAGATCATGAAAACCAGAAATCCCAGCACCGCCCTCAAACAAGGAACCAAAACTACCAAAAACCAAAGCGAATGCAAGAAAACAGGGTCGAAGAACTCATCTGTGAGGGATGGAGACGAGGGCTAGGGTTCCCCCGATGCGTTGGGAGAGCTCCGCAGAGGCAGCAGCAGCGTGAGAAATGGGAACTCTTCTTCGGGCTTCTCGGCGAGAGATGCTACCAAATGAGGAGAGCTTTTTGCTCTTTGTTTATAGTGCTCGTTTGGATCTTTTTGGGCTTTGGGTTTCTTTTTGTGGGTGCCTTCACGAGTCCCATTCCCTTCCCTTCCCTTCCCTTCTCTCTCTATTCCCATCCCCTTCCTTAATAGGACTTATATTCATTCCAACAAGCAACCCTTTTTCTTTTATTTTTTTATTTTTTTTTTTTTTTGGACAAGAAACAAAATTTTATTACAACATAATGAGAAGAACTTGTGTGGAATTTTTTTTTTAATTATAAAAAATATTAATTTTTTAATAAAATAAATAGTGCTTGTAGAAGGGTTTTTCTGAAAAAAATTATATATATATATATAAAAGGGGTTGTGTGGATTTTTTAATTATAAAAATAATAATTTTTTTATAAAATAAATATTAAATAGTGCTTGACATAAGGATGTGTGTGGATTTTTTAAATTATAAAATATTTACTTGTTCTAAAATAAATGGTGATTAGTAGAAGGGGTTTTTTAAAAACAAACAAATAAATATAAATAAGTGCTTATGAATAGAAACATGTATCTAAGAGTGTTGAAATTTGATGTGTTTGTTATGATGTCTTGTATTATTGGAATGTGTTGAGATTGATTATGATAAAATTTTAAAGTTTTAAGTATAAGTTGAAATTTCTTAATTGAGAAATGACGATAAATTTAGAGAGAGAGGAATGATGTTTTTCTAAAAAGAAGTAAAAAATAAAATCTATATTTTATTTTAGAGTTTAACTATAAACTGGTTTGATAGTTTTATGTTTTTTGTGATTATGAAAGGCTGGTAAAGTTAATTATAAATTATTTATGCAATCATTTAACTATTCGGATATTTTTATTTGAGTTGTCGAATTATAAAATTTATATTGGTACTCAATTATATATTCATGTGTTCATTGAGTCATTTGTACTCGCACCGGTAATGGGAGGTTAACATGGCATGACATTGCAAGCTTATGTAGCATAATATAATGGTATAATACCCTAATTGGTCCCTCTACTTTTCTCTCTCTTCCCTTTTGGTCCCTCTACTCAAAAATGCTCCCGACTAGTCCCTCTATTTTTGAAAATGTAGCTATTTAGAGAGAAATACTCCCAACTAGTCCCTCTACTTTTGAAAATGGGCCTACTTAGTCCCTCAACTTAGTCCTATTTTAAAAAGTAGAGGGACTAATTGGGATCATTTCTCCCAAGTGAGCACATTTTCAAAAGTAGAGGGACTAGTCGGGAGCATTTCTGAGTAGAGGGACTAAAAGGGAAGAGAGAGAAAAGTAGAAGGACCAATTAGGGTATTATACCTAATATAATAATATCAGAAAATTTTCAACTTGATAATATAATAAAAGGTAACACAGCCTCAAATACAAGTTGAAATCTTACACACACAAAAAAGAAAGAAAGAATATGACGTGGCATAACTGATGTGGCTTCAGTTGTGTAACCTATCATACAACGTCAGCTTCCTATTAATGGCATGAGCATGAGTAACTCAATTGCATGTGAATTTAAAGTTGGGTGCCTAGTTAAAATTTTTTAAATTCAATAACAAGTATCCGAATGATTGAGTAACTATTTAAATAATTTACCCAAAACTTAAATTCAAATTTCAAAACGAGGTCCCAAACTTATTTAGTAAAACTAAATTTTGTTTAAATTTATTTTATTAAATGCCTATATAAGATATTTGATAACATTTTGATAAATTATTAAAAACCATCATCACTTATGATAAATGAATATATTTTAAATTAACCATGAAAAATTCAAGAACAAAAAAAAAGGTCACAATAAATTTGAAAACTATTTATTTATAATTAAAAATATGGGTAGTAGTTCACTGTTTTTGAAATAAGCTATTAAAGAGCATAGAGAAAAAAATACAAAATTTGAAATTGGTTGAAATAGTTTAAGATTGTTTAACCATTAAATTTAAAATCTAAATTTATTATAATAAATAATTATGAGAAAATCTCAGGATTTCAAAATTAATAATTATTTTGGATAAAATAGACAAATCCAATAAAAAACGTGCACAAATAAAAAGTTAATATCTCAACCCATTTGAAGCCTTACTTACGTGAGCTAAAGTTTAAACTCACCTCTTCGATAAAAATATGAATACATTGCATAAGAGATCTGATGCAAACAGAAGCTCATTGACAAATTGATAATATATATATATGTATATATATACCAAAATTAGAATAAAAAGACATTAATTTCCGTAGGATTACTGTCCAAATAATTTATATATATAGTTTCCTCCACCAGCAATAATGGCCATCAAATGTGATGAATTTGAGCTTGCCTTATGATGCCGTTATTTTTTATCTTGCCATGGAAAACACTATTTTGGAGTTTGAGCTTATGTTTTAATCCTAACATATTAGTTAAATGTATCTTTAATTTTATTTTCTTATGTTGTTATGACTTTTTTCATTCCATTGATGTTGACCAGGAAAAGTATTTTGGATTTTGACTTGAAAACAAGTCTCTTTATGGTTGACACTAGTTTAATGTTGGCATGTGTAGTGAATTAGCATTATTTCTTTATTATGGTCATGTCTTTTAGCTTTATTTAGCATGATTGAGGTTTTCATTTTGGGTATATCTTTTGCCATATTTGTGTTTTTTTGAAGTTATATGTATCATGTGATGATTAGATATCTTCCAATATATATATATATATATATATATATATATATATATATATATATATATATATATTTATTTATTTATTTATTTATTTTGCTTGTACATCCATGTGAACTAGAAATTATGCCCGGAATAAATATGCTTATTGAAAAAAATAGTGGTATTTCCAATATATGTCATTCTATCCCATCAATGGTCTCAATATAAATTGGAGTGGTGATCACACGGATTCAGTTCTGTAGGATCTAAGGTGGAACCGAGACATGGCTGCATAACAGTCATGTCTTTTGTTGTTTTTAACTATTTTTTTAAACATTATTATAATTTAAAATATAATTAAAGGTAATTATGTAAATTCCTTCCTTGCTTTTCCTTTTCTTCTTCGTTCACATCTTCTCATCCGTCTTCTTTTTCCCCCTTTTTTTCTCATCTGAACACCTCTCTCCGTCATCCGTTGAAGCAGCCAAGAAACAGAAGGGCAGGGAAGAGGCTGAGGAGTTGGAAGAGGAGAACTCAGTCTAAATTAGGAGTTATTTCAACATTCAACATTTTTATCTTAACAAAAACACTTTGCTTCTTTGTTTTCATTTTATAGATTCTTGTAGATGTATGTTTAAATTGTCGTATTCTTTTAGATTTCACACTATTGTACCAGAACTGAGAAGCAGAAATATAATGCTTGGAATACTGATGAAATAAATTAAATCAAGAAGTAGAGAGCAACCTAAAACGGATGAGATAATTACAATCAAAGTCAAAATTCAAAATCAAAATCAAGAACATTCTAACAATCCCCTTACCAATCACAGTTAACAAACAATTAATTAAGCACACTGTGAACCCCATCATGGAGCCTGTGTGATGGTGACCTCCAGCAGGGAACTTCTTCGCCGGTGTTCGACACTGGCATCCACCATACTGCATCATCGCCGCTTGACGACTCAAGCTCGGGATCATTGTTGTATTAATCGAACCACGCCGGAGACATACCACGGTTGCGAGGCCACCATGATTCTCGTGATTCTAATGGGGGACAAAAGGCTGCGAGCTCTAGAAGGTGATCACAGAGACAGAAGCCGCATATCCCGACACCACCCTCGAATGGGTGGCGCTTGCACTTCATCGATACCAGAGATTGCCGCTCCTCCTCCCGTCCGCCATTGCAGACGCCACCATGGATTTCCAAAACCCAAGAAAGGGAAAGAAGTAGGTAAGAAGGGTAGTATCGTTAAAATAAATAACCATACTGCCCTTTGTTTTATTTTCTTATAGTTTAAATTATAATAATGTTTAAAAAATAGTAAAAAAAAAAAAAACGCTCGGTTCCACCTTAGATCCCACGGAACCAAGTCCATGGGATCACCATTCTAAAAATTGAGGAAGCCCTAATCTATATATAATTCTTTCTATAAAAAAATTACTTTACTTATAATATGTTATCGTTAAAGTCTCAAAAGACTTTGAAATAATTTCAGTTGATTTTAAAATTTCTACAAGTTTGCAAGTGGCTCAAAGTCCATTTTTGAAAAAGTTCCAAAAGAGAAAAATAAACAAATAAACAAATAACCAACTAAATTATATTCTATTAGCTATTTTTTTAATATATTTGAATTCTAAAGAAGTATATGATAATACATCAAGTTTCCTTTACCTTTAAAATACATATTTTTTATTTATTCATATTCAACCATTATTTTAGTTACCCATTTTTTACTAGTTAAGTTATTATTACTTCACTTAAACTACCATATCCCTTAATAGTTCCCACATTAGTAAATACACTACATTGTAATTATGTCATATTCCTTTCTTACTTGTTGCCATATTGTTAGACGTATAAAATCATTTCTTCGCTATTAGTTGTTATGATATTAAAGCAACTAGTTAGTTATCTCTTACCAATATTTGTGATTAGATAGCTAGTAGGATTATTGGATAGTCACTTGTGAGTCTGATTAAAGTACATATCAAGTTAGCATATTTTATTAGTTTGGTGGCTAGATGACCAATAGTCTAAAAAAAATGAAAATATAGGGGTTTGAACCATGGTCAATTGGTTACAACCCCAACATCCTAACCACTGATTAAGATATTTTATATAATTTATTTATAATGAATTTTTTATATATTATCTATACTTTGCTAAATCTTCTTAGAATATCTAGTAAGTTGCCATCTTTTGCCTATATGCAACATTATTAGATCTTACTTATTGTCATATTGCCTTCTTATTAGTTGCCACTTTGTTAGACTCACTAAGTCATATGTACTTATTAGCAAGTTAGAATTTGTCCATACTACTTGCCACATTGTTAGACTCACTAAATCATATTTAGTCCTTACCAAATCAAATTCCTTCCTTAGTAGTTACTACATTAATAAATTGACAATGTCATATTTATTCATTAGCAGATCATATTCTTTCCTTATCAATGGTCACATTGTAATCTACTTCACTCTCATCATCTGGCCCAAGGCTTATGGATCAACCCAAGCACGATATAAACCCGATCTAAAGTCAATGTTTGATGGCCTAATCCAAACTCGACCCAAACAAACCTTGGATTGGATATGAATATCATTTTTAAGTGATAAACCGGCCCACTGGCTAGCCCTTTTGAACTTTTTTTGGGCTAATCCAACAGGGCGAACTATGATTTGGCCCATCGGATTTATTTCTAAATATTAATAATAAAAGTTAAAAAAAATATTACAAATGATTAATTGATTGAAATAAGCCCATCATACAAGAGAGCTAACTAGCTAAGTGGTTAATTATTATGGCCAACCTCATGAGTCATGTCATGCCAACTAATGACTCCCTCCATGATTCATCTTTAAACTTTAAAGAGGGTTGTATTTTCATTGATCTATTAAGTACATAGAGGTCCAATTTTATGCAGAATAAAAAAAATGCATATAATTGACAAATGAGTAGGTGCAAATCTAGTTTGGATGTACTTATATTGTAGTGATGCAATATTTTTCTCAAGTAAAAATATAATAATACTACTCAATTAATAAAGTTATTCATTTTTATTTTTATTTTATTTTAATATTTTTAAATCATCACAAAGTTTAATAAAGTAGAGTAAAAAAAGGAAATAACAATGGGCCGATTTGAACCAAATCCAATGGGCCGATCTTGGTCCAATTTAATGATTGATCCAAAGAACCAATCCAATAAGCCCAGGCCAAACTATTCATGAGGCTCGTCAGATCTGGGTTTAGGATGGGTCAGACTCAAAATCTTAATTTTCTGAACAGGCCCGGCCCGGCTGGGCCCAATGATGAGAGTGAGATCTACTATATCATATTTATTTCTTCACGTATCATATTCCATCTTTGCCAATTACTATATTGTTCTGTCCACTAAGTCATATTCCTTTTTTACTGGTTATTCTATATTATCTTCTAATTTCCTTCCTTTTTTCCCAACCTCTTAATTATAATCTATTATGGATTCACTTTTATTTTTCTTCGTTTTTCATCTCACTATCTTAACTCATGTAAAAAAATACGTATTATTAATGAGGTTCTACAACAAACATAAGGTAAAAAAAAAAAGAAGGAAAAACACGAACAAAAAAGAAGAGGAAATATTTAAATTTAATAAAAAATAATTAATAAAAGAACATGTCCAAAAAAGGGTAGGAGAAGAACAATGAACACCAAAAAAAAAAAAAAAAACAAAGCAGGACATAACTAAGAAAGATTAAAAAGAAAGGAAAAACAAAATAGAATAAAAGACACTTTTGAGTTTTGACATTATAGAAATTAAAAAGTTCATTTAGTATCTACAAGAATTGAAAAAAAATTATTAGTAAAAATAGGGACCTATTAATTACTACAAAAGTCAGAGGAATTTTTGGTCAATATGTAATTACCTTAGAACTGTACAATCATTCACTTATAATTAAAGTAGGATTACAATGATAGAGTCATAGATTGCACAATTTAATTTGAATAATAATCATGATAATATTATTATTAGAGGTTTTTTTTTTGTACAAAATCGACAAATGATAAAGCAAAGGACAAGCTGGTATGGAGATACACTAGTTACGGTTGCTTGACTGACTTTCTGAGGATAATTCCCCACTATGCAACCTGGAGGGGAAAATGAGAGGTTAATTTAAGAGGTTCGAACTCAAAACCTCTCAATCACAACCACGGGTAATTATCATTGGGTTAGCCTATGGTTTCTATTTGAGAATTTATAAAATGAAATTTATTGATTTATTACATGTTATTAATATATATAGCCATTAATATTAATATTAACTCATAATTAATAGCTAAAATGTTAGTTAATTAGATAACATAAAACAAGAACAAAACAGTTTAATAATTAATTATTTTGAGTGTAATCAATTTGAATCCATTGCATTGGCTATGATTTTTATTTTTATTTTTGACAAAAGTGGCGAGCGCTATATACATTAAGGACTCACATAAATACTGAGAATTGATTGTTCAACCTGTGCACCTTCAACTAGAGATGAAAGGTTTGGGTTGCGAACCCACGCCCACAATCGGTGACCCGTTACTATTATTACTTCCAATGAATCTTGAACTTGAGATTTTTTTATTGTCCCACCCTTGTTTTCTGTAATAAGACCAAGTACCATTAAGTTAAGAGCCCTTTAATATATTTGTTGTTATTAAAAAACAAAATACATTTCAATTCTTTACAATGTTTTTTTTTTTTTGGGAAAAAATATCTTATTATTATATAACATATGATAATATAATTGTATACTCTCATTTTTGGGCCTGCAAGTGGGCTTGTGAAGCCCATTTAATCTTGGCTTGTTTATCGAGTTTTAGTACCACATTGACTACTAAATACTTTGCTCCATTGTGCACCTATTTCTATTCATGTGTTGATTTTATAGTTGAAATTTGAAATTTTTTACTACTTGTGAACAATACTTGGCTTTGCTTGGATGAGCTGAAGGAGGGGTTCATAAAAGAAGGTAGTAGAGTATGGTAAAGTAAGGAAAAAGAAGTTTTTAAGTTATACTTTGTTTGGGACTAATGTAAAGTAAATTGATGTTATCAAAACTTCTAATGTTTAGATTGAAGATAACAAAAGATAAGGTTTATGCTAATATTACTAAAATATTTGGATTCAACGACAACAAAGCTCAAGAACAAACTAAGTATTTAAACTATGGATTGAGAAGATACATGACAAATAATAATAATAAAAAAAAAAACATACAAGTACAGGTAGAGTTCTGGCTATGTTCCGATAAAGTATCTACAAATGGATGCTTTCTGGTGAAGTTCCGACAAAGATCCAACAAAAAAAGAATGTGTTGGTGTGTATTGTGGACTGCTAGGGCTGGTTGGCTATATAATTCAACTTTTACAAAGGGACATAAATGTAATTATTTGGAAAGATTGAGGACATTTTCATCCAATGAAATTTTAAATCTTCTCAACCCCGGATTTGGAGGGTTGAAAAATGGGATTAAATGCCCCTTCCCTCTTATACCATACTCTCCATTTAACCATAAATCTAAACATGGGTTGTGGAACAACCATACTTTTACAAAACTCTCAAAAAGCTCCTCCTAACCAAAGTCTTAAGTTATAATTTGGAGTATACTCAGCTAAGTTCAGTTTTGATTCTGAACCGATGGTTTCAATGTAGTTTTAGTTTCGGTTCAATTTCAAGTTAATCCAAATATATTAAAATAAATTATATAATATTATATATTATATCATAATTTTATGTAAAAAAATAAAAAAAAAAATGAAAATAGAACTAGCTGCTTGGTTCGGTTTAATTCCTGTTTCTAACTTGTGAGAAACTTTTCAAACTATCAATTTGAATTTTTTACTATTCCTATTTAGTTCAAATAGTAATAGTTTTTGTTTGATTAAGTAGTTTGAACTAAAAATTGGGAGTGTATGAAGTACCAACACTTTGATAAAAAAAAATATAATATAATTTTAAATTTTATTTTAAGTTGTAGACAACAAATTTATATTTTATTAATATATTCAATGATTACTTTTTATTTTATTGTGTTTCTTTTAATTAGTTTGGTTAGAGAATTTAGAAGTAAGATTGGACAAGGATGGACATCCCTTGTTCCATCCGTGCTCCAATCTCCATATCCAATCCTTTTTAGAGATTAGGGTTTATGTTTTATTATTATTTTAAATTTTGTACCTTATGATTGGAGGGATATTAACAAACTTGGCATGGATAATAAAATATATCTTATAAGTTAGTGTTACTATAACTTAAGCCCATCTTTAGGTTTATGAATTTGTTTTTATGTAATTTTAATTAATATTATTCAATTTTGACATTGATTGATATTGAAACTGCGGAAAAATTCTAAATGTTATTTTTTGGAAAGTGGTATAACCTAAGCCGTGTATTGCACTATAAAATTCTAGATATAAAAATAAATGACATGATTTTTTTTTAAAAAAAACAAATTTTATAAAATTTTGTTTGGGCTTTGGCCCATTACCAAATTTTTGGGCCACTCCTTCAACCAAGAAATCATTACAAGATTAAATTCCAATTAACCAACCCTATTCTTCTCTTTTGATAAGCCAAAGTACATATTCTATATCACCCAACAGAAATTAAAATTTATTGCTTGTTTACTTTTATTAAAAATAAATTACACAAAGGGAAAATCTTTATAATATTTTTTTCTTAATAAACTAGTGCCGATCTTTTATGATAGTTTGAGTTTTTATAATAACAATAAAATTACAAATTTTCTAGTTATTTCTAAACAGTTATTGATCATGTAATTTTAATTATTTTATTTTTACCGATAAACGTTATAGATTTTTTTTTATTGGCAGATGTATCACAAGCAGTGCAATACCTTATAAGTGGTTGAAAACTATATAAGTACTTATACTATGTCATTTTTATATGTTTATAGACAATACAAAATTTTATATGTTCTTTCTCATTTGATTGAAAGAACAAAACGTGAAATTATTGTAATATCTTTCTTATTATTTTATGTTTTTTTAATTATAGAATTAAAAAAATATATTTATATATATTTCCGTGTGTTTCCAATATTCACAATTTTAATTTTTTATTAATATATTATTAATTTATAATTATTTTAATATGAAAAATGTATTGATTAATAATTAATTACCAAAAAATAAAGTAAGAAATTAGATTTTGCATAAAAATTCACGAAATTTATTTATTTATAAACCATACTTTCATAAAAACACTAATGGATTGTTTTAATTTTTTATTTTAAATGAGCAAATTTATGTATTTTGGTTGTGCTATATCTCAGTGAATTTTCTTTATACCATGATTTTGGGATACAAAAATTTCATTAAGTTGTGTTGTATGCAAATTCACTTTTGTAATGTGCTCCCACCGTATTTGCAAATCAAACTAAAGACAAAAAAAATTTGCATTGTGGTATATTTCAAAATTTCGCATATTAAAGATATGTCTATATAAATTTTATTATTTGGTTATAAAATGCAATTATTTTAAATGATTATATTTATATTAGCTCCTAAATTATATATATATATATATATATATATATATATATAATGATAAGACACTTTTACTATTGTCAGAGTTATTTACTTCCATTAACACAAGCACCTCTCTTTAAATGAGAAAAAAAATACAAAATTAAAAAAAAAAAGATAATTAATGTTTATAGAATTTATAAATGTGACAGATTATTTGATTTATTTTTCCCAAATATGACAGTTAATATGAAAAAGCGGGAGTAACTAATTTTAATGTCTCACCGAAATTATATATATATATATATATATATATATATATTACAATTAAAAGTCATAACTTTGTTTTACATAGTCCTAAAATCTAAAAATTACACAAAATATACCCAAACTATTAGAGAAATCATCTTGCCTCCAAAATTATCTTTTCATTTTTTTTTTCTCTACTTTCTTTTATTTATAAACATGCTATCAATAGTAATATAGTGAATATTTTATTTTTTTTAAAGAAAACATTTAAATTATATAACATCTAGTCTATTATATTCAGCTTTGGAATCCAGCATAAAATGTAAAGCTTCAATTTTTATTTTTAGTATTAGTTCTAAAATTATATTATATTATAAAAGTAACCAAGTAATTCCAACATTCATTTAAAAATCTATTTTCCATAATTTTGCTCTTATATAAGGCTGCTCAAGGTCACAGTTTAAAATTAATCCTCTAATTTATTTAATAAAAAAATTATTTAAATTTCTGTCAACAAATACCTATGCAAGATAAGAACAAAGATAAAGAAAAAACATATAACAATATAAATAAATTAAATAACTATGTATTTATAATTAAAAAATATTATATTAGTTTGGGAAAAAAAGAAGTGTATTAGTTTTTAAGTAGGCTATTAATAAAGAGGATAAAGAGAAAAAAAATTAGTTGAGCAAATATACGGAATTTATTGACAATTAATTTTAAAATATCTAATACTTTAATTCATTATTCCAATATCTCATAAGTTACCACATATAATATTGATTAAGCAATACAATTAAAAAAAAAATTAAGATCTTAATTTAATATAATAAATAATTATAGGGAGCCATTGAAAATTTTAAGACTTTAAAAATATTATTAACAAATTTAAAATTTACGCAAGGACCTTGGTGTAGTGGTACTGATTAGTCATACTTCGTAAGGTATCTTATACAAATTTTCATTCTCTAAAGTTCGAAATACACATAGAGGTAAATTTGTACGAGCCAAATGATCAATTTTCTATGTTGTGCATATAACTAGCACGTGGCTTGTCCATTTTATTAAAAATAAATAAATAAATAAAAATTTAAAGTTTTAAAATTAAATAAAAAATTACTTTCTTTGCCTCCACCTTTAAGCCGCCCCTGAAAATATATTTATACACACACACACACACACACACATATATATATACACACACATATATCTTAATTTATACTTATATTTTATACTAATAACTAATCATAATTTTCTGACTTTCCACACTATCAAATTAGGCAACAGTATATCAATGTCAATATGAAATCTCATGCATGAATTCTTAGATGGAGTGCCTGACCTTCTATATTGTTGATAGTGAAAGAGAGGGCCCTAAAGCTCTTATTATAGATGCTAAAAAGTCTTTGTATCATTCATTGGTCCTGCCCTAAAACCAAAAAGTCCATTATGTTTCAATTGAAATATGGTTTTCAAGCTCATCAAGTTGCAACAGCTTCAAGCCCTTACTTGAACCTTTGGGAGGACCTTAAGTATGGCCAACTTACTCATGTTGGTTCATTAATGATTTTCTTTTTCTTTCAACATCCTTCCGACAAAGAAGAACTCAATGTTTGAAAAAACAAAAAGTGAAAAGCGAAAAAATTAAAAAAAAAATCTTCATAGTGTATTGATGAAAGATAAAATCTAAACTACAAAATAATGTTTTAATTATTTAAACAATAATTATTTTTATAAAAAAGATTCATATGTAAAACAAATTGAAAATATTATTAAACTAATGTAATAATTAACTATTAATTATATAGTATCACATCTGCAATAGAGTAGCTGGTGTTTTATGCTAACTCAAAGGTCCAAAGTTCAAATCCTAACTTAGTCTTATCATTTTATTTTATTAAAAATGTTAATATAGTGATTAAGAGGTGGTTGAAATGTGAATCTTGCTTTTTTGGCTTTGTGTGATAAATATCATGTTGATGCTACACCAACCAAATTATTGGAAAGTATGAAAAATTATAAAGAAATAAACATCACATTTTTCTTTGCATTTTATTAGTGTCGGCTCAATATGACTCTGTTCATCTTGCATTATTTATTTATTTATTTGTCATGTTTCTTTGTTATTATTTTGCATGGGATCTCCATCTTGCTTTAGGTTTATTCATGGCATCTTGAGGGACCTATAATGGGGGGCAAACCATTTGATGTCACATGCATGGATTGATATACACTTGCTTTAATTTATATTATGGAAGATTAAGTGAAACATTACTAGTATTGTTTATAATTATGATTACATTTTATAGTTTTATTTTATTAATTGTTTTAGAGAAAGTGGTTAAAGAACAAATGGTTGACCACATCGTAAGGGAATTCAATCCTCAACTTTCTGCCAGAAGAGAAATAAATTATTATTCTTTTAATAAAGAGAAAAGTATAGTTTATATTTTTAATAAATAAATGTTTCTTTATTTAAAAAATCAATATAGGGATAAGAAGATGATAAAGGACATTCAAGGTATGGGTGCTCTCTCTCTCTCTCTATAATATATATATATATATATATTTCAAATTAAAATGTAGAAATGCAATTTTAAAATATAATTGTCTTAAATGCAAGAGACAAAGTTTGAAAAAATTGATGGGGATTGGGCATAAATATTCAATTGGGAAAGAAGTGGCTTTTTATTCAACTCCAAATCCATCAACTTATTTGGTAGATATATATAGTACACTTAAATTTGATTTTAGTCTGATAAAATTTGAGATTTTTTTGACTTGTAAATATTGAAAATTTAATTTAATTTTATAGACTTTTATTTTCAAGTAAAAAATAGCCACATGTTTCATTTCATATCATAGTATACAATCATAGATATATATATATATATATATATATATATATATATATATATATATATATATATATATATATATATATATATATGCAAGCAATTTAGATTTAACCATTATTAAGGTGATATATTTTCTAAAGTTGTTGAAATAATATTTGATTATACATATTAGCATCTTTATATAATATTAATTATGTCTATATATAAAAACCAGTTATCTTATAAAGGCAAACATAAATGATATCTATTTATACTATTATTCAAAGGAAGATTATGCTATCATTTGAATAGGAAGTATTCAAAAGAAAAAAACACTAAAAAAAAAATTATACTATCATTTAAATAGGAAGATTTTAAACTTTAATTGTAAAAAAAAAAAAAAAAAAAAAAAAAAAAAAAACAGTTGGGATGTTTATATTTTGTGTTGATTATAAAATTTCCAAACTCTTTGTGAGACAATTTAGAATACAAAGATACAAAATTGGATAGCGTTCTTATAATACCATTGTTTTGAATTACTTTTTTTTTTTAATCAAAAACTTGAATCTCAATTTATGAATTTACAAAAAATTAGCATAGGTTTTTCCTCTCCCTTAGTACAATAACAGTAGTACAAATAAAACTTAGAAATGATGTTTCAATTGTTCCGGGATAGAAGACTTAACTATATATAGAGAGAGAGAGAGAGACATATTATGTGGTCCCTCTATCATAGACTTGCATGGGAATATATGCTGATAATTTCATCCAATTCACACTTAAATAAAATTCAACATAAAATTGACCTACACAATGCCTAATAGTAATAATAATCATAATTAGAGATCACAAATAAAAGTTATAATTCAGTATCTCAAAAATGTTATAAATAGTTAAACTTTTCACAAATACAAACATTAATTCATAATAACTTGGACAAATATTAATTTATATATAATAAAAATTCCAACATTTTAAATGGCGGAGAATGTGCCAAGGTAACCAGAAACGGAAATAAAACATTAAAAAATATTTTTTTTTTCTAATAAATTCAATAAGTTTGTTGAAAAAAATACATTTTTTTTATCTTTTAAATATAAACATTATTGGTCTTTAAACTGAAACTCATTCTTTGTTCAATGATTAACTTAAAGTTAGTAATTAGTATTAGATATGATCTAAACATATTTTTTGAACCTAAATCAAAGCTTATATTTTTAAATTCATATTTTATAAATTAACTCATGTCGGATTATTTGTTACTTTAATAGTCTCCTTTGATAAGTACTAGCCTATTTTAACAATCTATGTTGCAAACAAACCAAATAAACTAAACTCTACTACCATATTAGATACAAACTAAACATATTATTTATGCTTGATAAAAACTAAAAATTTAAGCCAATAGAACGAGAGACCTAGGTTTATATATTCAAATTTATATTTATTAAATTAATCAAACTAATAATTACTGTAATACACTCTTTAACCGGTGTTAATTAATTTTAACTAGTTACATTGCAAACAAATAAAATAAAGTTCTGATGTCATATTAGATGTAAACTAAACACATTATGTAGACATTATTTAACCTAAAAACTTAAGATGATAGAATGAGTGACTCAAACTTATACATTCAAATCTCTCTCTCTCTCTCTCTCTCTCTATATATATATATATATATATATATATATATATTCTAAATTAGGACTATTAGTCACTTCAATATCCACTTCGGAGACTAAATTGAATACATGGTTCTTTAAAAAAAAAAAAAAAAAAAAAAAAAAACTCACATGAATTGGTTTGTTATTTTATTATTTTAACTTTTTAAAGCATTTATCAGTGATTTTATAAGCACAAAACTTTTAGCGTCCTATAGATAAATTTTTAATTATTGTGAAGCCAATTTTGTCATAAATAATCAAGTTAAGATATAAAGGCAACATGTGCTGCACCTACTATATGTTGTGTCCCCAAACGTCACCAAATTGACTTTCTCAACTTTCTCTACTTGTCCTTATGAGTACACTAAATGCACCTACTTTGGTTTTGGCATGTTGAGCTTTCTTGACTTGGTCAAGAAGGCACCAAGTTATGTGAATGAGTGAGTGGGCTGGTTGGTTGTAGGTGAGAGCATTCATTTTATTTAAAAATGACACTAACTTGTCATTTGAAGCATTCTTGTTTAGATATATTTGTAATATACGGTTATTAAATGAGATATTTCTTTGTTTTCTAGTTTTCATTTAATTCATTTGTTAAACTCAACTGTAATGAATGTTTTCTATTTTCATTTGTAAACCTTTATAATTTTTTTTTAAAGAAACAATAAGCGGGGGCATAGTACTATTAGTGTCCAACAAAATTTGAACTTGAGTTTTTTTAAATGCCTTATATTTATTTTTTTATGATGGGACCAATATATTGGTTATGATCTTTTGGTAATTATTTTTATAAAACTTGATAATTATATATGTGCATATATATTATATGGATAGGTTCGAAACTTCAAAATCCAAGTATTTATCAAAATAGAAATTCGATTTTTGAAAAACTATTTTTTATATCATTTGTAAAAAAAAAGTCTTCTCACGTTGTCATTATGTGATTTAATGAGGGTATCAGCTTATCCAGTTAGTACTATTAGATTATAAAAATATGAAAAATATGAAAATAAATAAAGGATGAGATATTTCCTTGATTAAGGAAAACAACGCAAATATGTGTGGGGAAAAATAATAAAACAACACTTTATCTGGATTTTCTTATCTTTGTTAAGTAGGGATTTAAAAGTTTTTTTATTTGCAACATATTATTTTGATTTTTTTTTTTGGGGGCTTTAACTTGAATTTATGGATATATAATTGGTAAACTTTTTGAAATAATTTTTTATATTTAAAAATATCCAATTTTTTTTTTTTACAATCACCCTTAGATTTTCAAGAAGGTTGGGAAGCTTCCTTGTCTTGCAGCCTTGTTCTAGTTTAGTCTATCATCAGTCCAACTATCTTCTCTAGACAATGATATCTATATCTATCTATCTATCTATATATATATATATATATATATATATATATATATATATATATAAAGTTCTAAATCCAATGATGTCCACAGACTAAATCCAATGATGTCCACAGAAAGGACTGTGTAGCAATGTTGTAAAAATAGGATTGGATCTAAATTCAATGATGTCCACAGAAAGGACTGTGTAGCAATGTTGTAAAAATAGAATCGGATCGGCCGGTTCAACATAGAGCCGGCTGGTAAACCGGTCTGATTAATCACACAAAACACCAAATAACCGGACCAACCGGTTGGTTTATTTATTTTAAATTTTGAAGTTAAACCCGTTCTAAAAAAACAAAAAGCAAGATATTATATACTTGTATTTTAGTTTATTCATCAATTTTTATTTTTATTTTTATTTTATTATTATTGTATACTTATATTTTATTTAATTATTTGTTTTGAATATTTATTGTATGGTTGTATCCTTATATATTTATACTTTAAAAAAATCAATTTTATATAGAGTTGACACTTTGTAATCTTATAAAGGCAATATAACTTTGCAATATGAATTTTGTATTTTTTTTAAATTTTTTTCCTTATTTTTTAAAATTATTTTTAATTTTTTAATTTTTAAAAATTTATTTAATTGAAAATTATTAAATCCGGCTTAATCTGTTCAATAGATTGGATCATGAACTGGTTGTCTAATCGGGTCGACAACCAGTCCGGTTTTTAAAACATTGCTGTGTAGGATGATTTTTTTTTTTTTTTTTTAAATTGTTAGCCACCAAAGCTAAAAAGAAAAAAGAGCCATATAATTCTTTTAACAATAAATTAATAATATGAGAAATTATCACTCATTCATACCAAATTTGTGATGTACCTTGAATTATTTAAATTTTTTTTCTCGTTATCGTTATATGATTTAATGAGGGTATATACATATCCAATTAGTACAATCAGATTATAAACGTATGAAAAATATGGAAATAAATAAATAATAAGATATTTCTTTGATTAACGAAAAAATGAAAAAAAAAATTCTAAAACGATTCTTTATTTGGATTTTTTATGTTATTTTAAAGTTGGAGTTTTAAAATTTGTATTTGAAGAATATGATTTTTATTTATTTTTTTGGGCTTTTCACATGAATTTATAGATATATAATTGGTGAAAAAAAATTAAATATAATTTTTACATTTAAAAATATTCATATTTTTCCACAACCGACAACACCTTCATTTTACCTAAAAGAAGTTTGGGAAGCTTCCCTGTTTGGTTTTTCTTAGTCTATTCATCACTCCCATCTTCTTCTCTAAACAATGATATCTATATATATATTCAATATTTTTGTTGGAAAATTAGTTTTTATTTTTTATTTATTTATTTTTAAAAACTTCTAAATCCACTAATGTCCAATTGTCCACAGAGAAAAGTGTGTAGCATGTTTTTTCTTTTTTCTTTTTTTTTTATTTGTATAATTGTTGGCAATCAAAATTAAGCAGAAAAGGGAGACCTTTTTTTAAAAATAAATAAATAAATAACAATACAAGAAATTACCATTCATTCTTGCCAAACTTGTGACGTACTTAGAATTATTTGTAGCCCAAGTGGATTAATGATTTAACATGTTTTTTGCAAATTTAATATGAAATTTTCTGGTTTAACTCATTTTACACTCAATCTTGTAGTTTTATACCTTATAAAAATTCATTGCATATTTAGATTGAAATTATGCGTATAAATATAGTTTTTTATTTGATTTAGTATTATTCATTTATTAATTTTGATTTTTTTATATTAGATCTCAGGTTTTATTTTGTAAAAAGCATTCCTATATTTAGATTCAAGGTATTCATTTAAATGACTGTCTTCTTTTTCTTATTAAATATGAAGGATATTTAATATTTCGATATATATACACAAATTTTTTTTTGATAAATAAGTGACAAGCACCCCTATTTAAGGGAAGTTAAGGACATGCATAAATATGGAGCAACCACAATAAGCACTTATACCCTCACATTGAGTGACTTTTAGGGTTTGATCTTGGGTTTCCTCTGAAACTAAAACCCTATGTAAAAGACTCGGTATTGATATACCAAGTGACACGATCTTTTATTGAGATGTAAATTGTTGAAAATTTTATAATTTATTGCATATTTTTATAAAAGTGATATTGCCATCAATATAGACAAGGATTTAAAAAATAAAACATTAAAAGGTTTACTTGCAAGGAGTTTGCATTAATTTAGCATAAGAGAATACAAAATATTCATAAATACTCAAAGAAAATGGTAATTGAAATCCACTTTTGCTCCTAAGTTCTATTTTATTTTAACTATGATAAAAATATAAGATGGCTTAATAGTTTATTTATATATTATTAGAGTTTCAATGTTTGATTGTATTGGCAAACCAAAGACAAAGTTGAGTTAGTTTAATAAAATAAATACATAATTCATTAAATTAAACTAGTCCAACTATTTCAACGTGTATTCTTTTGTGTTTAATATTGACTACAAAATAGAAAAATATTTAAGCCAAATTTAATATTGGAGACAATCTCCCACTTATTAAAGTTTTTTTTTCTAAATGTTGACTTGTTTACAATAATAATAATAATAATAATAATAATAATAATAATAATAATAATAATTTCAAGAATAAGATAGATTAAATTTATATAAATTACAAAAATGAACAAGGTCACAATAAAGAGGTATAAGCATCACCAAGCATGTGATATGGACTTCCATAAAAATGTATCCCCAAATAAATAGTCTTAGATAAGAGCTTATTAATTGGTCAATAAAATTTTATATATGCACCTAAGAAGCAATCCAATGAATGATCGATTTCTTTGGATTGAGGGCTATTTCTCTCTGTAAATATAAAATTAATATTTTTATTAATAATTAAAAATAAAAATTTAACCATAAAATATTTATTTTGATTAGTATAATTGAATCATAATTAGTTAATTAATTTCATATACAATTTTTCCCTAAAATATAAGGAATCCATGTTAGAGACATGCACAGAAGAAGCAGTGTTAGTCTCTTAATACAAACTTGTGCCCTCACCTTATGAGTGCTAACCTTTGAATTTGTCATTTAGTAGGGATGAACAGTTTATAGAAAAAAAACCCGTGCTAATAGATCGATAGATCATTATATTGTTGGATTATATGCATATTTTTTTTAAAAAAAAAATTCTAACTCGTAGAAAAAAAAATCAATTAAATTATATAGTAAATAAGCTAAGAAAACAGAGACCACAAAGCATCTATCTCTATCTCTCTATCTTTCAATCTTTCTGTATATATATGCATAATAAAAGGTATTTATTTTGGAATCCTTAAAAGCAAGAAGAAGTGTGAGGATATATAGAAAATGTCGGTGACAAATATATATAAAAATTAAAATAAGTGAATCAAGAACATGTATTGGTAAAAAGCCAAATGAGTGAAAGAAAGAAAGAAAGAAAGAAAGAAAGAAACCAAAATAAAAATAAAGGCAAGCAAATAGTATCATGAAAAGCAACCTACCAACCATCTCACACTCATTTATCGCTAAACAAAACCACTTGGCCCCATGCACCAACTTGGTCAAATAGGCCAAGCTGGTCAAGTCAATGCAAGCTCAAAACCACCAGATCATTCATATGTGAGTGTATATATATATACACAACCTCCTCACCCTTATATGTTTCAACTTCCTCTTATCTCAAACTCATCCTTAAAGAAGAAGGAAACACCACTAGAGAAAGACAAACAAACAAGTCCCTTCTCTCCTTCTTTTCTCCTTCTTATCATCTTCATCCCTTATCAATCTATATTAAGAATTCACTCTCCTACTAAGGCTAACAACTTTAGGGTTGCCCTAAATGGGAAGATCTCCTTGTTGTGAGAAGGCTCACACAAACAAAGGGGCTTGGACTAAGGAAGAAGATGAGAGGCTCATCTCCTACATCAAAGTTCATGGCGAAGGATGTTGGCGGTCTCTCCCGAAAGCCGCCGGTAACTAAACTTCTCAAACTTAGATTCATAATACTTCAATTTCTGTGACTCTTAATCAACCTTTCCATGTTTTAGGCTTGCTTCGGTGTGGCAAGAGTTGCCGTCTTCGGTGGATCAACTATCTTAGGCCAGACCTTAAGCGTGGAAACTTCACTGAAGAAGAGGATGAACTTATCATTAAGCTCCACAGCTTGTTAGGAAACAAGTATGTTCTTATATATATATAGATTTAGTTCCTTTTATGATTGAAATTTGTATGAAATTATATATGGTATTTTCTTTTAGGTGGTCTATAATTGCCGGCCGGCTTCCGGGAAGGACCGATAACGAAATCAAGAACTATTGGAACACTCACATCAAGAGGAAACTCCTTAGCCGTGGTCTAGACCCTCAAACACACCGGCCACTCAACCGCGCTGCCCCGATCACCACCTCCTACCGACCAGAGAACGCTAGAGGTCCCGATACCGTTCCCCGGGAGACCACAGACTCTATAGAGGAAGGACATAGCAGTGGAACAAGTATGGATGAAGATCATTCATCTGAAATCAATCTTGAGCTTTCTATAAGCTTGCCATATGCTTCTGCTAAACCACCATGTACTTCACCTAAGGTTGCATGTGCACCATCTCAAGCAATTTGCTTGTGCTATGATCTTGGATTAAGGAGAGGTGAAGCTTGTAGCTGCCATAGCATCAAAAGTTCACAAGTTATTAGTTACTTTAGACCACTGGAAGAAATTAAATTTGGGTTGTAACTTTATAAATTGACTATAAATATATATACATGCTGAGTAGTTTTTATAGAAGAATTTCAGGTTTTTTTTTTTTTTGTGGATGTTGATAATTTATATATTTATGAGATTTATCATTTCTCTTGGTTCATGCATGCATGGCCATGTGGATGAGGTCTATCAGTTAAAGGAATGTGTCTTTATTTGGAGAGTGTGGAGAGATCATGTGAAGTGTTTTAGTTAGGTGAGGGAATCCTGCCAAAAGGGACAAAGTATAGTTCAGATTAGGGTTTATCTTGTGGCCACTTCCATACAAAATGCTATCTGTTGGTCTTTATCTTAACATATATAAATATATCTATATTTGAACATGATAAAGTTGATGGAAATTTACATATAAATCATTAGAATGTATATATAAATATATATATATATATATATATAGAAATACGTACATATATATATATATATATATATGTGTGTATAATTTTAAAGAATATCTATCTTTTATGATATATGCTTGTATACTTAAATCTTTGTACATAGTAATGCTTCATCGCTTTTTAATAAGAAGCAAGTTCATATTAAACTGATCGTTTTTTTCTTTATGATAAATTTTGTTATACAAGTTCACAATATAAAAATTAATAATGAAACATGGTGATTACTATGAACCTAACTCACATTGTCAAATGATTTTTTAAACATCAAATGATCAAACTACTTATAATTTAATGGGGACACCTACACCTTTTCAGGGTTATACAACTCATGGTAGGTAGCTAAGATGATTCTCATACACATATATATGAAAGGTACACAAACATTGTTGGGCAACTAGTTGGATGGTCCCAATCAATCAAATGGCTCATTAGTCATGCATTCATTCATTCAATTCATTCATTGTTGCCAAGTGGTTAGAGCTTTCCTAGTTCTCACCATTGTATTGGAAGTTTGTGAAATATGATCCTATTAAATCTAGCAAGCAAAAGGAGTTCTTTTTATATCAACTCAAAAATCACACCAAAATAATGTTCATGATAGCCTAAATCTTAATGTATGGACAAAAAAATTGCTTAAAGCACCCTCTTTCTTTTGCACCTAAAGGTTTGCAAGTTGCAATCTTTGTAAAGTTTGATGTGTGACACATATTCATGGAAGTGATAAGATTGATCCAAAAGTACTTAAAGCAACCGTAAAACCCATTAAAAAAAAACCCAAGTAATATTATAGATTTGATAAAATTTTGCTTTTTCATTGATATTTGATAACAATAAAATCCGGACTCACATATTGCCCACAAAAAAATGAGAAAAGAAAAATATGGGGAAAAAATTGAACATTAAGAAGTGTTAAATGTTATTGTGACTAAAAAAAAATGCAAGTTATATCTAACTCATCCCTTTAACTTAAAGTAAAAAAATATAATTACAAACTTTTAATTGAAGTATTTCACCTTGGATAATATATATCAACATGTGTGTGTCAAATAGAGAGAGAATCATATACTCAAACGGCCGCTCAATGACTCTAGGGGTTGAAGAGGGACCCATCTCAAGTCACAACAGTAGCAAGTTGGTGCTAATGTTTAGATTGGAGAGAAGATGAAGGAAGGGGACATGAGAGGTGGTAGTTGGTGGTTGGTAGCCAGATAACATCATATAATATACAACCACCTTTGCCTAATTTCATAATGCATGCAAGTCTATAATTCATTCTTTCATTGTGTATTATTACCTTTCTTTTCATTGCCTGATGGATGGATGAAGCTAGATATTATATATAAAGGAGTGATCTAATAGGACTATTTCTTGGAGGCCTTCTTGGAGGCCCACCTCTCACATGTGTACATTTACCCTTATCTACAATTTTTTTTTATGACCAATTCCTTTTGTATCATTTATTGTTTATGGTTACATAAAGATTCTTTTGTTTTAAATTTTTATTTCACTTTTTAAGATAATATATATCACTGAAATAATTGACATGTTTGGATTTTTTTTTTTCTCTTAGAAATACCATGTCCTTTTTTTTAGTGCAAAATGTTTATTTTATAAAATAAAATATTCTGATACTTTTGTAGAAATTAACAGACTTTTATTTTTATGGGTGCATCCAAGCATATCCATAGTACTATTTATAATAGGATATTTATTTATTTATTTAATTTAGAAAAAGAAGATGAAATACTCCTTTGATTATTTGAATTAAAAAATTTTAAAATTCTAATTAAGTTAATCTCTTTAGAAAATCTAGTAAGTGAGGAATTTAAATTTTCAAAATATTAGGACAGATAAATGAAATCAAAGAAATTGAGTGAGAAATTTGGTTGCCTTGAACAATGCCAATAACAATATATATATATATATATATATTCCACAATTTGAAATATTTAGTCTCAAAAGATGGCTTTTTGCTTAGTTTGATTAGTGTGAGGTCACTTAGACTTTGATACTTTGTATACTTTCTATTACCTATATATTTGTACTATTACGATGGTAGTTATCCATCAATTGAATAAGAAAGAGAGTTATTCTAATCCTTATCTTTGAAGTTCAATTTTCTACTGATTTTGTTCAACATTAAAAAAAAATTTCCTGTCATCAAAGACAAACATTAAAAATATGTAACTAAAGTTTGGAAAGATTGCGTGTTATGTATCAAGGGGTTTTTGGTATGTATGAATTCAATCATTTTGTAGAAAAGTAAAGGGTATGAAATACATTTAAATATTTGGTGTTAATTATATGAACCATACAAAATAAGGGATTTTCTTGTAATCACTTTTTCTTATATCAAGGAAAAATAATTCTAACAAAAAAACATAAGACATATTGTAAGATGGTCTGTGAAAATTTTGAAAATAAAAATTACTACATTATTGTTTTGTTTTTTTGGCTCACATGTTTGTCGGTAATATAAATAATTTTTCCAAATAGCACATATTTTAAATTTTCATAAATTTAGCAAAACAATTTTTTAATAAATAAGCTAATATTATTAAGTCTTGTTAGAGTTATTTTTTATAATAAATTTTTTAATATAAATTAGAAACTGAATTTCAATGTTGTGAGATATTTAAACCTTTAAGTTGAGAGTGACACTTGGAAATATTATGGCCTTGATGCATGGAGCTAGCTATTTTACCCAGAATGACAATTTTCATCTTAGAAAATGAAAGCACCTTGTTGACTAATTAAACAATGTTTAATAAATTAACTAAAGTATTGATCATGGCGGCTAAGGGGATTATTTTGAGCAATATATTTGTCATTTTAGGAATTAAAAGTCCAATTGTTTGAAATTATAGTAGAAAAATGTCAAGGCTGGCTTGCTATTTATTATTATGATGAGATAAATTCTTGATTTCTTTTTAATTGAAAATAATTAATCTACACTAAATTTGTTAGTACCTTACCGAAAATTAATATAAACTTTCTCATTATCCTTATGCTTAATTCCATTTTATAATTTCTAGAGTTCATCCATTATCTAAAAATTAATTCAGTATAGCCAATATAAAATAACGAGATGTTTAAGAGAACATAATCTTACAAAATTTATGCCAAATTTTCAATATAACTTGTAAATTTGGGGAAAAAGAAGTGGCAATTTAGTTGTCCCCTATAGCATTTTATGTATTTATATAGAAAAGATAATATATAATTGAAGATTAATTGTTTTAATCTATTTTATTTAAATGTTTTGGAAAAAGTTTACATGTGTTACTAGAAAATCAAATCAGTTAATAGATTCATAGCGTAGCAGCATTAGCTCGATTACAAAAAATTATTGGTGTGAAAAATTCAAGCCCTGCTAGACATAATGGTTGTAATGAATCCCATATGTATTTCGGATCTATGCGCACTGCCCTAATAATGCTTGTCGCATTTTGTCAAAAAAAAATAAAAAAAAAATCAGACCTATTTAATTGACAAACCAATCTTGAATGTAAGTCATTTTATGTTGTCAGATTTTTTTTTATCATGGCTGCTAATTAAAAAAAGGTGACAAGGTTGACTTAAGTATATATTTGACTTTGTTAATGGAATGGAATCTAAGTCCATGAAATTTAAATATGAATAAAATGTCAAAATTTGGTTGCTTTCTTTTATTTTTGAGAATTTTAATAGTTTCAAACTTGTTTGAATTGCAAATTTATAAATATCTGCGTTTAATTAGATATATAGTTTGATAATTTAAGGGTCACATGGAAAAGATCAATATATGTGAATCATGCCTTGATTAAGGAGTTGTGCGTGCACCACTCAATGTTTTTCATGGATGAAATGTTTCATGGTCAACAAACAGGAGAAAAAGTACACTAAGAAAACAATCGTATCATTGTAGAAAATTTAAGCCCAAATGGAGACAATTTTGTCAATGTGATCACATGCTCTTAAATATTTAACAATATATATTTTATGGTTATTTTATTATGTGGCCTTTTAGCAATCAACAAGGTGTTGCCTTATCTGCTTGATTAGAAAATTGTTCTTTTTAATTAAAGTATTTAAAATATTGACTCTTGGAAGAAAAAAAGAAGAGAAAAAAAAATTAAATAGGTAGTAATTAATATTGGTGGAGAAAATATTTATATCCATGTAAAAGTAGAGTACCTAAGTTAATATATTATGATAAGAGGTAAGTATGAATTAATCAACACATATGATAGGGGTTTTTCATTTGTGGTAAAGGCAATGTTAATGATCTATTTTACAAATATAAGTATGATAATAAAGTTAATGTTGAAGTTAATTTGTTCCTCCAATTTTATATGATCTCACTAAAAATAGCTAATACGGTGAAATATATAATATTTCACATTATAAGAAATATTTTTATTTACGGTAATTTTTTATATTATAAAAAATATTTTGAAGAATTTGTGTTAATGGGTTATTTGTTTAGAGAATTTAGGCGATCTGACAACACTTAAAAGAATAATGGGGAACGGATCAAGAATTTATTTTAATGAATGCAAAATTTTAAAATATTTTTTTCATAATTTAGTAATTTACAAAATTACAGGAAAAGAAACTAATAATAAAAAATAACAACAGGTTTATAGTTTCTTTTATACCAAACTTCATATTTTAAAATTATTATAAAATCCTCTTCTTGTCAATTATAACAAAAAAATGGTTTATAATTGCTGTGGATGTGATTTATAATTATTGTCAATGTGATTCTAAAGAATTTATGGATGTAAATTAAAGAAAAAAATCTACATGAACATTGAAATATGTTACCATTGCTTTTTACTTGAATTCAAACTCTATCGGTGGTTCATTTATAACAGAGATTTGTAATAATTGGATATATATAAATAAACAATCTCACAATAGGGTGACAAAAATTAAAAATAATTACAAATTTATAATGTAAAAATAATTTCTCAAACATTTAGTGGCGGCAGTTTTGTTCAAACTGAGATGTATTTAAATATATTTTAATTTTTTATTATGTAAAAAAATTGATAAATTGAGCTGTTACTAGTACTCAATTTTTTAATACAGTGGGATTTTCTCTTTCATTCCTTTTTTCCCCAGGTTTTGAGGTCTTTATAAAATTAATGTGTTAGTGTTTTATTTTCTGTTGCTTATTATCGTTAGTTATTTTCTGTTGGTTGATATATTACAAGAAGGTATAAATATAGGCATGATTTATGAATTTGAAAAAAATAAAATTGAGAAATTATTTTTCAATCATATTTTAAGTCAGGAAGTGAGGTGGATTTTAAGGTAATGAATCAACTTTTTAAAGCATGACAGGTGTGATTGAATTTATGTCATACATGTAGGCAAGATAAAATGATGCCTATTAGACTATTGAGTTTTTATATGTTAAAACCAAAATTACAATTAAAAAATTTGAAAAGTAAAGTAAAAAATGTGTAAAAAATGAATTTCTTAAAACAAAAAAGGGCATACATTGAAAATGTGGTATATTAATAAAGTTTTTATTCCAAAACACTTTAAATTTACTAGGAAAATTATTTCAGTTATAGATTAATTTCATGAGTATTAAATCTTGATAAATAAACTTTGAGATCTAAAGTAGTGAAATCCAATATTCACTGGGTAAAAAACACTTATTTTCATGATATTGTTCTCTTCAAAGTTAAGAAGAATGTGATGTTACAATTTTATTATATAAAAACTGACATAAAACTCATTTAGAATTTGCTGGTTAGTAACTTCTTCTATTCTTAATTATTTACAGGTGTTAGTTTCATCAATGTGGTTTATGAGTTTAGATAACACTCAAAGACTTATAGAAATTTCATACAAACCAAAACAAAAAAGTGATACACGAAATTTATAGCTTAGTTTGGCATCAACTCATTTACGTTTGGGGTTCAAACCTGGAGATAAATAAACTACTAAAAGAGGTGAAAATACATAAGTACATAAACTTTTTGTTCATCCTCTCAAAGGTAGATATTAAACCTCACTGATTTTCTAATACCTCCTCAAGCTATAGCTCTGGTCACTTCACATAGTCAAAGTGCAAGGACTTTTGTATAGACACCTCAACATTTTAAATATAACCCATATCTCTTTTAAAATCTCCACGACTACTAACTCTAGAACTTTCCAAAATTAGTTGTTGTAACTCCTGTTGTAACCAAACTTGTAACATGGCTATTGACTTGACTGAGTTCTGGTTCCGTTGCAAAATGATCTCAAGACCCATCAACCGCCTGGTCATTTTTAGTCCGAGTCGATACAACCAGATCTCCCGATCCCGACTACCAACAATTAACCTATCTTCTCAGCTCCTCACCAAGCAGTCCTCTCGTAAGGGGCGCACCACTTTGTGGGTCTTTACAAAACGTTCCAAACTTGATCTTTAATTCACCCAAGTTTGGTCTTCAAATCTTCCCAAGAATATTTTTCAATCAATCATGCTAATCATACCAACAACAGATTTCTCTCCAATTTGGCATGTCTTTAATCATATTTTTAATAGTCTTCAATTAAACTATTAAAGTTCTTCAAATCATACTTTCAATGGATCTTAGAATCATACCAACAATAGGTATGTCTTCAATTAAGTGACTATTCAATTATTGATAGATATTTCTTCAATTAGACTTCATCTATATTTAGTCTTCAATCAATCTCCTAAATATGATATTGATAAAATCTTGCCTTGAAGTTGTAACACGTACAAAAAAAATAGCTCTATCAAGATCTCTCAAGATATTTGCCACCAAGCTAAGAACTTTTGCCATGTCACCATGCTATCCACGTCATCATCTATGCCACATTACCATGGATGCCACATCACTTTGACTTGGTGTCAAATCATGCCAATTAAAATACATTTTGTACTAACAACAGGATCCTAATTCAATGTTCCTTTTTATTTCTCCTTTTATGTTATAAAGAAAAGCAATCATGGAGTTTTTATATCTCTAATGCTTGTTCTAAGTATTGACGTGATGGTAACTTGGAGTAATGCCTAATTAGCTAGGTTCCTCAAGATGTAGTATAACGCTTACCAAATTGATGATACCTTTAAATTTATCAAAGCTTTCACAAATACTTTTTATTATGCGAAAACAAACTTCTAGTGAACGATTCTTCGCCATAAATATTCTTTGGCTAATTACAAACAAATTAGTGATACAATATTTAGTGACGAACATCAAAGTGATTATACACTCGAATTTTTAAAATATTAAATAAATAGACAGAACTTCCATGCAAATTTCTGGGGTATTTTAATTTTGTAAAAATGAAACAATTTTTGGAAACTTGTTCTTTAGGATTTTAAATTCAATATGAATTACAAAAATTTTGTTCTGCCTTTGCTTTGATAACACTAGTTGGAAACACCCCAAAACTAATATTGTACTTTATCAAGGTCCAAAAGTAAATTTTATTATTTTTTAATTTTGAAAATCCCCAAAATCCTTAGATTTCAAAAAAAGTTAATCTAAGAAGAGAATAATTATGTTTTTTACTTTAACAATTTACAGCCATCAAATTCCCTTCCCTTCTTAAATTTGGTTTAATTCTAAATTATAGTTAAACTTATATTTGGACTTGAGTCGGCTAAAATAAGAAAAAAAAGGTTGATTGTAGCTCAGGTTTTATTAAATAATAAATAACATAAATTATATAAAAATATAATACATTTATGCCATATATATACTATTATATTTTTTTCCAGTTATCAATTATATAAAAATATAATACATTTATGCCATATATATACTATTATATTTTTTTCCAGTTATCAATGCACTTTACCCAGGTCCAATTAGTAGGTCCCATAACACATTGTCTATTTGAAAAAAAAAATCAAAGCATTTCTTTTTCCCTTGAAATGCAGATGCTAATAGCTAATATTTTATGTCTAGAATAGAGTACTGATTGTGAATAACTGTTTCCACATTCATGATCATGGTTTTTTTAGGGTAAATTTGTTTGATAGGGTATCAAACTATGGCTCGTTTTTATTTTGGGACCCAGACTTCAATTTGAATCAAAATGGTCACCCAAGTTTAATTTTGTTTCATTGGATGATCATCCAAGAGATTTTAGCATATTTTTAATGATTTGATGTTAAAAATTTCTATCAATATCTGAAATGAAATTGTCAATTTGGCGGTCAATGTGCCATGCATATGTTGACAGAAAATTTTCGGCATTTATATCACTAAAAAAATAGGTCAGAATCTCTCGGGTAACCACCATATACAACAAAATTGAAGTTGGGTGACCATTTTGATTCAAATTGAAGTTCGGACCCCATAATGAAAAATGACCATAGTTTGATACCCTACCAAAAAATTTAACCTGGTTTTTTATATAAGTTTTTAATTGAATTATTAATTAAAATTAAATGAGAAAACCAATTATTAAAATATGGTGCTTAATATCAAGAAAACCAATCGAATTGGTATTTAATCACAAACAACACATGCAAATCTCTTTTATAGTCATAGCAACATCAACAAATAGTTAATGAATAGTAATTGTCATAACTTGCATGTCTGCATGCATTTAGTTGACAGTCTTCTCTTTCTACCAAATAGTTTTAATATACAGAATATTTGACAGATACATCTTGAAACATTCTGTTCTGCTGGGACTTGGTCACTCAAGACTAATTCATATGGAAAAATAACATATAATTAAAATATTCTAAATAAGAGTCTTGCTCATTTAATCTTATATTTCTTTAATCTAAATGTTAAAAAATGAGCATAATAAGATGGACCTAAAGCTATAAATCAACACGTCGTTTCTAAAACGAAGTTATGTTTGAAGAAAACTTGTTCATCTGAACTCAAATTTGACTTTCTACCTTGAATAAATAATTAAATTAAGCTTGAATTTTAAATTATTCCACTCATTATGATCGACTCTCGAATATTTTGTTACCGTAACAAATTAGTTATGGTGACGATTTAAACATCTTTTTGCTAGTGCAACTATATAATTATAATTAAATTATCATAACTATATTAGTGTAACTACTAAGCCAAACCATAGCTCTATATTTTGCTTAAAGCTGACAAATGACTCTCATGAATTACAGTAAAAAAATGATTTTTAAATTAAAAAAAAAGTTTAGAGAAGCTAAAGGTCACAACTCTAAAATTTGGTAGCGGAGCGAGACAATTTATTAAGTGGTGTTAAGTATGATATCATTACGTATAATATAAAATAAACATGTATATACATAAGAATATATAAAATAATTATGTTACAACAATATAAACTTATAAATAATAAAAAAACCAAGAAATTTTGTTTAAAAACTTATATTAATAAATTAATTCAAAAAGCTAAAAATTGAAACTCATATCAAAACTTAATCAAACTATTTAATGTAGCTTGGACGGTGAAAAAAACTCTATCATGATTAAGAGTTTAATTTTAAAATTAAAAAAAATTGGCAAAATGATAGGAGAGCAGTTGGAAAATATTAATAATGATGAAGACAAAAAGATGGTTTTAGTTTTATATTTTCTAAAGTTGTTAAAAAAAAATTATGGTTCTTTATAATTTAATTTTTATATAATAACCCAGAAGTTTTTCATAATTTTTTTACACATTTCACTAAATAATATATATATATATATATATATTGATCTAACTTATGAATAAAGATTTGAATTCTCTCAAACATTTTAACCCTATCATTCTAGTATCAGAGAGACGGAGGGCTAATAGCGCATAGCTATAGCTATTGCATGAGAGCAAGTGATCATGACCACAGATAATAAGTTCGTGCAACCTTCGATTCCCAAGTTTGATGGCCATGGAGAATGTCACATCCTAGCTCCAAAGTCGGGCCCACTGACAGATCGGCCGTATCCAATGGAGCTGGGCGTCACTGGGTGCAAGGCCTTAGGTTGCGGACCTGGTCAGAGTTAACACCAACAGACAAACTAACAACAGTAATAAAGAAAAGATTAAGATAACAGTAACATAAGTATTATAAATATGGCTTAAACAGCCCTATAGAAAATACAATGCCACACATACAGTTTGCGAATCAAGCTATAGACAGAATACAAGTCTTACTCACACAGTAAATTCCACTACAATATCTATGACTAAAGACAGTAATAAGACTTCCCAGAATACACCCCAGATCCTAGGCTTTGTCTTCTCCTACGAAACAGAAATTCACAGGGCCCAATAGGATCGCAGAAATAACAGAAAATACAAATAATTATAGAAATAGTAATAACCAGGCAGAAATACAGAAATTTCTCTAAATACAAAAATAATTTGAAATACAGAAAATATGCAAAAACCAAACGTTTACATCTCCCTAACTAATAACAGAATAGAATCAACAGCTTGAGGCTGGATTTTCGATTGTGAAGTCGGAACAGAATAAACAGAATATCAACAATGGAAGCCGGATCTTCGACCCCAGTTGGAACGGACATGTATGTCCAGTAGCGCTACTACAAAAAAACATGTGCACATGGCTAAGACTTACTCCCATAGCTGGGCAATTTGGAAGGAAATGGAGATGTACTAAAAACCATAGAAATATAGAATACGGACAGAAAATATCCCAAATAATTATTTCACAAAAATAATTAAATTAAATAATTAAATAAACAGGTACATAATAATAAACAAAATAATACATACATAATGCAAGAATAAAATAAATAATTAACTAATTAACTGAAATAAATTATGAAATAATTAACTAATTAACCATACATCAGAAATACGGAATTATATGAGTGCGAGAGCTTACCTCGTCTAAGAGTACGGAGCTTACTTTCTCCCTCTACATCGAGGTTTAAAGTTCTACCGCCGAATCTAATAGTGTAAATAGAAGTTCAAAACCCTAAAAGAAAAAACTAAACTATACCCCTAATGGGTTCCTATACTAAACTAAGCATGGCAGTAATTACAAGCCTACCAGCAAGAATTAAAAAGAGGACAAATAGCAACAAGAAGGAAAAGAGAAGAAAAAAAAACACTAAGCAAGAGGCTAAACCAAGAAAATTTTTCTATACTAGTGGAAGCTTTCGGATTTCACAAATGATGCTAAGTTGGATTAAAGCAAAGATAGTCATCAATGTAACAAGCAATGGTTGCCCTCCACTTGGCTAGAGTTACAACAAGCTTCCACTTTCAAGTATTAAAATTAGGGAAACATGAATCTATGCAAGCAAAACTCACAAGAAAACATGCAGGCAATAACAATTACATAAACATGATTCCAAAAAGAGCTTAAATGAATCACCAACTAAAATGAAATAAAACACACAAAACCTCAATATGCTAATAATAACCAATTAAAACACCACTGCTACCATTACAAAAAATCAAACAAACTTTGACAAAAACACGAGGATCAGGTGGCTAAAAGGATTAACAAAACTTCAAAAGGAACAAGAGATAAACAGAATGCTTAGACATTCATCAAAAGCTGGGAACATCAACTACAACAAGAGCAAAGTTCAACAGAGATAAGGTCATGACAACCATGTATGGTTCACACATCAAACAACCAACAAAACTAGAACAAGGTTAAGTTCTAATATATGGAGGAGCAAACAAGAACCATGGCTACAAGCTTAGACATGAACCAAGAATTTCTACAAAAGCAAGGCCTCCCTAAGCAAACAAGAACCATGGCTCCCAAGGAAGGAAAAAGAATGGCTATAGCTTGCCTTCTATCCCAAGCTCAAAGGTAATCAATCTTCAACCATCAAAAGCTTACCATTAACAGCCTTTAATTAAGCTTCATCAGATCAAATCTGAGAATAAAGGAGGCATGTGAATGGCGGCTCCCACATGCTCGAAAACCTCCAGTCAACTTGGTCAAGGTAAGAAGCTGGCAAACATTACAGAGAATTTCCTGCATTAGAAGGAATATTGGAACTTGGTAGAGAGTTAAGTTCCGGTTGCAAATATTGGAATGGTAATTACTGAGGCAGAGTAGCGTCAAATAGATGATTCTTAAGGACACATCCAAGCACATACGGGACTCTGTGAAGTAGAAGTATCAAGGTTTGACGCGAGTTAAGCGAGCACATCTATAGGCATTGAGGGAGGAGTTGGAGACACTCCACATGAAGATGGGAGAGACGATGAACGAGTATTTCTCATGTACACTTACAATTGCGAACAAGTATCCTCAACTTCAAAATTGCTTCCTTCCCCTTTCTTATTTGGGAGTGCTTATTTCTCCTAAACAGTTTCCTGTTTCTTCTTTCAAGCCCATTGTGGACAGGATCCATCGTTCTTGTTCCCAATGGAAGCATTTTAGGCTTTCTATGGCTAACAAGGCTACTTTGATTAACTCCCCCATCATCTCGGTTCCTACTTACTTGCTCTCTATTTACCTAATTCTTGATTCTATTCTCAAGGAAATCCATAAGATAGTTAGGCCGCCTTCTTTTGGCACAAGGGTGGCAATGAAAAAGGCTTTCATGCTGTTTCTTGGAGTTGTATTACTGATCCTAAAACTGAGGGGCCCTTGCTCTTAAGAATTTCCTTATTGGGAAACATTCTCTTCAAGCTAAGCATGTGTTCAAGTTATTAAATTCAGCTGATTCCATCTGGGTTAATATTCTTCATCTTAAGTTTGGACAGATTAATTTTTGGAAGGACACTATTCCCCAAAATTGCTCTTTGTTCTTTAGAGGATTTTGTGGAGTTGTCGTTGCTCCTAAACCTTATTGTTGGATTAATTCTGTTAATCCTTTTTGTACCTTTTTTCTGATGGATCCTTGGTGTTTTGAGATCCCCCTTGCCCTCAAGCCTACTTTTATTAAGATGAATTTAGATCTAGATTTGCTCAATTGCTCATAATTTATTTTGGATGGCAGTTGGAATTATCATTCGTTGTTTGATCTTTTTGGTAACAGGTTGATGAGGTCTTTCCTAATCTTGGCCTTATTGATAACACTAAAGGCAATCATTGGGTTTGGGCTCCTAAGGCTCATGTCCCCAGGATTTCCTCTTATGTTTACCATTTCTTGAAAAAAGGTCTGCCAGGCTTTGATCCCTGGGTGTGTTGTGTTGGGTAATATCGCAAAAATCATATAAAATTATCAAAGGCATGCGGAAGTAATAATGAATTCGCAATATTATCTAATTGTTTTAATGAGCACCGTAATTTAATTAAAAGGCCTAGAAAATTAGCTCTTAATGTTTGAAAGCCTTTCTTTGATGTGCCGAATTTGTCTCTCGGATTGCCGTAGATCTCCTAGCGTGGAACGAAGGTCCCACGACTCTAGATCATACGCCAGAATTAATAAACAATCTCCTCTTTTTCTCCAAATAGCGGCTCGGGTTAGAAAGGAAGAGAGAGCTTGGGGATTCTCTCACTCAAGAATTAATTGATTGAATTCTAGGGTTAAAAAGGAGTCATATTTATAAAGACTTCATAAAACATGATAAACATTATTCAATTATGAGTCCTATTCAAAATCTGAACCTTCATAATATGATAAACATCATTCAATTATGAAGTCCTATTCAAAATATGAACCTTCATAATATTATAAACATTATCATAGAATTTTATTAGAAATATGAGTCATAATCTAACTAAAACCACTTTTGTCTTTCAGTTCTTATAATTTTGATTATCTATTCGACTCCAACGAATTTAACTCAAAATTTAAACTTAAGACAAAAATCCTAGATCAATTTACAATTTCACTTATCCCATGAAGTAAAATTATAAATTGACAATTTTATCCCTGCACTCAAAAACAAGATTGATTCTTTATCCCTTTAAGCGTGACTCCCTAGGCTCGTTCCGATTGGCAATGGGAGGATACCAAAGAACGTGGGTGACACCTAGCCAGCCCCGTGGCCCCACGTTGTAACCCAATTGAACATGAATGCGTAGATCATTACAAACCTTTCAGATTATGATTACCATATGTGTATAAACCCTTCGTTCTTATATCCCAACCGAGTGAGAGCCATGGTAATTGTGAAACTCACTGAACTCGATCATATACAAATAACTATAGTAGAGTGAGATTACCAAACTACCATTCTAATCTCACATACTTATAATCTCATAGGATACTAACTCGTTTACTTCCTAGAGAACGAATTCTTTCTTGGTGATCACTCACAACTGCTACTTGCCCAACATAGTCGCACTTCGAGGTCGGCCCTACCAAAAGGTAAACTGAGCCTAACGACTCTAGTAACAAACTAGACGTCACAGGCACATTGTAATCATGACACCTTAGGTCTAAGGTCTACTCATATGATCATAACCAACAATCCCAATCATTGACTGTCAAAGAGTAAAACCCATGTGATTAGATTGTTGTGAGTCATGTTCGAATACACCAATCCCAGTGATGTATTTATGATATATGCTCCCACTATTCCATAGTGTTCAACTAGCACTCTTTGTCAAAGTATATGCCATACAAATCCTTATAAATCTTTAATGCCCAATTAAAGATTCTCCGATTTGTGAACTATTTAAGTATATAAGTACCAAACCCTTCTAGTGCTCTCCTCTTTATCCCACAAAGAGTAGAAGGTTTAACTTAATACACATTTACTATGATATTAAAAAATAATTATAATGTCATCACAAGATTTATATGAACATCAAAATAAATGCCTATAATAATAAGAATGTATAATATAAATGAAATGCCTTAATACAAGTATCCTCGTTGGTATTCGAGGGCATAATCCCAACAGGTTGGAGGAAAATCTGGCATCTCAAAGTTACCCCCCGGATTAGGCATTTCCTTTGGCTTGCTTTTAAAGGCCGAATCTCCACCAGCGATTTTCTGCACTTTATCAATCTGGGTCCAAGAAACATGTGTATTTTTTATGGTACTCATTATGAAACAACTGATAATCTGCTTTATTATTGTGCCAAAGTCCAATGGGTTTAGAATATCATCTTTGATCGAATTGCTACTCTTATTCATTTCCATAATGGCTTTGTTTCTGGTGATTAGCTTGTTAGATTTGATGCGTCTAAAAAAAAATAAAATCCCTGATTACAGTGACTGCTTGGTTTCACTGGAAGGCTCGTTGTGATGCAATTTTTCCTAACATTTCTCCTAATTTTGAGATTATTGCTCATAATGCCTTAAGTTATGCTCAAGACATCAATTGTGTTAAGATGAAGCTGTCTGACAGCAAATTGATTCTCAATAATTTCACAAATGATGATAGGCTTTTTCTCCTCTCCTTTTCCAATTGGAAAAATTGTGACGAGGTAAGTAGTAGTGGCTTCTTTATATCCTCTTCTAACTATTCTGTTTCCCTTGTAGGTTTTTCATCCAATAATTCTGCTAATAATCGAATTGTTGCTAATATCCAAGCCTTGGTTGTTGCCCTCTAATTTGCTGTGGATCAGGAATTGCCTATTCTGAATGTTTTTATTTCTGCTCCAGACGTTCTTTCCTTAATTAATTTGACGGATCTAGTTTGCTCCTAGTGTATTGATCTCTCCTTGGATCAACTCTCTCAGATTGTCTCTTGAAGCTGCCCAATATCCCCATGCCATTGGATGATCCCTACTTCCAAGCTTTTCATTATTGGTCGAAACCTGCACACTAGCGACGGATTTAGAGGGGGGCAAGGGTATGCTGCAATCACCCCCTTGCCCATGAATATATATATATATATATATATATATATATATATATATATATATATATTTTTGTTACAATAGTAATAATTATAATTTATATGGAAAGTGATATTATTTATTTATTTTTTCAAAATTCTACCCACAATATTTAAAATAAATTAAATAAAAACAATAAGATTATTATATTAAATAAAATTGATTCAAAAATTTTGTTTTAAAATTTTATATTTAGATATATTTTTATTGAACTTATCAATACATTATTATAAATTTTTTAGAATATTAATGTAAAAAATAGTAATAATAAATATAAAAAAAATAAAACCATAAAAAAAATGCTATTGCTATTTCAAAATCTCTAAAAACAATTATTGCAGTTTATGAGTTTTCATTCTTTGCACGATTTCTTACGACTTTCGAGTTTATATTTTATCTTTTATTATAAAAATTTATTATATATATTAAATTTTTTTTACATCTGAATTAATTTGTTTATTTTTTTGTGATTTTTGTTGTTTAAAAATATTTGATATTTATTAAATAATTATTGGATATTTGTTAAATATTTGTTTGACTATTTGTTATAAAAATTATTGTGAAAATGGTTAAATATTGTTGTTATTATTTACTATGAAAAATTGATTATTTATAAACTATTTGTTAAATAATTATTACATAAATGAATTTATATTGTGAATTTGTGCTAAATTGTTTTTTTAATTGTATTATTTGTTAATTGTTATTTGAGTTAATATGATAAATTTTTTTACGCCTAAACTAAAATTCTTAGTTGAATGTATATATTATATTTTTGAATTATTAATTATTATTGTCTCTTTGAATTAATAAAGTTATTTAATATTCAGAAAATTTTTAAATTTTAATTTAGCATCCCTAAATTTTGTTTCTAGTTCACACTATAACTTTGTATCATGACAACTGTGAACTCCCTAATCGGCTCATACGAGCTTTTACCGAGTCTGGCTTTGTTTTTTCAATTGTCTTTGTTTCTTGGTTTTAGTCTTTCTTTTTCAGCTTTTCGTTTTTTCTGTTCTTTTGTGTTTTAATAAATACCTTTGGCTCCTTTCCAAAAAAAGGAAAAAAAATGCTATAAACTAACAATACTAAATAGGATGTACAATAAAAAAACGTACATCTCATCGTGCGAAATTTTTAAAACCAACAAATCAATCAACTCCCTGAAAATTAAATACAGCTCTCAATTTATTATTATTATTATTATTATTATTTGTTCTACACCTTGTCTCTCTCTGTTAGACCCTTGTTTCTCTCTCTTGTTCTCTTATTTTAATTTGTTATCTTTTTCATATGATTTCTATTACTCTTCATTCTCTGCAATGCAAATCCGAAAAAAAAATTTTATTATATATATATCCTCATAATCACTTCCACTAACAAAAAGGAAAGTTTATATAAATATAACGATCATATGGAACTACCGAGTACTTCATGAACCTCAAATCAAAAGCAAAGAAAATTCCTTTTATTCCTCTTCAAAACCATTAAACAAGACAATGAACAAAGTAACAATTGTTACACATAAACTAAGTTCAAGAGTTAGAAGATGACTTGTTAGTAGTGATGTTAGTGGCACAAGAAGTCTGATCTGTTTTAGAACTGGTTAAGCTGGTTTCAGAGATCTTTTGAGCTCCAGCGGAGAGCTCAACGGGCTCCGAATCAGAGATTTTGCCACCTTCCAATGGAGTACCATGTTTGTATCTTATCCTCAGCTGTTCATCTTCAGAGAGCTTGGCCTGAGCTGTGCCATACTTGATGTCATCTTTACTCTTCGCCATTTTCTCTTCTTCTACTTCTTCTTCTTCTTCTTCTTCACTCAAATTAGGGTTAGGGTAAGGTTTTGATGATATATCTATACTTATAGGTAGGAAGATGGAAGAGGGAGAGTGTTGTGCTTATTAAAGAGGGTAGCCATGCATGCAGCTTTGAGTGACACGTTAGCCTGGTTGTTTTGTTTATGTGTCATGCTCTCCTGGTATTGTGATGTGTCAAGAGGGTTCTGGATTGCATTCATCAATTTGTTTAGTTATTTATTTGGCTTGGTAATTGAAAATAAACCGTATTTATTTGCCTGAACTAGATTAGTGGATTATTGGAGATATATTACAAGATATAATTGTATAAATTAGTTTTTAAAAATAAAATTCTTAGGTTGTGGAGTTAGCCTTGTTTATATATATATATATATATATATATATATATATATATATATATATATATAAATTAAAATTTAAGCATTATTAATTATAAATAATAATAATTAATTAATAAGAAATCAATTTAATTAAAATGAATTAATTTAAAACTTTGTCAATTTCATATATAAGTATTTTCTTCAAAGCAATTCAAACTTTCTAACCATTAACTTTACTTTCCTACCTTACTCAGAACATATTAAATTTTAATTGTTAGAGGATCATCCTCAATAAATATACTTTCTCATATTAGAGTTTATGGATTTGAAACGGCTAACTTACTACGTAATATAACTAACATTTTACTAACGTTTTTGTAAATATATAAATAAATAAATATCTTTAAGTTGAGTAGTACTAGAAATGTGGTGGGCGGTTGTGATATACTTGATTGATTGTATTATCAATGAAATGATAATCTACTTCAATGTGCTTCCTTGATTCATGAAAGATAAGATTGGCAATGATATGAATAACATATTAATTATCACAAAAAATCACATGGGCTTTCCAAACATTGGCCCAACACAAGCACAAGGTTTGGGTCACGGAAGCATCCGGCCGGCCGTGTCATGCACGACCCACATCATATGAAGCTATGCCGATGCAGGGCTGGTTACTCACCTTCATCATAATTCTTACATTAGAGTTGCAATGTTTATTAGGTATAAACTACAATATAATAGCATAACTCATAATAATCCGACAATCAATAATAAGTGGTCTATTGATATCTGAATTTTTGTTAGAATTTTTTGGATATATTTTGAGGGTGTGAGTAGTAGTTGTGTGCGAGTAGTCCCAACACCCACATATGCTCAAGCACTATTCTCATTTTTTCTGTTCAAATTTATGTATTCTCTTGTTTTTCTTAACTGCATGATACTCATTTTGACAAAATAAATAAATAAAATAAAATAATTTAAAAAAAAAAAAAACTCAAAACAATCCGACCTACAACAAATGATCATATAATGGTTATATTTATATCTTCTTGTTTTATGCATCTTTCATTGTTTCAACCATACTTACGTGTATTTTAATACTGATTAATAATTTATTGTAATGTATTTTTGTCTATTTAATTCTGTAGATTGAATTGATGTTAACTTTACATTATATATATATATATATATATAGAAAAGATTGAGATTTTACTGGGTTCAAATGAAAACCAAATTGCACTATTTGATATTCTAACTCGAATTATTGAAATAAAATGAGCACAATTATTTTGATAGAATTTAGGAAATCTTGACAATTTGACAATTATTATGATAGAATTTGTATTTTTTTTTTGCTTTTATAAATGTTCATTTTTTTAATTTTGGAAATATTATTTTTGTTAAATGAGATTTCTCTGTTATTTGTTCATATATTTTGTTAATAAAATCAAAGTATAATAAAATAAGTGCAATTTTGATGGAATTTAGGAAATCTTGACAATTATTAGGATAGAATTTGTACTTTTTGCTTTTATAAATTTTCACCTTTTTAATTTTTGAAAATATTATTTTTGTTAAATGAGATTTCTCTGTTATTTGTTCATATATTTTGTTAATTAATAAAATCAATGTATCATTCAAGTTCTTAGAGTAAATTACTTGGTAGGCTGTAAGCTCATAAACTTTTGTTGCTAAACTAAGCTCATAAACTTTTGTTGCTCAAACAACACTTCGCATAAACAATGTGATGCTGCATCATCATATGATGGTGATATCTTCTTGTTTTGTCCGTATTTTAATATTGATTAGAGATTTATTTTCTTAATTTTATAATTTGTATTTTATACATTAATATAAAAAACAGAAATTTTATAAAAAAAATCACTATGGCCTTAGGGCCATAATAGAACAGCCATTAAATTTCAGCCCACTCAACTCTTAGAAAATAGATAATTGAATTTATAGGTGGAATCCAAATGAAAATCAAATTGCACTATTTTTTTTTTCTTTTATAGTTTTTTTTTACCCATTAATTTTCTAGAGACTTAGGTTTTAAATTAGTTTGGATCAAATAGGGAAAGCCTGGTAAAGAAATAGATTTAATCGGCATATAGAAAACTTTGATTTTAGAACTACTTATTTAAATGACTTAATTTTTTCTATCATTTAAATTTACATGTTAATTTTACTAGTCTTTCCATCAGGCAATGAATGTCTCAGCTCACGTTGAACTTATTAGAGGCATGTGAGATTTTTTAAATATTCCACCTTCTTCATCTTGCACCCTGTGGAATTTTTTTTTTTTTTTAAAGTGCGACAAGCGCCTATTTAAGGTGTGCACGTATACAGTGACGGAACCAGAACTTACCGGTAGGGGGGGCTGAAGTCAAAGTGTAAAGAAATTATCAAATAAAACAATTGTCTACAGTAAAAAATAAGTCAATAATATAACTACAATTTGAATATACGTTTAGTAAAAAAAAGAACATTAACTATAATTTGAACTACTATCTTGTCATGATGTATCTAACTAAAAAAACAACTATGTTCAATTAGACAACTAAACAATCATTCATTCACTCTAACATGTATATTATTATATTATAACAACTAATTTATATTTGCCATGCCACATTATCAACTTAATTTTTTTAAATTATTAATTTATTTTTATAAATTATTAATTTATTTTTATAAATTTTATCAATATTATTCATAAACTTTTATTGAAAATTTAAATGCCTCATTATCAACTTAATTTTTTTCCTTAAATTTTTATAAAATTTAAAATTTCGGCAACTTTTTGAAAATAAGAAAACTTGTTAATTAGTAAAAGTATCAAAACTTAACACTACAACCCATTATCAACTTTTTTTTTAAAAAATTATTAAATTATTTTTATAATTTTATTAATATTATTCATAAATTTTTATTTAAAATTTCAAATTTCAATGTCTCATTATCAAAATAATCAAGAAAAGTGTCAAAACCTTAACATTACAACCCATTATCAACTTAATTTTTTAAAAATTATTAATTTATTTTTATAAATTTTTATTGAAAATTTGAAATTGAAGCAACTTTTAAAAATAAAAAAAACTTATTTTAAATTAGTAAAAGTATAAAAAAAAAATGGTGCAACTTGTGGGATTTGAACTTGGGTGGGCTCAAAACCCCAAATTTCTACTAACCACTCAAGCACATTACTATCACATGATGAAGGATCACAAACAAAACAATATGTAACATAAATATATGTATAAAAAACCTTATTTCATCGGTGCCGGAAAACAACCTCACCGGAGTCGAGGGGGGGCTGAAGCCCCTGCTAGCCCCCCCTTGGTTCCGTCCCTGCACGTATAGGGGAGCGCCTTGCTCAGCGCAAACAGAGGTTTGATCTCGGATCCTCCCCAAAATGAACGCTCTACGCAAAGAATTCGGTGTCAACTGATCTAGCGGCCGTTGGCGCTCTGTGAGATCCAATCCCATATCAATTACAAGATTAGTTATAAGATAGAGGACTTTCATATCAATGGCTCAAAAGGCCCTTGATACCCAAGAGGCCAAGAGTCAACATATTCATGAGAACCCCAATTGTGGCTCAAAAATAAAATTTTTTAAGAAAATTAAAAAAAAAAGAAAAAATCTAAGAAGCCTGGAAGAGACGGCCTGAGGTGGTGGGGTCAAGTTCAATCTTGAAAATCTGAACTGGAGGTTTACATTCCTCCTCTGTGACTTCAGTGAGCCATTCTTTCTTCTGGTTTTTATTCAAATATTCGATCTCCAGCAAAGAAAAATGACTTAATTAATAAGCAATGGCGTCTTCCTCCTCTACCCTCTTCTTCTCTGCAGCAGCTCCACTGCACATCACACGCCCAACACCACCAGCTCGCCTTTGCCACAGTGCACTCAACTTCTCTGTAACCAATCCAAGCTCTGAACTTTAATTCTCTCTAATTAGCTCCATGCTTCTTCTAATCTTTCTCTTTGTTCTCTGTTTTGATTAACTATTCTACTCTTATATGTGCTTCTCCTACTTCATATTTAGACTTTTTTTGGTTGTTGTTCTTTCCTTGGTGTATTGCTTCATGTGAAGAATTGTATAGTCACATGGTTTTATCTGTTTTTCTTTGATTTGGAATTTAGTTGTGATTTTTTTTTTCTTTTTTTGGGTAGTAATCCCCTTAAAATCATGCTTACAGGAAAAATTGAATGGAAAAGGGAACATGATGTTGTTATGCTTCCATGGTTTGATTCCTCTTCAAGGAATCTATGAATAAGAATGTCTTATGCTTGACAAAGATAATCTCGGCCCATTGGTTCTTTGCATAGAACTGTTATGTTGAAAACATATGTGCATCTTCTGACTGTAACAATTTCAGTTTTGGTCCAGGGAAAGTGCATATTGTATAATCAGACATGCTTGTTTCATACCGAAAAAGCAACCGGCAGAGTTCTATGCAGCAAAGTGCAGTTTGAAGATAATGTTGTTGGGGATAATGATGATGATGAAGCATGTGAACTTGTGAATGGAGCTGAGATTGTCATAGAAGACGGTGAAGAAAGTATCCATGCTTATTTGCTCAAGGCCGTCAAGAACAATAACGGCACTGGTTTGTTGCTTTTATCTGATGTTTTCGGGTTTGAGGATTCGGCGACAAGGGATTTTGCTTATCGAGTAGCTTGCAGTGGTTATAAGTATATTTCTCTTCCTTGAAATTTTTTATCCAATTGTTGCTTTGTTTCAATGTCATGAAACTTTGCGTGTTTATTTTCATTCTAGTGTTCTTGTACCGGATATGTTTCGAGGGAATCCAAGGAAGATCGACCAACCTATGACAGATTTTGAACAATGGTTAGCAAAGCAACCACCAGAAAGAATTGCAAGAGACATCAATATGGCCGCGAAATGGTTGGCTGATGAGTTCACTGCAGCAGGAATATCAAATAAGCTAGGCATTATCGGTTTCTGCTACGGAGGTGGATGTCTGATCAACACACTGGCTCAAGATAAGCAGGGAATTTTTGGCACTGGTGTTTGCTTTTATGGTACACGCATCGACACAAGTGTAGTTAAGGATGTCAAAGTTCCTGTATTGTTTGTATGTGGGGATGATGATCATCTTTGTCCTGTCAGCCAACTAAGAGAGCTAGAGAAGATTATAAAAGGTTCGAAAATGGTTATATACAATGGTCGAGGGCATGGATTCGCGCACCGGCCAGGGTCTCTTGATGAAGATGAGGATGCAGAAGATGCATTTGGTCTTACGAGATCTTGGCTGAATGATAGCCTGGTTTTGAGCAAGGACCTTGTCCACTAAATTTGATCAAATTGTAGACAAAGATGTACAAATGTCTTGTTTGTTAGAATTTCTTATTTCTAGTTTGTGTGTATTTTTGTTCATGATTTCATGGATTAATGCACCAATATTATTACTGTCTAAGGAGTTGTATTATATTGCATAGAAGAAATTTTTTGTTATTTGCGTACAATTAGTGTCAATGAGGATATTGGTTCTTTAGAGAAGCAAATCACAACACAAAACAATCACTAATTCAAAGTCAAAAGCTTAAGTTGATAAGATGAGAAACCGGGACATACGTAATCAAATTCACTGAAGCTGAAGCTGTTGTAGACAAATTAGGATTTGATATTATGTTAGATGCAAACCAAACGTATATTTGTAGGTTTAATTTAACCCAATAGCTTAGCCTGATAGGATTAGAAACCAAGACTTTTATATTCAAATTCATATTTTTCAAATTAATATATATGGGACTATTAATTACTTCAAACTAACATGCCTTCTTAATACATAATAGTCTATTGTAATTAGCCATGTTGCAAATAAACCAAACAAACTAAAATCCGATACCATGTTAGATGTGAACAAGTAAGTATATTCTCTAGGTCTAATTCAATCTAAAAGCTTAAAGTGATAAGATAAGAAACTCAACTTTATATATTCAAATCCATATTTTCCAAATTAAACCCGGAGGATTATTAATTACTCTAACAATTGTTTGGGATTATGTACAAATATTGGTTATTATCACATTATGATTTGAAGATTGGTGAGTATGTTGTAATGTGAGAAATTTTTCATTTGTTTTGACAGTTTTAACTCTCATAGAAATATGTACTCTTCAGAAAATGATAATAAAAAACAAATGTCAAAAGAGTTCATCAATGTAATCAAAGAAAATTTGCCGATAAAATTGAGCCGGAAACATGCTTTCTAGTAGTATGAATTTGACAAGAATAAAAAAGACAGCAAAGAAAGAAAGTCTCATTCCACCAAATTTTGCTGTCAATGTTGATCTCACATTAAAGTTATGAAATTCAGCTGGAACAGGGCTGTTTTGCAGGATGTACTCTTAATAATCCCTTTGAAAACTTCAGCGTTCTTGACATTCTCCAAAGCCATAAATATAAAAACTTCAAGATATGTTCAACATTCCTTTTCTGTCATGCATATAAAGTACATAATATTTTATGATATCTCTAAAATCAAGAGAAATTTATATCATGCTAAACAAGAAGAGCAAGTTGGCATGCTTGGTTGGGCATTTCATGTTTATAAAAGAAGACAACCAATCACTGCAGACAACTCATGCATACCACATTGAAGAATGAAGTTAGTCAATCATGCAGCATTCTTTTGCTTTGACTTTCAGAAACACATTAAGTTAAGATAACATAATCATAATGATTGAACATCCAAAACTCAAGCATGCATTGTTGCCTAATCAAAATGACAGCATAAATGGTGTCCATGACTACTTTTGAAACATTGTAGTTTTAGTTTTACTGATTTCTTCTTTCTATGTTTAACAAATTTATGTTTATTTATATCTGACATGTTTTTCACCTTGAGATATCTTTTTCCTTATTTAGTGGTGAATTAAACTAAAAAGTAAATAAATCATTGAACTAAAATAGCAAGTGGATAGAATTCATTTAATAGATGGTATGATTATATAGAAATACAGAAGATGGGAGTGTTGGTGGGGTTCACATTTGCCTTTGGCCCCTAAAAATTAAAGTTATCAATTTTAAACCATCACCTGCAAAAAGTTTTTTTTTTATTTATTATGGATTAATTTATGTGTTTTTATTACTTTTCTTAATCATGAAAATGCTCCTAAGTATTTATTTTTCTTTCAAGATATCCTATTGTTTTTACTCTGAGATCAAGAAAAATTATTTATATACCCCTTTATCTTCATATATTAACATGATTATATTAATATAAAAGTAATAAAAATATTAAAATTACCAAAAGTACCTTAATATGGCTTAATAATAAAATCATGTAGGCTATCTCCAACCCAAAACTTTATATTTAGCGCTTTAGTACTCAAAAATATAATACAGCTTCTACAGTGAAAGTTTATCTAACCACTATCTCTATTTTTAACTCTAAAATAGAATATTCGAAAAATATTTTTCTCATTTCACAATTTATATATTCATACTATTAACAAATTTAATCATCTTTAATTTTTTTCACTTTTAACCATTAAATTTAAATATTATACTATTTAAAATATAGTTTTAATTTTTATATTTATTATAAATATTTATTAAATATAAAAAAGTCTAATTAATAAAAATAATACAAATACAAAATCAGATTGATATAAATATTTATTATAAGTTATTAATTTAATTAAAATATAAAATTATAAATATAATTTTTTTTAAAAAAATAACAAAATTAAAGAAAACAGAATTAAAAAAAACAAAAAATCAAAACAAAAATAAAATATAAAATAGCGCTGCTACAGTGGCGCGCAATGTCATGCGTGCCACTGTAGCAGAAAATAAATTTGGCGCAGGGTATTGCGCTGGGTTAGAGCGCCCATGCGCCAAATTTAGAGTTTTTTTCTTCAAAATTAACATATGATTGGAGATGCCCTTAGAATTTAAAAGAAGCTATATTAATACATTCCCCATTTGTAATAATTAAATATAATTATTTTATTAAATCTATATTAGGGCATGAAGATAAGATAATTATGTGTAATTTTTGAGATAAAGAGGAAAAAGAGTTCTGCAATGAATTAATTTATATGATTGTAGTATTTATAAAATTATAAATAAAAAAACATTAAGGAAATGATATGAAGTTGGTGTTAGAAAAACAAATCATCATTAACAACACTTTACATCGAATCATTTTTAGGCCATTGTGTAATATCATTGTTCTCCTCTTAAACAACTATTTTAGAGCTAGGCTCTATGTTTAGCATCATTTAACATATGTCAACGGTGACGTGGTAAAACTTGATGATGTGGCAACTCGGGATGATATGAAAAGAGATGACATGAAGATAAGAGCTATCTTTAGAGGAGTTATTTTTGGCAATACAATCAACTTGGAGGATCTCTTGAAGTGCAAGTAATGACCATATGAAGAGACATCTATATTTGGTAAGTGAATAAAGTTTGGAAGATCAACTACATGGGGGCTAAGATTGCATTGAAGCTATTTATAGTTGGAGCTATTTGTAAACACAACTATCATAGAAAATTTGAAGAATTAAGCTTGGATAAATAAAAGGTCAAGCTTGGTAATGAAGAAGATTGTGAAGATCAAATTTGGATGAAGGAAAGATCAAGTTTGGAAAGAAGATTTTGAAGACCATCTTTGGTGAGATGGAGACACGTCATGTTGGTACGACCCTCAAGAGAGAATACTGTTGATAAGGATGCGAGGAGGCATGCTAGTTGATGGTAGATCTTGTTAGATCCAGTGTAATTAGGAACTATAATTCAAATATAAATTAGTTCCTATTTTTAAGGGATTCTAGTAGATATCTACTAGATAGAAGATGTAAATTATAAAAGGCTTGTTTTCAGCCTTTACATTTTGGGAATTGTACAGTGTATTCAACACAGTTTTTCTCCTTCTAAATTGCTCATATGGTTTCAGAGCTTATAAGCATTTAGAGGGTTGAGAAGAGCACAATGTCAGGAATAAGCAGAGGTGATGATTTAGAAGTGCCTTCAAGCACATCTCTCCATCTACCTCTAAAATTTTTCTCACTGTACATTTAGAGAATTCATCCCTTACCCTTCAAATTACCACCCATAAACTCAATGGAAAAAATTTCCTTCAATGGTCTCGATTGGCAGCTATGGTTACTCGAGGCAAAGGTAAGTTTGGTTTTTTGGATGGATCCTCTCCAAGGCCTGCGATGCATGATCCCTTGTATCCGAATTGGGATGCAACCAATTCAATGGTCATGGCGTGGCTTATTCACTCGATAGAAGATAGTATTGGCGACACTTATCTTTTCTATTCAACTGCAAAGGAGATTTGGGATGCAGTTTCACTTGCATATTCAGACTTAGATAATTCTTCACAACTGTTTGAATTGCGCAATAGAGCACGGAATTTCCGTCAAGGGGATTTGGAGGTCATTGAATACTTCAACTCTTTAAAAAAATTATGGCAAGAGGTGGGCCTTTTTATTGTGTGCCCATGGAAAGATGTTGACGATGCAGTGTTATTAAAAAATGCTAGATAAAGATCAGATTTATGATTTTCTGGCTGGTCTTAATAAAGAACTTGATGACGTCCGAGGCCGAATTCTAGGCATTCATCTTGTGCCACCAATTGATGAGGTGTTCTTAGAGGTTCGAAGGGAAGAACATCGCCGGCGAGTTATGCTCGGAGATTCTAACTTGGTTTCATTCGAAACCACAGTCTTTGCTGTTCGCAAGAATGATTCAAGTCGATTTCATTCCAAGAAGATGCAAACATGGTGTGATCACTGCCAACGCCCTTATCATACCAAGGACACATGTTGGAAGCTTTATGGAAAGCCGATAGATTGGGTTCCAAATAAATTTTAAAAAAAGGTACAACCTACCATAGCAACCGCTACAGACTCACCATCTACTTCTGTTCATTTCTCGAAAGCCCAACTGGATCATCTATGCAACCTTCTTGCTGGTCCACAAGCAACAGGAACTTCACTTATGGCCCAATCTGATAGTAAGATGGCGTACTCAGGTGAGCTATGGATTGTTGATTCAGGAGCAACTGGTCACATGACAGGTTGCGAACAAATTGACGGACTGTATTATCTGGCGGGTGAAACTTCCGTGATAGGGCAAGTTAATTCAGCTATGAGTTCTTCACTTTCTCAACAAATAATGTTGCTTCATTTTCGTTTAGGTCATCCAAGTCTTCCATATTTGAAACATTTGTTTCCTTCTTTGTTTGCGAATAAAAACTCATCTTTTCAATGCAATATTTGTCAATTGGCCATACATAAGCGATGTCATTTACCATCACAACCTTATCGTCCCTCCAAACCATTTACTCTGGTTCATAGTGATATCTGGGGACCATCCCGAGTTAATACTCTTACAAATCACAAGTGGTTTATTACGTTTATTGACGATCATTCTCGTATGTCATGGGTATATCTCCTAAAAGACAAATCAGATGTTGGAAAAGTTTTTAAGATGTTTTATCAAATGGTTCAAACACAGTTTCATGAGAAAATTAAAATACTACGGACCGATAATGGAACTGAGTATTTTAATTCTCTTTTGGGTCATTTTTTCAAAGATCACGGCATTCTCCATCAAAGTTCTTGCATTGATACTGCTAAACAAAATGGCATTGCTGAATGGAAAAATCGTCATCTTCTTGAAATTGCAAGATCACTTTTATTCTCGACTAATGTTCCTAAATATTTTTGGGGGGATGTTGTTCTTACTACGTGTTATTTGATTAATTGGTTACTTAGTCGAGTTTTGAACTTTCAAAAGCCAATCGATTTGTTCTTAGGATGTTTTCCAGATTATAGATTCTTCTCCTTGTTAGATTCAAGGGTTTTTGGTTGTACAGTTTTTGTTCATATTCCTAGCCAAGGTCGATCAAAACTAGATCCTAGGTCTTAAAAATGTGTTTTCTTGGGGTATTCCTCGACTCAAAAAGGCTATAGGTGTTATTCTCCTAACAAAAGAAAGTATTTTACGTCCATTGATGTCACTTTCTTTGAAAATCAGTCATTTTTTGGGAATAATTTGTCTCAGGGGAGATTCCAAGGGAGACAAATCGACCAACAAATTTCTATTTTCAACCAAATCTACCAACAAACTTTAGTTTTCAGGATTGTTTTTCTCAACCAAAAATTCAAATTCAAAGTCCAACTCAAATTCAAATTCAGAATCCTATGATTCTATCTCCACAAAATCCAAACCTAGAGAATCTAGAAACCAACAAATCTCAGCCCATTAAACATTCAGTGATTGAAATTAATCTAGAAAGAAATTAGCCTATTTTAGAGGAAATAGAAAATGATCACACTTCTAACTTTCAAATTCAAACATCCCAAGTGAGTCAACCCCAAAATCTGTTGCCAAGAATTCAAGAACAACCAAAACAGAAAATTGTTTTAGAAACTTCAGCTACATCTCCAGAAAATCAAGCCTTTGAACCACCTGATACACAACCTAAATGTCCTCAAACCAATTCAAAGAGTCAGTTTACCAAAAATAAAAAAAAATCCAACCCTTTAAACTTACTTATTCACAGAAGAATCGGCCAACGGATAAACATGACATTAATGCTTTGCGCAATCAAGACTCTGACTCAAAATTAAATCTGAAATTGGATGATCTTGAGGTTCCTGTGGCATTGAGGAAAGGAACAAGGTCTTGTACTCAGCATCCAATTTCCAACTTTGTCAGGCATGATCATCTTTCGAACTCTATGAAGGCTCTAGCTGTGAACTTAGCTGAAGAGTCATTACCGAAAACAGTGGAAGAAGCCTTGAATCACCCAAAATGGAAAACAGCTATTATGGAAGAGATGCGAGCATTGAAGACAAACAAGACTTGGGAAGTGTTGACAAGCCCAAGGATAAGATACCTGTGGGTTGTAAATGGGTTTTCACAATAAAATACAAGGCGGATGGAACTATAGACCGATATAAGGTTCGTTTGGTTGCGAAAGGGTATACTCAAACTTATGGAATTGATTATCAAGAGACATTTGCACCGGTGGCTAAAATCAATACAGTAAGAGTTTTACTATCCCTTGCTGCTAATCTTGATTGGCCATTACAGCAGCTAGATGTAAAAAATGCATTCTTAAATAGAGAACTTGTTGAAGAGGTTTTCATGGATTTGCCTCCGGGATTTAATGCAGAAAGCAAAAGTGGAAAAGTGTGCTTACTACGAAAGTCACTCTACGGCTTAAAGCAATCTCCAAGAGCATGGTTTGATAGATTTACTAGAGCCATCAAAGGAAGAGGTTATCAACAAGCACAAGCTGATCATACACTATTTTTCAAGATAAGAGGAGGTAAGAAAACAATCTTAATTGTGTATATTGATGATATGATTTTAACAAGAGATGATTTTGAAGAAATTATCAAGATTAAAAAAGAACTAGCCATGGAGTTTGAAATGAAGGATCTAGGAAATTTGAGATATTTTTTGGAAATGGAAGTGGCAAGAAACCAACAAGGAATTTCTGTGTCTCAAAGGAAATATGTTCTAGACTTGTTAAGGGAGACAGGTATGATGGGGTGCAAGCCGGCAGATACACCCATGGATCCAAATATCAAATTAGGAGTTCAAGAAGATAATATTCCTGTTGATCTTGGGAGATTTCAAAGGTTATTGGGTAAATTAATTAATATATTTATCCCATACCAGACCTGATATATATCAGTTTTGTAGTAAGTTATATCAGTCAATTTATGCATTCTCCAACTGAAGAACATATGGGGGCAATACATCGAGTCTTGCGCTATTTAAAAGGGGCACCGGGTAAAGGTTTGTTTTTTAAGAAAACAGAGAATCGTGGAATAAAGGCATTCACTGATGCAGATTGAGCAGGTTCAGTTTTTGATAGAAGATCTACATCTGGATATTGTTCCTTTATTTGGGGGAACTTGGTTACTTGGAGGAGCAAAAAATAGAATGTTGTGGCTTGAAGTAGTGCCGAAGCTGAATTAAGATCATTAGCACATGGAATATGTGAATTAATGTGGTTGAAACGACTTTTGGAGGAGCTAAGGATGACAATACAAGGTCCTCTAAAACTATTTTGTGATAATAAAGCTGCTATCAATATTTCTCATAATCCAATGCATCATGATAGAACAAAACATGTTGAAGTTGACAGACATTTTATTAAAGAAGAAATTGAAGATGGAACTATTTGTGTTGTTTATGTTCCGACTACATGTCAAGTTGCAGATATCCTAACTAAAGGACTTGGGAGGCCTTTGTTTGAGAAACTTGTTGACAAGCTCGGTTTGTTTAATTTGTATATTAGAGCTTGAGGGGGAGTGTTAGATCCAGTGTAATTAGGAACTATAATTCAAATATAACTTAGTTCCTATTTTTAAGGGATTCTAGTAGATATCTACTAGATAGAAGATGCAAATTATAAAAGTCTTGTTTTCAACCTTTACATTTTGAGAATTGTACAGTGTATTCAACACAGTTTTTCTCCTTCTAAATTGCTTATAGATCTAGATCAGGAGGATCAAACTACATTGGCTCAGACTTTGACACAGTTATGAGGACTAGAGGTGTTTGCAGGTCGCGTTGCAACGGAAGCTACAACTCAGTTAAGGTTAGTAGGCGGGTTGCGTTATAAGTTTGGTTACAACAGGAGTTGCAATATCCAAGTTTGGAAAGAGCCCAAATTAGGAGTCGCGGAGAATTTAAAAGAGGAATGTGCAATAATTGGGACGCTGAGAAGTCTATATAAGAGACCTTGCTTTGAGATTTAGGTGAGTCACCGAAGAGAAACCTAAGTGCGTGGGTAAGTGAGAGAGGCATCGGGCAATCTAGAGAGAGTTATTCTTTACCTTTGTGAGGATGAGTGTGATAGTTGTACTCATTTTTATTTCTTTCTTTTAGTAGGTTTTCATCTCCAGGCTTGGCCCCCAAATGTAAGCAAGTGTTGTACTAAATTGTGTTACTAATTTTGTGTGCATCCTTTCTCTTTGGTTTGTATGTAATTGTGTGAGTGTTCGCATGAGAGATTGAGTGAATTTTAACCAACAATATACTTACTAGAAGTGACAAGCCATCTCATCTTAACTTGAATGCAAGAAATATATTGTTGTGAGTAGGATTGGGGTGAACAATGAAGATACCTAAAAAGGATAGCTTTGAAGAATGCTTCTCTTGAATTTCTGAGAGTGAAAAGGTTGTCTCTGCTTGTGTTTATATGTATAGGAAAATGCTGATGCTCTTGTATTCATGTTTTGGCTCATGAAGTTAAAACAGAAGTTGGTTGTTTGGTTAACTCATCAATGCTTGGCAACCAAGAAAAGGTGGTTCAAAAGCAAATCTTGTAGGTTAGCTAAACTTGAGTTTTGTATACTTATGATCAAGTGGTCTATTGGTAGCCGGGTCTCTATTAGAAATCTTCACAAGTGGTAAGAATTTGAATAATGAGTGTGGGCACATTTCTGAAAGGTGAATAGTAATTATGTGCGGATATATGGTCCCATGTGTGGGCAGTCTCGCCCCCACTTGCTCTATCGAAGCTTATGCAAGCTCCTGCCTTTTTTAACAACTAGGTAGCTCATCTAGACGCAAAAAAAAAAAGAAAAAAAAAAAACTTGGGTTTTGTAAGACTTGGAAGTTTGAAGCCAAACCAGAAAAATTTGTTTCACAGAAATGAATAATTGCTTATTTGCTTCATTAACAAATGAATGAATCTTGTGGTTTTTTTTTTTTTCCTTTTGTTTTGTTTTGTTTTTTTGTTTTGTTTTGTTTTTTTTTTTTTTGCCTATCATTTATCAGCAATGTGCGTTTGTGATTAGGATTTAATTATGTAAAATTAATTATAACATTTTAAATAACAAAAATACTCAAATAAAACACTGAAAATTATGGAATTGAGAGGACATGCTTTTCACACACAACAAACACAGTAACTTATATGAATTCATCATAAAAATTGTTCTAGTTAAGTAAATAATTTAGGTGAAAATATGAGCAAATAAAAAATATTTATTTTTTATCATATAAAAACAAACTTAGATAATCTTGCTAGGTGTACTTGTCATCACATAGAATCACGTCAAAACAGCTCTCATTAGCATCTCCCCTAACACAGTTTCATCAAAACTTATTTCTTAAGTTTAATTTTTTAAAAAAATTATATAAAAAATCCCTATTATTTTTCGTTAATAAATATTTTCTAAAATTATTTTTGTAAATCACATAAAGACATAAATGTATTATAGGAAATGATAATAAATTTAAAACTTGTTCCACAATTGGGTAATTTTAAAACCACATTCACATCACATTAAATATTTTTTTTATATTTTATTTTGATCTTTCTATGATGTTTTACTTAAATTAAAAAAAAAACCCTTATAATAAATTAAATAGGGTAAATGATTTTTTTTGTTAAAAATAAAATCAACATTTGGACAAAGTATTGTACATCTCATTATGAGTTCTAAATTATTAATATTCTGGAGAGTGGTTTGCTTTGCAATTAAAATGTTTTATTAATTTGTGGTGATAATCAAAATTTCTGTTCTTCACAAATTTATAATATAGAAATTAATGAACATTACTTAGATTTGTTAAATACATGTTTTGCTGATCATGTTTAATTATCCACAGTTTTAAATAATTGATTATTAATGATCAAAATCAAATTTGAAATAATAAAGTTTCAAACATTTTTTTGCTAAACTCATGTTTTGTTGCTTATGTTAAATTATCTTAGGTTTTGAATAATTGATTATTAACGGTCAAAATGAAATTTAAAATAATAAAATTTTTAAACATTAAACTAATTATTTAAAACTGTGAAAATTTGATTTTCACATTCACACTTGGCTCGTTATTTTTTAATATTTAATTTTGATCATTCCATAATGTTTTAGCACTTAAATTAATAATTAAAGTAATTAAAATCAAATATAATCATAACAAACTAAATATAGCTTAAATGATATATATATATATATATTGGTTTAAAAATAAAAACTAAATTAAGAATCCTAAATTTTTAATATCACGTAGAATGGTGTGCTTTGTAATTTAAACGATTTAATTATAATGCTAACTCAATTTGCTTTTTTAATGATATTGATATTCACATCAAAATACAATCGTCAGTCCCTCAAACTCAGTGCCAAGTGCTATTATTGTCACGCAAAACTTCCGTCGGTACCTTAAACTCAGTGCCATGTCATGTATCAGCGCCTCAAACTCAACACCAAGTTTCTTTGTAGAATCAAATAATTAAATTAAAAACTAAAGTAATTAAAATCTAATACAATCATAACAAACTAAATATGGCTTAAATGATATATTGGTTTAAAAATAAAAACCAACATTTGTATTCTAAATTTTTATTATCATGTAGAATGGTGTGCTTTGTAATGTAAATGATTTAATTGTAGTGCTAACTAAATTTGCTTTTCCAATGGTATCGATACTCACGTCAAAATATAATTGTCAGCCTCTCGAACTCAACGTCAATAATCAGCACCTCAAACTCAGTGCCAAGTGATCTTGTTGTCACATAGAACTCCTGTCAGCGCCAAGTTTCTTAGTGCCAAGTGTTAGCGCCTCAAATTTAATGCCAACTATCTTTGTTGTCACACAGAATTCTAAGTCAACACCTCGAACTCAGCACAACAGCCTTGTCGTCACTCAAAACACATGTCAATATCTCAAACTCAATGCCAAATGTCTTCTCGTCACGTGGAACACCGTGAATTCAGTAATAAATGTCAGCACCTCGAACTCAGCGCTATCGACCTTGTCGTTACACAAAACACCTGTCAACATCTCAAACTCAGTGCCAACTCACACCAAAATAACTTTTGTCACACACACGGTTTCATCGAAACTGAAATCTTTATTTTATTTTATTTTAAATTATAAAAAAAGTTTCTTTATTTTCTCCCATCAATAAATATTTTCTAAAACCATTTTTAAAAATTATTTTAAAAAATATTAAAATGCGATAAATTCGATAATAAATTTAAAACAAATTTTATAATTAGCAAAAAAAAAAATTTCTCATTCAAATCAAACTTTTAAATTCCCAATAGGAAATGACAATTTTTAAAATTATTAGATAAAAATAACATTTAAATGTTAAAACAATTATTTTTTAAAATTATTAATTTATTAAATTTCATGCCCACTGTTTGTGCTGGATGCCTCTACATACCTCTACATATATCTTTTCCTCACCCAATTCCAAACCACTCTCTCTCTCTCTCTTCTGCTAGGGTTCGTGTTTAATGGCGGAGGAGACGCAGGCGAAGCCCACTGAGGAGTTTGTAGCGGTACCACCAGCTCCAGAGGAGATAGCTGCATGAGCACCTGCACAGAAGGAGGAGCCAGCAGGAGAATTGGCGCCGGTGGTGATCGAATAGTGGATGTCTTTCAAGGAAGAGAGCAACGTTTTTGCCGACCTTAATGTCACGCCCCAGCCCCACGGCCGGGCCCGCTGACAGACCGACCGCATCCAACGGGGCGGACCCCACTGGGTGCAAGGCCTCAGATTTGACCTGGTCAGAGTCAACCTAACAGGCAGAGAATAACAAGAACTACAAATAGATACACAGAAACAGAGTTTATACAGATATGGGCTTACACAGCCCAACTAACAACAGTGCCACACAAAACAGAATCTGAATAAAATACAGACAGAAGACGAGTCTCACTCACACAGGAGAGTTCGAGTACAACAACAACAATAACTAACAGGAAAGGCAACTCCCCAGAACACCCCGATCCTACGACTGATCTTCTCCTGAAAAGAACAATTCATGCAATGCATGAGCCACGAGGGCCCAGTAGGATCGCCGAAACATCATGAAATACAGATAAGACAGATAATGCAGATATACATAAAAATATAAATTTAGACAAATACAGAAATAATCATAAATACGGAAAATACGAAGGAAAACCGACGATACATCTCCCTGACTAATAACAGAACAGAATATCGACAGCACTAGGCTGGATCTTCGACGGTAAAGTCGGAACAGAACAGAGTATCACGGCCGAAGCCGGATCTTCGACCGCAGTCGGAAGGTAGCGCTACTACAGAATACATGTGCACATGGCTAGGACTTACTCCTCCTAGCTGGGCGAGCCAGTAATGGAGATGTATAAAAACACAGAAATACGGTGCGTAGACAGAGAACGGATACCGAATAAAATAATGCAGAAAGCAAAGTAAATAAATAAATAAATAAATAAATAAAAAGTAAATAACTAAGTACAGTAAATAAATCAAATTACCAGGTAATTAATAGGCATCCAAACATCACAAGTACAGAATTTACCGGGTGCGAGAGCCTACCTGGTACCGAGTTACAAAGCTAAATTCGGCAAGTCCCACGGACTAAGACTCGCTACGGAAATCTAATCCAACAAAATAAATTATACTTAGATTACAAGTTCTAGGCCGGAACTAAACTTATAACTACAGTCCCTCATGAAGAATTAACACTCAAACAAAGATTTTAACAATAACAAAATATTTAGCAAAAAGAACAAGCCAAAACACCATTTAATGAAAGAAACTATGCTCCTATAATTACAGCCGAACTTAAAAGAACAAAAATTGAGAGTGACAAGGCTGCAGATTGAGTGAAATGTGGAATCTTAAGTCAAACCAAGTTTTAGAATTTCAGTGAAAAACATGGCTTTACAGGCATTTATATATAGTTATTTATAACTATAAGAACACACTTATCCAGTAAGAAACAATGATGGAAAAAATCATTTAGAAGCTAAGGTGCGGAAAAATATGCTAATAATGGTAATTGTCTCTTATAACAACTTCAGCAGGAAAAGCCCAGACTTAAATCCTCAGATCCTCAGCAATTAATATGAAAGAACAAACACCAGCACACAGATTACACAAGCATGGTTAGGTCTCTAAGTGCACTCAAATGAATTAATTAAACAAAACATGCTGCATACATACTAATCAACTGAAATACCAGAAACAACACAGCATGCAAAACTCCAATGAAATAATATTACAAGGCAGCTAAGATACACACAGACAACAACTTAAACAAAGCATACCACACTAAACTAAACTTGAAGTTTTAAAAAGATTAAAACAAATTAAAAACCTGAAATCTTGAAGAGAAGCCAACACCAGAAATTATACTCTTCTAGGTTGCTGCCGGAACCAGAAAACCCAAGGAAGGAGAAGGAGAGTCGCAGTTTGCCTTCTCCCAAAGCTCAAGGTAAACACACACACACCTCTAAAATTCAGCAGAACAAATCTGCAGAGATTAAAATCCCAAGTTCAGCCACCTAACACCAATAATACAACCAACCAAGCCTCGACCAGATCCAGTTTTCACGGGCAAAAAGACAAGGTGGGGCTCACTCACCAAAACAAATCAGGGTCAAACCGGTCAAAGGCTCCCACTTTACAAACATTACAATCTCCCCCCCCCCCTTAAAGGAGTTTAGTCCTCTAAACTCGCATCAAGAGTCGGGGAACAGCTCTGGATAGCGCTCCTTGAGATCGGTCTCTCGCTCCCAAGTGGCTTCATCACTAGAATGGTTGCTCCACCTGATCTTGATCAATGGAATCACCCGATTCCCTCGCTGCTGCTTTTTGTAGCCTAGGATCTCCACTGGTTGTTCTTCATAAGACAGATTCTTCTGAAGCTCCACTGGTTCTTGCTGAATGACATGAGATGGATCTGACAGATACTTCCTCAGCATAGACACATGAAAGACATTGTGAACCTGGGCTAGGTCTGGTGGTAATGCCAAGCGGTAGGCAACAGCTCCTACTCGCTCCAAAATCTCGAAGGGTCCAATGTAGCGTGGGTTGAGCTTCCCACGTCTCCCAAACCTCACAACGCCTTTCATAGGAGATATCCTCAAAAAAACGGAATCGCCAACCTGAAACTCTAGATCTGAGCGGCGCTTATCAGCATAACTCTTCTGTCGACTCTGAGCAGTCTTCAATCGATCCCTGATCAGTTTCACCTTCTTTTCTGCAATCTGCAACATCTCTGGACCCAGCAGATTCCGCTCTCCCACATCGTCCCAACACACAGGAGATCGACATTTTCGCCCATAAAGAGCCTCGTACGGTGCCATCTGGATACTCGCCTGGAAACTGTTGTTGTAAGCAAACTCCGCCAAAGGCAAGTAGTGGTCCCAAGAATCAGAAAAATCAAGTGCACATGCTCGTAGCATGTCCTCCAGAATCTGAATCGTCCTCTCAGACTGACCATCTGTCTGCGGATGAAAAGCTGTGCTGAAAGTCAACCTGGTGCCCAATGCTGACTGCAAACTTCTCCAGAATCTTGAGATGAATCTCGAGTCGCGATCAGAGGTGATCGACACAGGAATGCCATAAAGTCGAACGATCTCACTGAGATACAACTCTGCTAGCTTCTCTAGACCCAAACCAGGCTTCAAAGGTAGAAAGTGAGCTGACTTGGTCAGGCGGTCAACAATCACCCATACTGACTCATGCTTCCGCCGGGTACGGGGCGAACCGGTCACAAAGTCCATCGTGATGTGCTCCCACTTCCACTCTGGTATCGGTAACGGCTGAAGATAGCCTGCTGGTCTCTGATGCTCTGCCTTCACCTGCTGACAGGTGAGACAATGGGCGACGAAAGTAGCTATCTCTCGTTTCATGTTGTTCCACCAGAAGTGCTCCTTGAGTCCCCTGTACATCTTTGTGCCTCTCGGGTGAATTGTGTAACTCGAATAATGGGCCTCTTCCAGAATGTCCCTCTTCAAGTCAGGATCATCGGGTACGCATACCCGGTCTCCGAATCTGATAGTACCATCCTCATGCACACGGAACTGAGACGACTGCCCTTGCTGAAGTTTAGCACAGATTTCTTGTAATTTGGGGTCCTGCATCTGAGTCACTTTGATTCTCTGCAGCAAATTCGGTCGGATGTGCATGTTAGCCAGACTAACTTCGGAACTTGACGGAATAACCTCCAATTCGAACCTCCTCATTTCTTCTAGAAGTGGTCTCTGCTCAGTCAAATCTGCGGCGGTTCCATAGTTGTGCTTCCTGCTCAACGCATCAGCTACCACGTTGGCTTTGCCTGGATGATAGTCAACACTGAGATCGTAGTCCTTGATCAACTCTAACCACCGTCTCTGCCTCATGTTAAGCTCTTTCTGGGTGAAGATGTACTTTAGACTCTTGTGATCTGTGTACACCTGGCAGGGTTCCCCATACAGAAAATGCCTCCAGATCTTCAGTGCAAAAACAACTGCTGCTAACTCCAGATCGTGAGTAGGGTAATTCTCCTCATGAGGTTTCAACTGCCTCGAAGCATAGGCAATCACTCGGCCATTCTGCATCAGAACACATCCCAAACCTGTCTTGCAAGCATCGCTGTAGATCACGTAACCACAACCACTCTCTGGAAGAGCAAGAATGGGTGCAGATACGAGTCTACGCTTCAACTCCAGAAAACTCTGCTCACAAGTGTCAGTTCAAGTAAAACGGGCACCTTTTCGAGTCAATCTCGTCAACGGCGCTGCCAACCGAGAGAAGTCCTGGACAAACCTCCGGTAGTAGCCAGCTAAACCAAGAAAACTCCGGATCTCTCTGACCGTGCTCGGTCTCTTCCAGTCCACGACTGCTTCCACCTTCTTGGGATCCACAGAAACACCATCCTTGCTGATGACATGCCCCAAGAAAGCAACACTATCCAACCAGAAGTCACACTTGGAAAACTTGGCAAACAACTCATGCTGTCTCAGTGTCTCCAGTACAATCCTCAAATGTTTCGCGTGCAACTGCTTACTTCGGGAGTAGATCAGTATATCGTCAATGAAGACAACCACAAATCGGTCCAGGTACCGTCAAAACACCCGGTTCATCAAATCCATGAATACTGCTGGGGCATTCGTCAGACCAAAAGGCATCACCAGAAACTCATAATGGCCATACCGCGTACGGAAGGCACTCTTTGGGATGTCCTCGCCCTTGATTCGAACCTGATGATATCCAGATCGCAGATCAATCTTGGAGAAGACCTGAGCTCCATGCAACTGGTCCATGAGATCATCAATCCTCGGTAAAGGGTATTTATTCTTGACCGTCACCTTGTTCAACTCACGGTAGTCGATACACAGACGCAGAGATCCATCCTTCTTCTTGACAAACAGCACTGGGGCTCCCCAAGGTGACATGCTCGGTCGAATAAACCCTTTCTCCAACAGCTCCTCCAATTGCTTCTTCAACTCCTTCAATTCAGCAGGTGCCAATCTCTCAAACTCAGATGCCAGACAAGGAAGTCGGGTCGGGTTGCTCCTCTTGTGGACCTTCATTATCCGACAGGTCATGAGCCTCCTGCTCCCAGTCCATGGGCTCCTGGGGTGGGCTTGCAGGCCCTCTGCGAGGTCGCCCTCTACCCCTTGGCATGATTCTGCAGTTGAAAAGACAGACAGAACTTCAGAACAGTTAAACTACCCAGACCCACTCTCAAACAGAATTTCAAGGATAAACAGAGTTGAAATCAGTAGGGTGACATCTAATAACAGCTCTGATACCACTTTAATCTGTCACGCCCCAGCCCCACGGCCGGGCCCGCTGACAGACCGGCCGCATCCAATGGGGCGGACCCCACTGGGTGCAAGGCCTCAGATTTGACCTGGTCAGAGTCAACCTAACAGGCAGAGAATAACAAGAACTACAAATAGATACACAGAAACAGAGTTTATACAGATATGGGCTTACACAGCCCAACTAACAACAGTGCCACACAAAACAGAATCTGAATAAAATACAGACAGAAGACGAGTCTCACTCACACAGGAGAGTTCGAGTACAACAACAACAATAACTAACAGGAAAGACAACTCCCCAGAACACCCCGATCCTACGACTGATCTTCTCCTGAAAAGAACAATTCATGCAATGCATGAGCCACGAGGGCCCAGTAGGATCGCCGAAACATCATGAAATACAGATAAGACAGATAATGCAGATATACATAAAAATATAAATTTAGACAAATACAGAAATAATCATAAATACGGAAAATACGAAGGAAAACCGACGATACATCTCCCTGACTAATAACAGAACAGAATATCGACAGCACTAGGCTGGATCTTCGACGGTAAAGTCGGAACAGAACAGAGTATCACGGCCGAAGCCGGATCTTCGACCGCAGTCGGAAGGTAGCGCTACTACAGAATACATGTGCACATGGCTAGGACTTACTCCTCCTAGCTGGGCGAGCCAGTAATGGAGATGTATAAAAACACAGAAATACGGTGCGTAGACAGAGAACGGATACCGAATAAAATAATGCAGAAAGCAAAGTAAATAAATAAATAAATAAATAAATAAAAAGTAAATAACTAAGTACAGTAAATAAATCAAATTACCAGGTAATTAATAGGCATCCAAACATCACAAGTACAGAATTTACCGGGTGCGAGAGCCTACCTGGTACCGAGTTACAAAGCTAAATTCGGCAAGTCCCACGGACTAAGACTCGCTACGGAAATCTAATCCAACAAAATAAATTATACTTAGATTACAAGTTCTAGGCCGGAACTAAACTTATAACTACAGTCCCTCATGAAGAATTAACACTCAAACAAAGATTTTAACAATAACAAAATATTTAGCAAAAAGAACAAGCCAAAACACCATTTAATGAAAGAAACTATGCTCCTATAATTACAGCCGAACTTAAAAGAACAAAAATTGAGAGTGACAAGGCTGCAGATTGAGTGAAATGTGGAATCTTAAGTCAAACCAAGTTTTAGAATTTCAGTGAAAAACATGGCTTTACAGGCATTTATATATAGTTATTTATAACTATAAGAACACACTTATCCAGTAAGAAACAATGATGGAAAAAATCATTTAGAAGCTAAGGTGCGGAAAAATATGCTAATAATGGTAATTGTCTCTTATAACAACTTCAGCAGGAAAAGCCCAGACTTAAATCCTCAGATCCTCAGCAATTAATATGAAAGAACAAACACCAGCACACAGATTACACAAGCATGGTTAGGTCTCTAAGTGCACTCAAATGAATTAATTAAACAAAACATGCTGCATACATACTAATCAACTGAAATACCAGAAACAACACAGCATGCAAAACTCCAATGAAATAATATTACAAGGCAGCTAAGATACACACAGACAACAACTTAAACAAAGCATACCACACTAAACTAAACTTGAAGTTTTAAAAAGATTAAAACAAATTAAAAACCTGAAATCTTGAAGAGAAGCCAACACCAGAAATTATACTCTTCTAGGTTGCTGCCGGAACCAGAAAACCCAAGGAAGGAGAAGGAGAGTCGCAGTTTGCCTTCTCCCAAAGCTCAAGGTAAACACACACACACCTCTAAAATTCAGCAGAACAAATCTGCAGAGATTAAAATCCCAAGTTCAGCCACCTAACACCAATAATACAACCAACCAAGCCTCGACCAGATCCAGTTTTCACGGGCAAAAAGACAAGGTGGGGCTCACTCACCAAAACAAATCAGGGTCAAACCGGTCAAAGGCTCCCACTCTACAAACATTACACTTAAAGACCCTGAGAAGAAGTCCCTCGAGGAGCTCAAGCAGCTCATCCATGCACTGCATGCAGCCGAGGTAGTGGAAGAGAAGACCGTTGAAGCTATTGAGGAAACTATCGTCCCCGCCGTTGCTTCATCGGCTGGGGATCCGGCACCACCGACTTCCGCTGAGGAGAAGAGCGCAGAGACTATCAAGGAAACCACTATCCCAGTCGACACGCCGGCCGTAGTTGACAAGATCGACGCAAATCCTGATTAACCATTTTATATGTGCTTCTCCTACTTCATATCTAGACTTTTTCTTTTTGGTTGTTGTTCTCACTTGGTGTATTACTTCACGTGAAGAATTTTACAGTCATATGGTTTTATCTGTTTTTCTTAATTTGGAATTCAGTTGTGGATTTTTGTTTTTCTTTTTGTAGTAATTCCTTTAAAATCATGCTCATATGGAACAATATTTGAATGGAAAAGGGAACATATATGATGTTGTTATGCTTCCATGGTTTGATTCCTCTTCATGGAACCTTTGAATCAAAATGTTTTATGCTTGACAAAGATAATCTTGGCCCATTGTTTCTTTGGATAGAATTATTATGTTGAAAACATACGTCCATCTTCTGACTGTAACAATTTCAGTTCGGTCCAAGGGGGAAATGTATATTGTAGAATCAGACATATTTTTTCATACAGAAAAAAAGCAAACAACAGAGTTCTATGCAGCAAAGTGAAGTTTGAAGATAATGCATGCTGTTGGGGATAATGATGATGATGAAGCATGGATGTGACTTTGTGAATGGTGCTGAGATTGTCATAGAAGAAGGGAAAGTCAGTATCCGTGCTTATTTGCTCAAGGCTGTCAAGAACAATAACGGCACTGGTTTGTTGCTTTTATCTGATATTTTTGGGTTTGAGGATTCGGGAACAAGGGATTTTGCTAAAATGATATTTTGTTTTGTTAAAAACAAAAACTAACATTTGGATATAGTTTATATCTTAATTATGGATTTTAAATTATTATTATTATCCCGTGAAATGATTTTTTAAATAATTTAGTTGCATTTCTAATCATACTTGCTTTCTTGTTTCATTGTATCGGCACTCACAATTTTGTATTATATAAATGTTAGATTTACTAAACATATGTTCCGTTGTTATGTTTAATTATCCAAAATTTTAAATGATTGTTTATTAATGATGAAAATAAAATCGAGAATGATAAGATCTCAAAATATTTTAAAAAATAATATAGATATAAATATATAAATTGTATTAAAATTCTGACACGCTTTAGATAAAGAGTTTAAAATTTTACTCAACAAAAATTAGATCGTAATATTTTTCTTCCCAATTAGTTAACTTGTCCTCACATTAAAATCCCCAAAACATAAATTGTAAGAGACTGGAAAATTGTAGGACTCTATTATAAGTTCAAATTTATTACACATTGATATTATCATAAATTAAATTTTATAGGGAAAAAAAAAGTTAAAATCTTAAAAAGGATAATACTAAATAAAAATTATATATATATATATATATATATATATATATATATATATATAGAGAGAGAGAGAGAGAGAGAGAGAGAGAGAGAGAGAGAGGTATAGGCATTGGTTATCTATGTCTCAACATTCACATAAAAAACAGTTCACATCTCTAAATCAGTGCCAAGTGTCCTTATAGTCAAGTAGAACTTTTGTTAGCACCTTTAACTCAGTGCGAAGTATTTTTACTGTCATGAGGAATCACACCAAAATAACTTCTTTCCAACTTTAACCTCAAGCACCGTTTATCGAAACTGGATTCTTAATTTTATTTTATTTTAAATTATAAAAAATAAAATTTCCTTATTATTACCATTAATAAAATTTTCCAAAACCATTTCTAAAAATTATTTAAAAACTATAAAATGGGATAAAAAATGATAATAAATTTCAATTTTGTTTCCTAATTGACTATTTTTTTTCACATTCACACCACACTCAATATTTTTCTTAAAAAATTCTAATATAAAATGATAGTTTATAAATTATTAAATAAAAATAGCATTTAAAAGTTAAAACAATTATTTTTGTACTTCGCTCATTATTTTTTTAATATTTAATTTTGATCCTTCTATAATTTTTTAGTACTTAAATTAAAAACTAAAGTAATTAAAATCAAATACAATCATAACAAACTAAATACGACTTATATATATATATATATATATATAAACAAACTAACATTCGTATAATTAACAATTCTAAATTTTTAATATCATGTAGAATGGTGTTCTTTGTGTTTTAAATGATTTAATTGTAGGGCTAACTCAATTTGCTTTTTTAATGGTATCGATACTCACGTTAAAACACAACCATCAACCCCTCGAACTCAATATCAATAATCAGCATTTCGAACTCAGTGCCAAGTGATCTTGTCGTCACGCAGAACTCACATCAGCGCCTGCCAAGTATTAGCACCAAATTTATTAGTACCAAGTATTAGTGCCTTGAATTAACGCCAATTATCTTTGTTGTCACACAGAATTCTAGGTCAGTACATCGAACTCAGCGCTAACAGCCTTGTCGTCACACAAAACACCTGTCAACATCTCAAACTCTATCTTATAATCACGTCAAAACAGTCCACACCTCTAACTCAGTGCCAAGTGTCTTTATCTTCATGTAGAACTTTTTTTAGCACCTCTACCTCAGTGCGCAAAGTATTTTTGTTGTCACCACGAATCACACCAAAATAACATCTTTAAGCTTTAACCTCCGTTTATCAAAAACGGTTTCTTAATTTAATTTAATTTAATTTTTAAAATTTTCTTATTATTTTCCATCAATAAATATTTTCCAAAACCATTTCTAAAAATTATTTAAAAAATATAAAATGGTATAAAAAATGATAATAAATTTAAATTTTGTTTCCTAATTGATTTTTTTTTCACATTCACACCACACTCATTATTTTTATTAAAAAAATCCTAATATAAAATGATAGTTTTTATTATTATTAAATAAAAATATGATTTAAAAGTTAAAGCAATAATTTTTTTTCACATTCACACTTCGTTCATTATTTTTTAATATTTAATTTTGATCATTCCATGATATTTTAGTACTTAAATTAAAAACTAAAGTAATTAAAATCAAATACAATCATAACAAACTAAACATGGCATATATATATATATAGGTCTAAAAATAAAAACTAACATTACTATAATTAAGAATCCCAAATTTTAATATCAAAATGGTGTGATTTGTAATTTAAATGATTTAAGTATCGATACAAACGGCAGTCCCTCGAACTCAAGTGCAAAGTGATCTTGTCATCAAGCAGAATTCACTTCAGCACCTCGAATTCAATGCCAAGTGTTATTGTTGTCACACAGAATTCCCGTTAACATCTTAAACTCACTGCCAAATATCAGTGCCTCAAATTCAACGCCAAGTTTCTTTGTGCCAAGTGTTAACGCCTCGAACTTAATGCCAACTGTCTTTGTTGTCACACTAGATTCTCCATCAACACCTCGAACTCACACAAAACAGCTGTTAACATCTCAAACTTAGTGCCAACTCACACCAAAATAACTTTAGTCATGAACACGGTTTCATCGAAACCGGAATCTTTATTTGATTTTATTTTAAATTATAAAAAATAAAATTTCTTTATTATGTCCCATCAATAAATATTTTCCAAAAGCATTTTTTAAATTTATTTAAAAATATAAAAAATAGGATAAAAGTGATAATAAATTTCAAACACATTTTATAATTGGCTAATTTATTTTTCACATTTATAATTGTGGGCTCTAAGCATAGGCCTTGGTCATCTATGCCTCAGATTGGCCATGCAATCAACACCTTCAACTCAATGTCAAGTGTCCTTGTCATTATGTGGAACTCCTGTTAGCACTCTGAATTCAGTGCTAAGTGCTTTTCCTGTCATGTAGAATCACAACTCAATTATAATCTTGTCAAGTGTCCTTGTCATCAGGTATATTCACGTCAAAATAGTCCACACCTCTAACTCAATGCCAAGTGTCTTTATCGTCATGTAAAACTTTTATTAGCACCTCTAGCTCAGTGCAAAGTATTTTTGTTGTCACGAGGAATCACACCAAAATAATTTCTTTCAACTTTAACCTCAAACACGGATTCTTGACTTAGTTTTATTTTATTTTTAAATTATAAAAAATAAAACTTCCTTATTATTACGATCAATAAATATTTTCCTAAACCATTTCTAAAAATTATTTAAAAACTATAAATAGGATAAAAAAATGATAATAAATTTAAATTTTGTTTCCTAATTGACTGTTTTTTTCACATTCACACCATATAAAATGATAGTTTTTAAAATTATTAAATAAAAATAGCATTTAAAAGCTATAACAATTATTTTTTTCAGATTCAAACTTCGCTCATTATTTTTTAATATTTAATTTTGATCCTTCATGATGTTTTAGTATACTTAAATTAAAAACTAAAGTAATTAAAATCAAATACAATCATAACAAACTAAATATGGCTTATATATATATATATATATATAGAGAGAGAGAGAGAGAGGAGAGGGGTATAAAAATAAAAACTAACTTTCGTATAATTAAAAATTCTAAATTTTTAATATCAATGGTGTGCTTTGTAATTTAAATGATTTAAAATAGTGGGCTAACTCAATTTGCTTTTTTTAATGGTATAGATGCTCACGTCAAAACACAACCGTCAACCCCTCTAATGGTATCGATACTCACATCAAAACACAACAGTCAACCCCTCGAACTCAACATCAATAATCAGCACTTTAAACTTAGTGCCAAGTGATCTTGTCATCACGCAAAACTCACATCAGCACCTCGAACTCAGTGCCAAGTGTTATTGCTGTCACGCAGAACTCCTGTTAGCATCTTAAACTTAGTGTCAAGTATTAGCTCCAAGTTTATTAGTGCCAAGTATTAGCCCCTTGAACTTAACACCAATTATATTTGTTGTCACACAAAATTCTCCAACTCAGCGCTAATGGCCTTGTCGTCACACAAAACACCTGTCAACATATCAAATTTGTCGCGAATTCAGTGACATATGTCAACACCTCGAACTCAGCGCTAACAACCTTATCTTTACACAAAACACCTGTCAACATCTCAAACTCAGTGCCAACTCACACCAAAATAACTTTAGTCAGAAACATAGTTTCATCAAAACCAGAATCTTTATTTTATTTTATTTTTAAATTATAAAAAATAAAATTTCTTTATTATCTCCCATCAATAAATATTTTCCAAAACCATTTTTAAAAATTATTTTAAAAAATATAAAAATGGGATAAAAATGATAATAAATTTAAAACACATTTTATAATTGGCTAATTTTTTAGAAAAATTTCCGAATAAGAAATGACAATTTTTAAAATTATTAGATAAAAATAACATTTAAAAGTTAAATAATTATTTTTTTAAATTATTAATTTATTAAATTTCATGCCCGCTGTTTTGCTGGACGCTAGTTTGGCCGCTGCATACCTCTATATATCTCTTCCTCACCCAATTCCAAACCTCTCTCTCTCTCTCTCTCTCTTTCTCTTCTGCTAGGGTTCTTGTTTAATGGCGGAGGAGAGGCAGGCGAAGCCCACCGAGGAGGTTGTAGCGGTACCACCAGTGCCAGAGGAGATGGCTGCACAGGCACCTTCTCAGAAGGAGGAGCCAGCTGGAGAATTGGCGCCGGTGGTGATCGAACAGTCGATGTCTTTCAAGGAAGAGAGCAACATTGTTGCTGACCTTAAAGACCCTGAGAAGAAGGACCTCGAGGAGCTCAAGCAGCTCATCCATGCACTGCATGCAGCTGAGGTAGTGGAAGAGAAGTCCGTCAAAGCTATTGAGGAAACCATCATCCCCACCGTTGCTTCGTCTGCTGGATATGGAACAATATTTGAATGAAAAAGGGAACATGACGTTGTTATGCTTCCATGGTTTGATTCCAATTCATGGGATCTATGAATCAACATGTCTTATGCTTGACAAAGATAATCTTGGCCCATTGTTTCTTTGGATAGACTTATTATGTTGAAAACATATGTGCATCTTCTGACTGTAACAATTTTAGTTTTGGTCCAAGGGAAGTATGCATATTATATAATTAGACATGCTTGTTTCATACCGAAAAAGCAAACAGCAGAGTTCTATGCAGCAAAGAGAAGTTTGAAGATAATGCATGTTGTTGTGGATAATAATGATGATGAAGCATGTGAACTTGTGAATGGAGATGAGATTGTCATAGAAGACGGTGAAGAAAGTATCCATGCTTACATTTGCTCAACGCTGTCAAGAACAATAATGACACTGGTTTGTTGCTTTTATCTGATGTTTTCGGGTTTGAGGATTCAGCGACAAGGGATTTTGCTTATCGCATACCTTGCAGTGGTCATATATATGAATATTTCTCTTCCTTGCAATTTTTATCCAATTGTTGTTTTGTTTTGATGTCATGAAACTTTGCGTGTTTATTTTCATTGTAGTTTTTTTGTCCTGGGTATGTTCGAGGGAATCCAAGGAAGATTGGCCAATCTATGACGGATTTTGAACAATGGTTAGCAAAACAACCACTGGAAAAAATTGCAAGACATCAATATAAATGGCCGCGAAATGGCTTAAAACTCATTCTACAACTCAGAAAAATTCATACAAATGTTAAGAACTCAACAAAACAGGAAAATAGAAATCATACATCTCTCTCTCTAAAGACACGAGTTATACATGTTACACAGAAACTATGGTATCCAAAATGATATGGACTAGCTTAGTTATATAACACTGTGTCTTCACTTAGCCGGCTCAACCGCTTTAGCTCCACTTGCCTCGAACTAATCTTCATCTCTCAGATTATCTCATCTCAACCGTTAATCTTGCTGCTTCAACTCCATTGCTCCATCTGCCTAGAACTTAACCAAAGTCTCTGGATGATCACATCCCAGCCATCCAATCTTCAAATACTGATTTTTCCAGCCTTCCCTCCTTACAATCAACGATTCTAACTGTAATTTAAAAACCTTTCTGAAAAACTCTGAACACTCAGGCAGCCAACCCAAAAACAGAACACAGCATCCATTCTCAATCTTATTCTGCACTTCAATCACCTTAACAGGCTGATGAGTTCACTGCAGCAGGAAGATCAAAGAAGCTCTGCATTATTGATTTCTACTACCAAGGTGGATGTCTGATCAACACACTGGCCCAAGATAAGCACTTAAGCAGGGAATTTTGGCACCAGTGTCTGCTTTTATGGAACACACATCGACATGAGTGTAGCTAAGGATGTCAAAATTCCCGCGTTGTTTGTATGAGGTGATGATGATCATCTTTGTCCTACCAGTCAACTACGAGAACTAGAGAAGCTTATAAAAGGTTTGAAAGTGGTTATATACATTGGTCGAGGGCATGGATTCGCTTACTGGCCAGGGTCTCAAGAAGAAGATGAGGATGCAGAAGATGCATTTGGTCTTATGAGATCTTGGCTGAATGATAGCTTGCTCACTAAATTTAACAAATTGTAGACAGATCTATGTACAAGGGTCTTGTTTGTTAGAATCTCTTATTTCTAGTTTGTGTGTATTTCCTGTTCATGATTTCATGGATTATGCAACAATATTATTACGGTCTAAAGAGTTGTATTGCATTGGATGAAAGAATTTTTTTGTTATTTGCCGACAGTTATATATTATGTCGTTTAAGAGATTGGTTCTTTAAAGAAACATATCATAAAATAACACAAAATAATAATTCTCAATTCAACCTAAAAACTTATGCTCATAAAACAATATTTTAAAATTTATATATTCAAATCCACTGTAAGTGATTGCAAATAAACCAATTTCTAATACTGTGTTGAATGCAAATCAAAGTATATATTATTTGGATTGGATTTAATCCAGAAGCTTTAGGTGTTAAATTTTAATATCATGTTATATGTGAGCCAAGAAAACATGTTAATGATTATGATTCAATCCAAAAACTTAAACGATGAAAACCTAAACTTATATATTCAAATATATATCTCATGTAAAACGATTAATTATTGTAACAATTGTTGACAATCTAAAATAAGAGAGTATTCATTCTTTTCATACCAATAACATTAAACACATGAATATGACATAAAGACTAATCAAATTATGTACAAATATTAGTCAGTATCACATTATTTTTATTTTTTACTCATGAAAAGTTTACAATGATTTTTGTTTAGTCCCACATTAGAAAGTGGAGGTTTTGGTGTAGAAGTAAGCCTATAATAAAAACTTAAGACTTTTGTTTTGAATCATACAAGTATAAATTCTTCTTTTTCAATATCGGTGGGAACCTTTAAGTAGGGCTTTCCATTTGTAGATAATTGAAAAATTACTAAAATTTTTAAGTGTTGGAGATAATGTAGAGGTGTCCTGCTGCGGTGTTCGAGTAGACAAATTACTGAACCTCGTAAAATTATGGTGTGTTTGTTTTTTTTTCTATTTTTGTTTTAGCATTTAAATTTAGAATTCAGTTATGATATTTGTTGGGTTATTTATGTTTATAGTATGATAGTATTCATACATATTTTACAATACAATACAATATTATTCATACATATAGTATCATTCATTTACTATATTTGTTTATTGTAAGAGAAAGTAACCCAGATTCCCTAACAGTTAGTGTCTATATTGTAATGTGAGAATTTTTTTTGACAAATGTGGTACGTGTTAGCTGAGTGAAGGATCTGAAGTACGGGCATTGAAATGTATGTATGAATGGCTGTTTGAATGTATTTGAATTTCTGTTAAGCTCGTTGGGTTTGTGAAAGGTTGTGTAAAAGGAATGGAGGGCCAGGATTGCTTCTTCTCAGAGTTTGGTTCAAGTTCGAGGCAAGCATTCTCAGTTAACTTAAGTTAAGGCTATTTTAGTAATTTCATTCTGCGGATATATGTAAACGGTGAATGATCAAGTGCTTTGTGAGTGCTCTGTTTGAGCTTTGAATCCTTGTGTTTGAGCGGTGTTTTGGTTGCTTGAGTGTGTGGTTTTGATATCCCAACTATCCAGTTCTTCATCCTCAGTGCATCAACAGTATGTAGATCTGGGAATTGATCATCCAATTTAGCACTTTCGTTCAGGAACCCAAGGCTTGGGTTGTAACTTGTAAGCCCAAGCCCACATTGGAAATCTATTACCACCTATTTGAACTCCTAACAATGAAAATCTTTTATCATCACCTCATGCAAGTGCAGCCGTGCCAATGAGCAGCTCATTGGCAATGTGAGAAATTTTTCATTCATTTTGACAGTTTTAACCCACAAAGAATTAAGTAGTCTTCAGAAAATGATAATTGAAAACAAATGTCAAAAGAGTTCATCAATGTGATCATACAAAATTTGCCAATAAAGTTGAGCCTGAAACATGCATTCTGGCGGTATGAACAAGAATCAAAAAAGACAGCAAAGAAAGAAAGTCTCTCATTCCACCAAATTTTGCTGTCAATGTTGATCTCACATTAAAGTTCTGAAATTCAGCTGGAACAGGCTGTTTTGCAGGCTGTACTCTTAATAATCCCTTTGAAAACTTCAGCATTCTTCTTCCACTGAGTTCACATTCTCCAAAACAATAAAAATTAAAACTTCAAGATATGTTTGACACTTCTTTTCTGTCATGCATATAAAGAACATAATATTGTCTGATTACCGAAATCGGAATCTCTAAAATCAAGAGAAATTTATACCATGTTAAACAAGAAGAGCAAGTTGGCATGCATGGTTGGGCATGTCATGTTTATAAAAGAAGACAACCAATCACTGCAGACAACTCATGCACACCACATTGAAGAATGAAGACAATCAATCATGCAGCATTCTTTTGCTTTGACTCTCAGAAACATATTAAGTTCAGATAGCATAATCATAATGATTGAGCATCCAGAATTCAAGCATGCATTGTTGCCTAATCAAAATGACAAAGCATAAATGCTGTCCATGACTACTTTTGAAACATTTTAGTTTTAGTTTTACAGATTTCTTCTTCATATGTTTAACAAATTATATCTGAAAATATATTTTCTTTGAGATATCTTTTTGCTTATTTAGTGGTGAATCAAACTAAAAAGTAAATAAATCATTGAAATAAAATATTAAGTGGATAGAATTCATTTAATAGATGGGCTATTGGTATGATTATATAGAAATGTAGAAGATGGGAGTGTTGGACACTTGGGCTTTTGTGGGGTTCACATTTGCCTTTGGCCCCTAAAAAAGTAATCAATTTTAAACTATCACTTGCGAAAAGTTTCTTTGATATTGGATTATTTTATGTGTTTTTATTACTTTTCTTAACCATGAAAATGCCCCTAACTATTTATTTGTCTTCCAAGATATTACTATTATATATACTCTGAGATCAAGAAGAATTATTTATTACATGCCCCTTTATCTTCATATAGTAACTTGATTATTTTAAAATAAAAGTAATAAAATTATTAAAATTACCTAAAACGCTTTAACATGTCTTAATAATAAAATCAATTAGAATTTAAAAGTTATAAATTCATTCCCCATTTGTAATAATTAATAATAATTATTTTATTAAATCTATATTAGGGCATAAAGATAAGATAATTATTGTGTGATTTTTGAGATAAAGAGAAAAAAAGATCCCCAATGAATTAATGTATATGATTTTAGTATTTATAAAATTATAAATAAACAAAAATAAGAAAATGATATGAAGTTGGAATTAGAAAAACATATAAAGAAAAAGAGAGAAAAAGGAGAAGAAATTCCAAGTTCATACAGCTAGAAATCCCTTTCTTAATAGTCCTTGTATCATCATTAACAACACTTTACAACTAATACCTTTTAGGCCATTGCTTAATCATTAATGTTCTTCGCTTTACAACATCTCATTTTAACTTGATTTTATTAATGAATATAATTTTTTTAAAAAAATTACTATAAACACATAAGTAAAAGAGGAAGGCCATAAGGTAATCGTTTCACTATGTAGGGATTGGGTTACAACTTGTTTTCACACCAAAGACTCTTTTGCACCACTAAATCAGGTGTGTTTCAAATACGGGTAATAAAAATTCTGCATACCAATCTTTATGTGGAAGGTCAATTGTAACTAGACTAAAAATCCTCTAGTATATATCATACCCTCTATATTTTTATGTTTAGATTCATACAAAGCTCTCTTTATTTATAGTGTCATTTAACATCTATATCAATAAATAATTTAAAAAAAAAACTATTTATTATATAATTCCTAAATAGATATAAGGGTGAAAGCTACTATTATTTGTCTCTGAGATGGATCTGGTTGTTTATTTCCCTCGATTATGTTAAAATATGTTCATTTTGATTTTCTATTTTTTATTTTATATTTTGTGAATCATTTCATATAAACCATAAGTCAATTGTTGTTGCAGGGCGTACTTTATCTATTAGGAACACTTTGGTAATTTGTAAGTACATGTAATGTAATTGGTTTCAAATGTAAAATGTTGTTTAGTTGTTAGAAAATGAGTTTTATATGTAAAAAATATTACAGTTTGGGATACTTTTTGTAGCATTTCAATTTACAACAAAACTTGCTATAAGTTAAAATGCACTGAAATATTAAGGTTAAAATCACTATACTCCACTATCCACAGGAAGCTTGCATGGCGATCCATTGTTAACATGATTAAACGTATAATTATTTATGTTTTATTTAATTTAATATTTTATTTTAAAAATACCAATTTTTATTTGATTTCAATTAAAAAATATTTTTTAGCCATAAAATTAAAGAATATAACATATTTTTAATTTGATAAATGATCATTAAATTAATTAATTAATTGATTAATTATTTCTCCTACATTAGTGCTAATGATAGATAGTGAGGTTAAATCAGTAAATTATATTCGTAGGTATCAAATTAAAGGATATCATATTTTTTTAAATTTAATAAATGACTGTTAAATTATTTATTTATTTATTTTCCTTACATTAGTGTTAACACTAATAATAGGTAGTAAAAATTAAATTAAATTATTACTTTAAAATATGAATTTAAAACATATTACGTAATTATAGAATTTTATAAATAATATTAAATAATTAGTTTTAATGATAAATAATGGGGTAATCTTACTATTTCATATACATGGTGATCATATCTCACAAGTTACATCAAACTAAATAATATAAAGTAATACAGTAATTCTAATTACTACAAAACCAACCAACAATGATATAATTTGAAATACAATATTTTCACTTACATGTGATTTTATTTACATCATAATTTCATTTGCACCAAACCAAACAGCCTCTTAATACACATTTTCATGCTCAACACATGATTTTTTTTTTTTTTTAATTACAAATGTGGACAAATCATGTAGTAGGGACGAAACACACTTAAAACTAAACTTCGTAACACCTACGCCCTCTAGCTGAGTGAATTAGGATTAGAACTCGTTTCCTTACCGAGAATAGTGGACCCGATGCCAATAGACCAAATGACCATAAAAAAAGTGTTTTTTTAATTAAAAAATTTGATTTAAATTATTATTTTTTAAAATTTATTTAAAAAGAAGTTTTTTTTAAGCCATCACACAATAAAATCGACATATAATATGACACTGAAATCACTTCATCAATATATAATTGACTAGTTTTACTTGTAGTGGCTCATAGAAGATTACAAAAAAAAAAAAAATCAAATTGAATATTTCATCCTTAATTACATTTAAAATTTAGATAATGTGCTTAAAAATGTAAAATAGTTTTACTCTAAATTTAATAATAATCATGTATTTGGTGGGAATTAATTTACAATCTTGATATGGATGTGAAATTTATGGTATTATTTTCTTGTATTTTTGGGAAGATTTACCAATTTAATTGGAAAATTTGTGTGCCAATGGGAGGATTTGAACATTTTGATAAGAAAAATATAATTAAGATAAGGTATGATGGATATTGTAATTAAGATTTAGATTGACGCACATGTTGGGTGTAATTAAAACTTTAAGACCGTGATTTGACAGAGTTAACATCTCACTCCCCCTCAATCAAAGGGTGAGAATCTCAATGTTGTCCTCTCATAATCATTTGTTCAAATTATTTTAATAAGTTAATTTATAAGATGTCAAAACATGTTTGATTTGTAATAGCACTTATCCGAAGCCAAATACAGTGTCAATGTATTTTTGTTTTAGTGATTGGGGAAAATTCATATGACTAAATGCAACCAAGTAAACACATCTTTAGTAAATTCAACATGCTATTATCAAATTAACAGGCCACAAAAAAAAATCTAATTATTTTTTAGTTATAAAATTAAGTGTAAATTCATTATTAATTCGAGAACTACATCCCAAACATCCATTTTCATTTATAAATCTTTAAAAAACATTAAAATTAAAACTTTGATCCCTAATATATATGTGTGTGTGTGTGTGTGTGTGTTCAATTTGTTTCTAAAGAGAAGATATAAATTCATCTTAGTCCATGCATGACAAATACGCTCATTTTAATCCTTGAATGACATTTTACTTAAAATAAAAACTAAAATAAACTCAATGAAACAAAATTACAGCAAATTAAATATGATAAAACCATGTAAAACGAAATAATTCAAATGAGCTAGTAACTTGATATTATTCACTCAGAGATTTAAATGACATTTTTTTGTTTGAAAAACTAAAATATGCATACTTTTGAATTTAGTTTCGATAAAATTTTTTTTCTTAATTTCCAAAAATAAAAAATTAAAATTTTTAAAATTAAAATTCATTATCATTTTCATTCATGGCAAATATGCGCATCTGATCCTTCTAGGTATTTTACTTAATCTAAAGACTAAAACAAATTAAATAAAACAAAACTACATTAAATTAAATAGAACTTAATGATACTATATATATAGATATTGTTTAAACACTATAGTTTAACATTGGGATATAATGTATATTTTCATTATGGACTTTAAATTATTCTGTTTTAAAGATGATTGTTTTATCAGTTAACTAATCAAATTAGTTTCTTTTTTTTTTTA